>JARYHS010011408.1:16875793-17011355 GCA_031002005.1 Vandiemenella viatica
TAAGCAAAGTATGCATTTTAAGTAATTTAATTTACATGTATGGTAACTATATCTTTGATCTAACTTAAACTTTTATTTAGAAAAGTCATATTTTAAATTATCAATTAAAAGTTTTACAATAGTTTAATCTTATTAAAAGTTAACGTTTTGATTTTTTATGTTAATAACAGTGTAGCAAATATTTTACCATGTATTTTTAATATGTGATCTTATAAATTTTTAATAAATATACACTCTTTTTAGAAATTGTACTTTTGTAAATATTTTGCTTTTGTATTATTCGCCTTATTCTTTTTACAACCATACGCACTGAATATTTAATTTACAAAACTTGTATCATAAAAATAATCCATTTAATAATTTGGTAATTGTATAACCTAATACTTGAACATTTGGCTTGGTTAACCTTAGTGGCTAGTTTTGTTACCATTGCATGGACCAATAGATAGAAACAAATTTTTGTCAAACTGGAATAAACCCCCATGCTTATAAAAAGAAAAAATATTTAGGGGCCTCGATATGAAGTTTTGCTCCGGGACCTCCAAGTTTATAGTTACGTCCCTGGTCCGACCAGATCTCACAATGGAATTCCAGGAAAACACCTCACCTATTTAATGGATAGATAGATAGATAGATATGTTCACTTTGATCCCATGTGAGAATAATCTCGGGGATGTGGAACAGTACATACACTTATTAGTAATGTCAATATTACTATATAATTGATAATATTATTATATATTGACAACAAGTTAGCAACAACCCATTAGTATAACCAATATCTCCTGTAATCTACAAATACAATCCCGAGTTAATTAATACTTATTATGTGGAACAGTGTATACACTTGTTACCAGCATCTAATAACCAGTTATTTTCTTACCAACCAGTTACCATGTAAGGTTTCACTGTAATTTTTGACTACATATTATATTATGTTAGTTGCTATTTATGTGGAACAGTACACACACCTATTAGCAATATCAATTATATTACCAACAACTCATAAGCAGTCAATTACTTAAAAAACCTGTTAATATGATAATTTTTCACAGCAGTTTTTGAGTGCATGCTATCCCATGTTAGTTACTATATATAAGTGAAATTTTGTAAACAGTGTAATTAGTTCATTTGTCAAGTTTCAACAGAAAGAAAAACCATATATCATTTTAGTAATTGTGGATAATTTTGTCACCTTCCCCTTCCATACACCATATATACTATTTTATCAGTCATTCTTAGTTACCAAATTCCAAGAAGAAAATTCTTTTACAGAGTAAAATGGGTTCTGAAGTAGAAACTCTTTCAGTTTGGACTTAAAGTAGTTGGGTTTTTGTAGATAACATTTAATTTCTGTTGGTAATACATTGAATAAGGAAGCTCCAGTAACTGTTAGCCCTTTCTGAACAATTGACAGTGATTTGTAATCCTTGTGAATATTATATTTATTCCTAGTATTATGGCTATGTATGTCAGCATTAAGATTGAAGTGTTCAGGATTTTCTACTACAAATGATAATACAGAGTATACATACTGTGCTGGCATTGTTAGAACACCCAGGTTTTTAAATAGATTTCTGCACGGTGTCTGTGGGTTTGCTCCACAAATAGTTCTTATAGCACGCTTTTGCAATTTAAATACCCTCTGTGCTTGTGACGAGTTTCCCCAGAATGAGATGCCATAAGTGAGCAGGGAATGAAAATATGCAAAATATACTAACTTTCTGGTTTCTATATTAGCTATTCTAGATATTACCCTCAGTGAAAATGTTGCAGAATTCAGTTTTTTAAGAAGTTGTTGAATATGCTGTTTCCAGTTCAATTTGTTATCTATATATACACCCAGGAATTTTGTGAAACTGCTTTCATCGATTGCTTTTCCTTCTGACAATACATTATACCTCTCCTTTGTTTTATTTTTTGTAACAAACTGAAGTAACTGTGTCTTTTCTACATTAAGTATTAGTTTGTTGGCATTAAACCACCTGTTAATTTTCTTTATAACTTCATTTGCTGTGTTTTCGAGGTTTTGTGCTGATGGGTCTTTCAAGGATATGCTAGTATCATCTGCAAAGAGCACCATGTGTTCATTATCACCTAGTATATGTGGGAGATCATTTATATAGATTAAGAACAGCAGAGGACCAAGAATTGAACCCTGAGGCACACCACATTTAACTATACCCCATTCTGAGTTTATAACATCTCCTGTATTAACATCTTTCAGTGATACACATTGCTTTCTATTTTCCAGGTATGATTTAAACCAATGTCCTGGCTTACCACTAACTCCATAGTGGTCTAATTTACCTAGTAGAATTTCATGATCAACACAGTCAAAAGCCTTAGCAAGATCACAGAATATACCTAGGGAATTTAATTTTTTATGCATTGATTCCAGTATGTTGTTTACAAAAGCAAAAATTGCTGAATCTGTTGAAACGCCTTGTCTAAAACCAAACTGTACTTTACTGAGTAGGTCATTTTTTTGTAAATGTGCATACACCCTTCTGTACATTGCTTTTTCAAAGATTTTTGAAAATGCTGGTAGAAGTGAAATGGGTCTGTAATTCTCAATTTTTGAGGTATCACCTTTTTATAAAGCGGTTTGATTATTGACTTCTTGAGTGAGTCAGGGAAGATACCTTCTTCAAAAGAACTATTACAAATATGACTAATAACTCTACTAATGCTGGTGTTACATTGTTTCACTACATGGGTTGAAACCTCATCATAACCAAATGACTTTTTATTTTTGAGGGATTTAATAATTTTTTCAATTTCATTTTGACTGGTGGGAAATATAGACATAGGTGCTGTTTTTGGTGACAAGGATTTAAGTATTGCTATAGCATCCATATTCCCAATATATTTTCCTTTTATTTTTTCAGCAACTGTTAAGAAGTAGTTATTGAAAGCATTTCCTACATAAGAGGGGTCAGTTACAAGCTTATCATTAATGCTAATAGATATAGGTTTATGTTCAAGGGATGATACAGTTGTTTCTCTTTTAATAATGTTCCAAACACTTTTTATCTTATTATCTGAACTACTAATCTCATCGTTTATGGCCAAACGTTTAGCTTCTTTTATTACTTTGGTTAAAATTCTACAGTAAGTTTTGTAATGTTGTCTGAGAAGCATATTATCAGTATTCCTAACTTTTACATACAATTCCCTTTTATGTCTGCAAGATGTTTTAATACCAACTGTAACCCAATTTTTATTTACTTGTTTTTGACCAATTGGAACTAGTTTTGTAGGGAGACACCTTTTGTAAATTTCTGAAAACCTTTGGTGAAAGTAATTGAATTTATTGTTTACCCCTTTTAATTTATAAACAGTGCTCCAGTCCTCATTGAGAAGTTCATCATTTAATATTTTTATTGAATTGTTCTTTAATGGCCTAACTCTGACAAATCCTTTCTTTTTGTTACATTCATTTCCCACAACATCCAAAATATTTATTTGAGCATTATGGTCTGACAAACCATTTTCCATTGGAACTGTTTCATATATTTCTAATTTATTGTGCTCTACAAAAATGTTATCAATAATGGTACTACTATCTTTTTGTGTTCTAGTTGGGAAATTTACAGTTTGATAGAGATTGAATGATCTAAGCATTCCTAGAAGATAATCTGTCTGGTTACATTCTACAGCAAAATTTATGTTGAAGTCTCCACAGAGGATAATTTCCCTTTTAGTACGTGATAAGTTTATTAGAACTGCCTCTAGTTTATTACAAAATTTACTGAAGTCTCCTGTGGGAGCCCTATAAACTGTCAGCACTATAAGATATTTGTTTTCTAATTCTAACTGTATTGCACAACATTCAAAATCTTTTTCTATACAGTATTTACTTACATCTAACGATTTTGTCTCGGTATTTTCGCTTACATATATTGCTGCACCACCCATTCTCATCTCTGACCTGCAATAACAAGAAGCTAATCTATATCCAATAAAAGGGAGGAGACCTATTTCAGAATTCTTCAGATGATGTTCTGTCAGACATACGATATTTATGTTAAGATTCAATGATTTTTGGGTTTCTTCTATAGATATTATGAACTCATCAAGTTTGCTTGAGATACCCCTAATGTTCTGATGGAACAAAGCTATTTTAGACTGACATTCTTTATTTTTTACTGTAATACCATTATGTACATTTCTTAAATAACTCTTCCTACTCTTGACATTTGGCCTAAAAAAGACTGAGTCCTACCACCAATTACCACTGGGATGGGGTTCACATCCAACCTGCCTCTCCTGATGTTATTGGCAATCAGTTGCGTTAGCTTCTGCTTGCCCCGAACATTCAGGTGGAGTCCATGGGAGGTATGGTCACTCCGTGTAATGCAAGAAACATCTATCAAACCAATGTGTGTTCGGTCAGCCTGACACAATGCACGCTTCAGATCTGCCTGTGTACGCTGTACATGACCACGCATCCAGGGTTGATCATAACGCCTGAACAGGTCAACAAAACCAACATTGGTGTGAGTGGTGTTTTTAGCAATGTTGTCAATGTCTGTTTCAACACAATAATTGAGATTTCTGGACAGACTGTATCCAGGACCCCCAACTATAATTATATGATCCTCTTTAGTAAGATCTTTCCCCAGGCTTGAAATTTCATCCACAACATTGCCAAGTTCTGCATTAGGCTTAAATATACTACACACCTCAACATCAGAGCCCAGGCTTGACTGTAGCATTGCACTTAACCCCCTACCGTGACTACTTCCAAGCAATAACACCTTCTTGGATTTCTTTTTTCGAGCTTTGCACAATGTGTGCTTTTTTACAGCTTTGTTGCAATGAGACAGCCCTGCTGTGGTATCTGATACATCCTCAGTTAGATTCTCCAACACCCCAAAAGTATTGGAAACTGGATGCCCCCTAAGTTCATTCATTTCTATTTTGAATTTACGTTTTTGTTGTGATGTCATAGATTTCATATCTGTCAAAAAAGCCATATCTGGATCAAATTCTAGAGCTTTTGGTTAGTGTTTATTTTTTAACAATTTATGTTTTTCTTGAAAGTATTTCAGGCCAGTTTCATTTACGTCGTTTATAGTTGCTTTCCTCTTCTTAATAATTTGATTTCTCCGCCAAATGGCGTATTATTGTGCCATATACAGATAACACCTTCGGAAGGTATTATTAAAAACATGTATTGAAATGACGCTGCGGTAAATAGTTTCATTATTTAGCATGTTGATACTTTATTATAAACAAAACAATTAATTGGACATCTACTTTCTCTTGCCTTCAAAAAATAACATTCAATTTTCCCGTAAGCGTGCGCAATTTTTGCTTGTTAGACTTACTGTCGCCAATATCGGAAACAACTGTTGCTGCATCAGCATATCGACAGTTCATTTAGAAGGAAACGAGATACGACGTTCTTTTCAAGTCAAATCGCGGATAGCAACGAAAAGCCCTGCCCCTGTGGTCAATAATTCTGAATATATCCTGATAAAAGCAGTATCACAGCATAGCAAAAAAAAAATCTGGATTTTCGACAAGTTAACCTGTTTGATACATGTACTTAGTAAAGAAATAATTATCTGATGGTTCTGCAATGCGAACAACCTTAGAATGAATTATCATTTTGGTATAAAAATTTGTATACACGTTCCTTTGGCGATATTATTTAAGAATATTTAAACGGTATGTAAAATCGTTCTAAATATGGGCAGTTCCCGACTAGTTATTAAGCAAGAAATACGTATTATTACCCGTCTTTGTTTCTTGTAGCTGTTTTCTCAGGCCTCATTCTTTCAGAAGAAAAAAAAACTACTGTACGGCATTGAGCGGATCTCTAAAACCAGAGACAAATTGTTGAACTGCCTACCAGAGACAATAATGTATTATTCGCATGGCAGCCAACCCCTTACGACGAAGTCAATTACAATAACATGGCTCGTCAGTTTTCATTCTTAACCAAAACCTCCGCTTACCTAACATTTATATTTCTTCCGTCAGTTGTACTGAGGTTGAAATGAAGCCTGTATCAGAATGACAAACACTGCTAATATTAACGTGTCGTCGTAAGACATTTCCGAATTGTGTTACATTATTAACCTCCTGGCAGTACTACAATTTGTCCGTAATGCATGATGTCCGTTCTATTTTGTAAACTAAAAAACTTTTGGGTACCGATACTTCTCCCCTACATTGCATATGGATACGGAATGCTGTTATTTTCTCTAAGAATTAAGACGGAGAAACAGCTACAAGAAACATAAAAAGATAATAATACGTATTTCTCACATAATAATTTGCATGGAACCGCCCATTTTTCGAACGATTTCACTCTATAGCGACCAAATTTACAGTAATAACGTTCAAATATTCTTAAATAATCTCATCTAAGGAAAGTGCGTGCAAATTTTCATACCAAAAGGAGAATTCGTTGTAAGATGGCTCGCATTAAGGAGGAAAGAATTAATTATTTTATCAAGAGTTCTTAGTTAAGAAATTATTCTTTTAAAATTTTGGTTGTTGCAACTTAATCACATCCTTCTTTAATATTACTGCTTGAAAATAATTTCTATCACACGAAACGAAATAGCATTAAACAGGAAATAGACCATACTCGGCAGTATGTCACGGAACATAGCATTAAACTATCGCACACCACCAACACGATTTTAAGTGCATTATTATTATTTTTCTTTTTCGTTTCAGCCATCTATAGACTACGGCTACGCAACTTCATTTCCACTTTTGAGTTTCCTTCCTCCATCGCCAGTACTCTTTCATTCTCATGTTCACTCTTGCTGATTTTCTTCCTCTGAAAATGCCCTCCTTTCCCTGGTTGGTTTTTCTTCAGTCAGACCCTTTACCGCAGCAATTTTTCCTCTGAATAATTCACTGTCTTTGTTGTCTTCCATACTGATCCCACATCTTTTCAGATCCTGATGGACCTCCTTCACCCATGTTCTCTTGGAAGTTGAGTATTTCTTTTAAGTGCATTATTATCAACTATTAATTTAATTGCGATGCAGCACACGCTTCGGTAGCAATTTCCTGTTATCTAATTACATCATTTTTATTTTATTTTTAATCGTGTATATATATGTGTATATATAGAAAATAGACGTGTGTTTTTCTACATTTCACTTTTCAGCCACCACTACCTAGCACAGATCACTGGTCTTTGTGTGTGGAAGTAGCATGGAGTTTCCTGTCATGGACAACTTTGGCGGAATGTCGATAGCTGTGGGGATGTGGGAGATATGATGGTTAAAACTGGTCGATGCAGGGCATTTTCGTATTTCGACCAAAGACATGTGTCTCCGTATATGTCACTCTGCTGCCACAACTACATAGCACAGACCAATGGTGTTTGTGTGTGGTAGTGGTATCGTGTCATCTATCGTGTACTATGGTGGTTAGATGTCGGTAGCTATGGGGGTGTGGGAGATATGGTGGTTGAAAGTGGTTGACCTGAAACGTATGTGTGAAGGTGTATCACTTTTCAGCCAAAATTATTTAGCGCAGATCACTGATGTTAGTGTGTGGTAGTAGCACAGAGTCACCCGTCGATCACAACGTTTGCCCTATTTCGGTAACTGTGGTAGTGTGGGAGTGTTGATCGATCAAGAATATTTTCGTATTTCGACCAAAGACATGTGTGTCCGTATATTTTATTTTGCTGCCTGAACTACATAGCACAGATGACGGGTTTGTGTACGGTAATAGCCTCGAGTCTCCCATCGTGGACTATGGTGGTTAGATGTCAGTAGCTGTCAATCCAAATTCTTTACAAACACGAACTAAGTCGTGGGTACCAGCTAGTTTTCTTATATAATTGGAATGTTAAATTCCTCCTCCGTCTATTTTGCGTTTTATAAATTTTAATTTAAAATTCCTTCAGCTTTTTGGTAAATTATTCATCACTTCCAAATTCCTGACATCCTTAACAACAAAATAAAATTTTCCCATACCATATGCATGAAATCGAGTACCAGTTTTTGGTCATGGTCATCTTTCCCCTTACATTTATTGTAAAAACCAAGGCTCTCTCAACGTTTAGATACGTTGAAATATTCGCCGTTACGCTGCTGAACATTCTCGAAGGAAAATCTGACGAATTATTATAGCATTTCATTAGAAAATACTTGAGTGATGGTTGATAATACATTCATGCTAACCATATAAACATTTGTTCTTGTTCAGATCTTACGTTACTTGCATATATTATTGCAGTGAAAACGAATACTTTTGCCTACTCAGTATTCAAAACACTAAACAATGCTGTGCACAGCTGAATCGCCAATAATAGGAGACGCTTATAAGTTAACAGTAAATGTGCCTATCGGTATCAAATTTGGTACACACTTTCCTGAAGACATATTATTTAATAAAACGTTGTATGTGAAGCCATCAAACGTATGAATATGTATAAAGTTGTTTGAAATGAGGGTAGCTTGTTACAAGTTATCACGCAATAAATTAGCGTTATTACCTGTTTCTGTTCATTGCAGATGTATCTTACGATTTATTCTTGCAGAGAAAACTGCATTCCACATCCTTATAAAACGTAAAGAAGTAGTAGCGAGACAGGTAATGAAACGATACATTCAGTTTGGCAGGCATATTGCACAGACATGTTTATATTCGTGTCGGTTAAACAGGCCAGACACGTTACGACGGTCGCACAGACCGTCCCACGGACTTCGGTCGTATGCGACAAATCCGATTGTGAATGGGCTGGTCGACTGTACGACCAAGGTCATGTCGCAGGTCCGTTGAAATTGTCATCGAACCTTGCGACATGATACGCCCCCGGTCGTACGCGATCGCACCGGTCGTAACGTGAGTGTTGGTGTTTGAGACGATCCGTGCGACCAAGCTATCAGAACCGGTTAGTGTAAAATGTCAAAACTTGGCATTTTTTTATTTTTTGAGTGAAAAATAATCAAAAAAACTTTCTTGATTACAATGATATACAGTTTATTGCGTATAATACATTTCCTCGGGGTGTTATTGACGGTTTTCACTAACCCTACACTCAGACGCCACACCTACTTGATTTTTCTCAAAACTTGAAAATTTCAATGTTATGTACCTTTTCTCAAGAATGGAATGTTAAATTAGCTTCAAATTTTGCGCAATTAAAAAAGCTTATAAATCACGATCTGTAAAGCAAACTTAAAATAATCGAAGCAACAGCTAGTTTGTTATAATATAATAAATATCTGAAATATATTCTAAAAAATAGTTATATAATCTCAAATTTATAAAATCTAAACCAGTTTCTTATAAACAATAATTTTGCTTCACAAGTTGTATCATTAACATTAGATTACACCATACAAATTTTATTAAACAGTAACGTCAGAAAAAAATGGTACATAAGGGAGCGTCCATAAACCACGTAGCTCCATTTTGGCCTTCTGTGAAACCCGCCACGTAGCCTTACGTGGCTTTTGCCTTTACCACGCCCTTCACCTCCCCCCTCCCCCCCACGTAGCTTTTTGTACCGTTTCCTCCTGTCAGACTATTGTAAATTACATACCGAGATAATTAACTGAGGGAAATAAATATTCAGATGCTGTTCTGTGTTCTATACCTCATTTTAATTGTGAAATATGATATGAATGAAACGCCGCCCCCCCCTTTTCCCGCAGCCCAGTGCAGCCTTCCAGCCAATCCCCCCCCCCCCCGACCGAGCCACGTAGCAATAAAGTAAATGCAGATAATAGAATTAATTACTCCATCAATAAATCAATATTTTTGTATGAAACAACGGAAAAAGAATTAAGTTGTATTATAAATAATTTAAGAAATAAGAATTCTAGTGGGTGGGACAGCATAACTACATTTGTATTGAAACAATGTAAGGAAGCCCTCCTAAAGCCATTGACATTCCTGATAAATGAATCCATAGCAAAGGGGGAATTTCCAAATTGTCTGAAAATCAGCATAGTTAGACCTGTCTTTAAAAAAGGCAACAAGAGAGATATTGGCAACTACAGACCTATCACTCTGACCTCAGTTCTGAGCAAACTATTTGAAAAGGTTATCCTAGTGAGATTAAATAACTTCATATTAGAAAATAGCATCATTAATCCCTGCCAGTATGGTTTCCAGAAGGGTTTATCCACTACTACTGCTGTAACTCAGTTTATATATGAAGTTTTAGAAAAATTAGATGAAAAAAACAAAGTGGCTGGATTATTTCTAGACCTCTCAAAAGCATTTGATAGTGTTGATAACCACCTACTACTTCGCAAACTAGAAAATTATGGTATTAGGGGTTTAGCTAATAAACTACTATCAACCTACCTCCAAAATAGACCTCAATACACAGAAGTCTATTCTAGAAATGGTGAATCAGTAAGTAAAGTAAAATCAAAAATGGGTGTAGTTAAACGTGGTGTTCCTCAGGGATCTGTACTTGGTCCTTTATTATTTGTTCTGTACATAAATGATATTGTCATACCAAATAAAAGCAAAATAATAACATATGCAGATGACACTACAGCAATTTGTTGGGATAGTAATGATTTTATATTAGAGACAACTGCTAATGAGACCTCAAATGAGCTATCAAATTACTTCGGTGCAAATGGATTAATCTGCAATAAAAATAAAACATGTTTAATAAAGTTTGAATTAAGAACTCATGAAATAGACAATAAACTAAGATTAAACACTAGTGAAGGAAGTGTCTATGAAATAACAGAATACAAATTCCTAGGAATATATGTTGACAAGTTCCTAACATGGAAGGCACATGTAGACTTTGTTTGCAAAAAAGTGAGTAAGGGCATTTTCCTAATAAATCATTTATCAAAAGTCTTAGATAGCAGTATTCTGAAAATTGCATATTATGGAACAATCTTTCCACATATCATGTATGGTATTGAAGTCTGGGGATCCTGTTGTCATATGTATATGAATCGGTTGTTACTGTTGCAGAAAAGATGCATTAGAATAATATACAAGTTAGACAGAAAAGAATCTTGTAGAGAAATATTTAAACAGGAAAATATTCTAACTGTATTTTCACTATATGTATATAGGGTATTACTATTGATTCAAGGTAATCCCCAATTTAACCACACAAACAGTGAAATTCATAAATATAACACTCGTACTAAGTTAGATTTACATATCAAAAGACATAACTCTAAGGCAGCAGATAAGAGTGCATATCAAATGGGAGCTAGCCTATACAATAAGCTTCCAGCTCATCTAAAGTTACTAACTGGGAATAAATACAAAATAGGAATAAGATCTTATCTATGTAATAAGGCCCTATACAAACTTGATCAATTGTAAAAATTTATGTATGAATGTACCTATTGTATTGACTTTGCTAGAAACTTGTATCACAAGCATATTGGCAATAAAAATTATTATTATTATTATTATTATTATTATAGTTTCTGCACGCTCCCTTACTAGGAGTCCTTTTTTGTTTGTTCACATGTGAATATTAATGTAAATATATTATATACTTTAATGATATTAAACGGACACTAAAAGAGACAATATGACGATTGTGGAGAAATTTTGTAGAACCGTCTGTGCGACGTATGTGTGGCAATAAGACTGTCTTTGCAACCATCGTAACGTGTATCATGGCCATACATGTATATAGCCCATGGTTTCCTTCCTCCATGGTATAGCCTGCTTCAGGTATTGCCAAAATACAGAGATAAGATGTTAATATCCTCATTGCTGCCAACGTCTTATGGCGAAGTTGATTGTTATGGGCCCATGTTTTTGCTCACTAACTACGCTCGGTGTTCACGTGAAAATATATTCTGGACCAAGCTGTAAAATTATACATCCATGGCAATTGCGCATATGTATTTTTGATTTATATTGAAAGAAAGCGAGTTAGCGTTTACATGGAAATGAGGTCTGGACCAAGCTGTAAAATTATGCATTCATGCCAATGATGAATATGTATTTTCGATTCGAACGAAAATAAAGTCAGTTATCTAAGTTGTTTTGTTAGGTTACATTGGCAATCGTCTTTTTCAGATGAACAATGTGTGTTACATTCGCTGCAATGTTAAATTGTTGGTTGCGACATATAACAACACCGCTGAAGCTGTTTTTAGGATAGCAGAGACGGGATAGTAAACTAAATTATTTCTATAAATCTGTGTCCCTCGGTTTCCTGGCAATATCTTATTTGGTGATGAAAGCCAAGAGACGTGTCTAACAAAACTCCTGGCCGATTTTGACATCTGAGATATAGCAACATACCTGCTACCGGTAAGGTAAGCCATTACTGTACGGCAATGATAAATTCTGTGTCAAATTATTTCTATACTACGTGGTCTGTCATTTCACATACAACGTTTTATGAAATGTCTTCAAGAACGTGTGTAGTAAATTTAAGACAGATAGCACATTTCCTTCTTTGGACTCTGGCGCTACTTTTGGTATAATTTTTATGTTTGGTCCAGGAAACATTTCAACGTAACCATAACATGGTCCAACTTTGTTTCCAGAAACACGGAGAAATTTCTATTCTTGATATTTCTCTGTGCTTAGACAGTTGTTATCCACTAGAAATAAGAAAAAAAAAAAAAACTGGTGGTTCATGTATTCATTGATGTTATAACTACCAGAAAATAGCAGAAATATGATTTAAATATTCTGTTATGTAACTTTAAAATATCAATCAATCAATATCAACTTTTCTTCAGCTGGCAGCACTATCATAACCATGGCATCGCAATTTGATATGGTAACTAAGCGAGATATAAAAAATTGTAATCTTTACTTTCAATTTGTCCCGAGTTACATTTAAGAATCCATCATCAAATTTGGCTTTGGTGATATTTTCTACTGGTTCAGGCCGCATTTCAACCTAATCACCCCAGTTTTGAAACACAGTATCTTGAGAACTAAGCGAGATATGAAAAAAATGTTGTCCGTTACTTTTAATTTTTTCATCGAGTTATATAAGAATTCATTATCATATTGTGGCACCGCAATTATGGTAGAATCCCCCTTCAGTTGAAAATATGCATTTCACTTGCTTCTGATATTTCCTGTATGATTTTACTTATGGGAGTTATGTATCAAAGTATTTAATTGTACCATTCACTGGAGACCAAGTCTTTTGGTAAATGAATCTGTTTCTATGAATTATTTTATGCACAGTCTCTCTGATAAAGCCAGTATATTACACAATTGCAGATATAATTGATATGCTTTAATATTCACCAGATAGACCAGATCTGCTATACTCTGATGCATTAGAGAACTTTGCATATAAATTGTGATGCAATTGTGTAAATAATTATTTTGTCGGAAGGTGTTTTTTTGTAAGATAATTGCAAGGTGGATATTTTAAATTAGATTGTTATATGCCATCAAACTGTTACATTATTCCCATAATCAGGTCTTCCAGAAATTACCTCATAGTTTTATGTACATGATTCCCAAGTAACACAGTACTTAAAAAAACTAACAAAAAACAATAGAATTTATTGCAAAGCATTTAGTGATTGTTGAAGTGGAATATTGTCAGCTAAAATTATCCAATATCTAGCAAAGATAAACCAAGAACTATCACAAGAGAATACAGATAGATTTGAAACCTACAGGCCAATCATGTAGCAACCCTCGGCGTGTGCACACTTCCCGAGCCTCATAACTCATTTTCTCCGCCATGAATAAGGTTTTATAACCGAAATATTGAGTTTATTTATGTGTTCGTTATTATGTTCTTCTCTCGTCGCTGCCTTCAACTTTGGTGAGTGATGAGTCATTTTCCCTTTCCTTACAATTACAAAGTATTTTGTCCGTGTTAAAAACATTTTGTACCAACTACTTTCTAGTAGTCATTAATCATGTTTGTTCTGTATGTGTGCTAAGCCTAATAGTATATTTTGTAGTAAGTAGATTAATTACAATAGGTAATAACTAAAATGGTTCATGGTTAAACTGAATTGAGATTTTGATACTGTGGAAAAATAATCTAAGATTCACTATTTTTTTTTTTTTTTCAAGCCATAGCATACTCATTAATAATTAAAAAGTAATTTTGTAAATAACAGGCACCATATAAGGAAAAAATCTTTTCATATTTAGCATCACATAATTTATATTATTGCTCACATTAATCAACAAGACAGAAGTTTTTATAAACAGATACAGCAGTATGTAGCAATACTACAAAAAAAATTGATTTGAAACAGAAAAAAATATACCTACAATTCTAGTAGAAAATACTTCTGAAGTATATTAAGAAGTAACATATTTGCTGGCTGATGTTTTACCACATACCAATTGATAACAATCATGCAGTATTTCTGCAAAAGGAAAATGTACTACAATTTTTGCATAACATGAATAAATCTTTGCACTACATTTCTGTGTAATTCAGTGCAGATCAAAATTATAAGACAAAACTAGCAAAAGCAAACATACAAATTTTTTGTCTATCAATAAAACAATTTTCATGCAGTAAACAAGAATAAATTCTGAAACACATGAAATATGGTTCTAGAAGCAATAAATTCTATTGCCTTCTTAATAGGATGGAAATTCTATAAGGTTTATGATTATAATAGCATTAGACAATCGTGCAGCTCTAATTGCATTTATTTTAACAAAAAAATACATCTTCAAAAGAAAGACATAATTCAATAAAATACATCTAAAGACTTAAAACACAATTTTCACAGAAATTTAACAAATATGGAGAGTTACTGATTTACATAACACCACTAATACAGATCTCAAATAATTAAACAACAATTTAAATACAAAAATAATATTTTTACCTAAATATAGCGATTTAATACACTCCTCATTAAAATACTTTCTTATAGC
The DNA here is from genome assembly GCA_031002005.1 of Vandiemenella viatica. Classification (NCBI taxonomy): domain Eukaryota; kingdom Metazoa; phylum Arthropoda; class Insecta; order Orthoptera; family Morabidae; genus Vandiemenella; species Vandiemenella viatica. The sequence continues at coordinate 16,890,620 of JARYHS010011408.1, forward strand.
GAAGTTTTATTGTCTAAACTGACAATTTTGATTATCACTCTGCTGCATTTCTGTTTGTTATCAGATCTTCCAGTTGATTTGAAACTCTAACCAGACTACACGAATGTTTCATAAATGATATAAACAAATAACTGATACGGAAATTTTTTAATATCCATTGGTTAAAAACATTTATTAAAACAACTTATAGATAAACATTATTTGAAAATCAGCAGAGTGCCATCAGTTTCTCAGCCATCATCTACTCTGAAATGCCACCGAACTGGCATATAAAGAGTTATTCCCTACTAGTGTGGCCAGCAGTTTCTTGAAGCAAATAAACCATCCATTTAATTATGAACCGGGTACTTGGCTAGTGAATAATGAGCTCAACAAAGCAGAATAAACTTCTGAATAATGTTGACTTACATGAATTGAAGTTCAGGAGAAAATACTGATGAAATGAATAAAACTCAAGCCTGGATGGTCAGTGAGAGCAATTAAATCTTTCCTTCCCCTTTTATTTTCAAGTGAAATAGTGTATATTATATGACTAGTCCTTTCAAGGCCTTAAAAGATTCAGAAACAGATTTTTCCTTTCAAAATAGAAAAGCTGTGTAATTAATACTGCACCACATTTATTCCTCTGCTATTCAACACTTTTCCCAGTAGAGCTACCATAGTCACTTTTACATTACACAACAATCTACAATGTATATTTATGTTAGAACATTTATATTATCAGAAATAAATATTAGTATTTAATCTCTATAGTTTATGCTTTCTTTAGGAATGATCACCAATAGGCTATTTACCACTAGACACTACACAAAGAACGCTGACACAGCCCCATATTCCTGCACACTTCTGTTACATGAGTAATCCTTTTAGTATTCACACATCATGACTTTGTGGGAAGGGAAACGTTCACACTCAAACTCAGACTCAATCTAATGGTTAATTGCATTAATTGAATACAAGTCTCCATTATCATAATTTAATAAATTCATACGTCAGTAATTTAGAATGATATTAAGCTGATTATTTACAGTTCAGTTTTAAGATTTTCTGGGATAGACCATTTCAGCTGAAATACAACTACAGAAAATTAAATTTTGTTTATTAATGATAGAAGAAAGCAGCAAATTTGAGGGCCATTGTGCACAGCAGCAAATAATCTTAAAGAAATGTAGCCCCCTAATACATACATAAATGTTCTGTACTTATTAATCAAAGTGACTCGCACTTTCAACAATACTGTATTTTAAGGTAAATACTGAGCCTGAGTTTTTATAATGGTGAATGTTGCTTATTGCCATTCTGTGTTCAGACACTGAACGAGGAAAAATATTTGCAGGAGATAAAATTTTGTGTGTAGTAATAATAGTGTCAGGGAATGATGGTAGTTGAGATAAACAGTTATTTCAAAATATTTTCATATTTACAAGGAATTCACATTTCATATTTACAACAGATCATTAATTACTCTGCATATTTACATATAAGGTACTGGCTGAATTACTTAATTCAGAAAGAACAATTACCTGGAAGAAGCAACATTCTATCTTACTTTAATTATTTCATTTAAAGAGCATTTGCTATTCTTAAATTCTATTCACATCACCCATTTACCCTGGATTTCATGGGGCAGAAACAGGTACACATAATTTTCATAACTAGATGTATTTACATTGTGATTGATCTGGATAATATAATTTTTACACGATATTAATACACGGGGGAAATGTTTAGTGTGAGGTTCCGAATGGCGTTGGTGCGACTTGTGCGTGAGGACTTTATTATTTGTATCACCATCGTTTTACAATCGTGGCAGACTGTCATCTGCAGACCTTTCAGCTTCTCCTTCTTAATCTCAGGCCTGCCCAATGTTTTCGACCTGCTTAGCATGCTCCTGAAACACAGAAAATGGGATCATCCAACACAAACTGAAAACAAATTATTTTATCCAATGCAATTTACAGCTCAAAATTGGATATGAGATTTAATTTGCACAGATGTAGCTGCAAGTAAGAAAAAGTACAGCATAATTTTAAGCTCAGTTCAAATGAAATTGCAAATTGTAAGACAAAGTAATCCTTATGATATGTGGGAACAAATGAAAAAAAAATAGTTGCAATAAGAGAATTTGTGAATACTAAAAACAAGTAGAGAGATAAAAAGTTGGAAGTTTTTAAGCAAAAACATGGGAACTGATAAAATATAAAAAGCTACGCAATGCTATAACGGAGGAAAGGGGGGTACAGTACACGTGGATATTTATTTCCGTCATTTAGCTCCATATTTTAGATATACTATATACTGACAGTGCATTTGAACTAGCCAACACGCGTTGGTGCATTACGCATTGAAAAACATCAGGCACATGGTAACATCACTCAAATTCACCTAAGCAGTGCATTGACAGTCCAACTTGTAGGACCTAGCTGTAAGACACTGTTGGATGCTCTCACCCATTCACACTCCAACAAGATGATCCAACCAATTGTCTTCACTCGTATTTTCTTGCATAACAGAAATGTCGACAACACACATTATTTCAAGGAAGATGAAAACAAACATGCCAGTATTTTTCTTTTTTACTTAAATTTAGACAAACAGTAAAGGCAAGTGTGGATCAAAAAAATTGTTTCTTGATTGAGTAAACTACTGTGATGCAATGAAGTGTTACCATTTGATGGAGAATATTTATAATTAAATGAAAACTATTTAAAGTAAATACTGGTCATGTTCATTCTGTACACAATAATTTTAACTATAGTCTGGTAAAAGTAAACAGCAGAAAATGTCTCACAGGGGAAGGAGAGGGGAAAGGGTGAGGGTTTAGGGCAATAGCTGCGTGTCAACTTACAGGGGGAGATGGATAGGTCCAAAGGAGGCCAAAATACCCACATATTTTATAGTTTATGGGTGCTCCTTCTCAGAGGGTGCATTTTTACCAAAACTAACTCCATGCATTCCAATCATGAATAGCATGAGGTAAGAAAGAACCCATATAAGCATCTGGACAACATCTGATATCTCTAATCCTACCTCTGTCATTAAAAAACTATCATTTACTGTTAAATGATTGCTCTCCTCCCATCCCATATGGCAGGGGGAAAGATGTGGTAATATCTCGACCCGACACATGAATGAAACTAAGGCGGAAACATGGGGTGGGAGTGGAATTGCAGGGGGTGCGGCGATAAGGTAGACCAGCGATAAAAGTGGGAAAAAAAAATAATCTTTGTGTAGCATAATTCAAAAAGAAATAAATGTAGGTAGAAATATACATGACCAATTATGGGAAAGGATTCTACTGACAGGATTAGAGTAAGTGGTGGTGGCAGGGTGCATGCTGCATGTTTTACAGCAGGGGTCTGTTACAAAGGAAAGACCCCTGTAGAGGTCTAGGAATTGGCAGATTAATAAATCACTTTTAATGTTAAATGATAAAAATTAATAGTTAACAATATTTTAATTGGCAAAAGGACATTAAAATTTTTTAGCCTGTCTTAAGTATATTTCGAGGCTTTACATTTTAGTTTTTAAATCTAAACCAATTTTTAAATAAATAATTAAAAATGGTAAATATTCAATCTCATGTTACGTTATCTAACTTATAGTAAATCACATCAGTTTGAAGACATGGTGTACATAATGGCAAAGTCACTACAGTTTTATTTATTTTTATTTTTAATGAACAATCTATAACACCCAGAGAAAGCATTCTATTTCACAAAGTGAAGTGAATATATTCTGTAAAATGTAGAATTGGCTCAGTACAAGACCTCATAACTTTTTGTCACTGCTCGAGCATGTGACTTGTTCTATTTTTACAAGAATTATTTTTGTGGGCTACATTATTATTTCTCCTGGTTCCTTCATTGATCATATAGCTGATTCATTGTTATTAAAAGAAACTGCTCACCATGACGTAAACTTTCAAGTATTCCAGTTTTACTTTAAGTGGCATAACCACTATTCAGAGTGGAAATTATTTTTTTTATATATAAGAAAGGAGACTTTCTTGGCGTAAGATTGCAATGAAGTCCTCTCGAGTGTATCGCCAGATTGTGTTGTAAAAACACGAAATTTCACAAGTGAGGAAGACGGTGGAGGCAGCTGTCGAGGTATGGTGTCTTTACAACACAATTGGCAATACATCCGTGAAGACTTCACTATAACTTTTTTTTTGCCTTTAGTCGAAATAATAACAAGGAGTTGAAAGGACACATACTATTCACTTAAAAAAAAAAAAAAAAAAGTTGTGGCGATTGACCAAATCATCCCAACAGGGGTTAATCAAAATCCAGAACAGCATATGTAAGCAGGCGGCTTTCGTCAAAGAACACTGAGGGTAATATCTACAATAACTAATATAGAAACCAGAAAGTTAGTATATTTTTGCATATTTTCACTCCCTGCTCACTTATGGCATCTCATTCTGGGGGAACTCATCACAAGCACAGAGGGTATTTAAATTGCAAACGCGTGCTGTAAGAACTATTTGTGGTGCAAGCCCACAAACATCTTGCAGAAATCTATTTAAAAACCTAGGTGTACTAACAATGCCAGCACAGTATGTACACTCAGTACTATCATTTGTAGTGGAAAAATCCTGAACACTTCAATCTTAATGCTAACATACATAGCCATAATACTAGGAATAAATATAATATTTACAAGGATTACAAATCACTGTCAATTGTACAGAAAGGGATAACATTTACTGGAGCTTCCTTATTCAGTGTTTTACCAACAGAAATTAATTGTTATCTATGAAAACCCAACTACTTTAAGTCCAAACTGAAAGAGTTTCTGTTTCAGAACCCATTTTACTCTGTGAAAGAATTTTCATCTTGGAATTTGGTAACTAATGAATGACTGATAAAATAGTATATTTGGTGTATGGAAGGGGAAGGTGTCAAAGTTGTCCACAATTACTAGAATGATATATTGCTTTTCTTACTATTGAAACTTTTGACAAATGAAGAAATTACATTGTTTACAAAATTCACTCATATGTAGTTACTAACATGGGATAGCATGCACTCAAAAACTGCTGTGAAAAATTATCATACTAACAGGTTTTTAAGTAATTGACTGCTAATGAGATGTTGGTAATATAATTGATATTGTTAATAAGTGTGTGTACTGTTCCACATAAATAGTAGCTAACATGGTTTAATATGTAGTTGTAGATATGTAGTTAATGGTAACTGGTTGGTAAGAAAATAACTGGTTATTAGATGCCTGGTAACAAGTGAATACACTGTTCCACATAATAAGTAGTAATTAACTCGGGATTATATTTGTAGATTACAGGAGATATTGATTATACTAAAGGGATGTAGCTAACTTGTTATCAATGTATAATAATAATATCTATTCTATAGTAATATAATTGACATTATTTTTAAGTGTATGTACTGTTCCACATCCCCGAGATTATTCTCACATGGGATCAAAGTGAAGCTTTAACTGTGTAATTCAGATTACGTGTGCGAAACATAAAAAAAATACTTACCATATAGTTAGAAAATCATACTAAATATGCAACATAAATCAAACTATAGAAACATGTAGTCAAAAACAAACGCAAGTTTTAATGAATACATAAAAGTGGATCATAAGTGATGAAGGTTGACAAAAACAAACCTTTGTTCACACGAGACAAATGCCAACTGCAAGGGTACAGGCAAACAGTGCAATACATCTGATAGAGACCAAGTGCAGCAGCAAGTCACACTGACTGACAAGCATTTTACAGATTGCAGATCTGTTTAATTTTGTGCGGGATCCATCAGACTGTCTAATGATCCAGGATTGCAGGATCCTGCTTTGCTGAATCGCAATTCCTAGCCACAATGCTCTGTGGTTTGGATTCCAAGTTAAACTGTATTTCACAGAAGAAAGAAACTGGCCGTCCTACCTCTGACATGACGACTTAGTATTCCTCCTTAGGTAGGATACAATCAACCTTCAGGTTATGGACTAAGTTAATTAGTTTCAAGCAGTATGTCCATAGCATGAAGACTTGAGTTCTGCTTTTCAATAACACAATTATTTCTGATCTTTATTTTTGTATTAATTGGACCCACAAATATTTATAGATGTCCTCATATTTAAAGTATCCATCCACAATTTTTATGGAATAAAGGTTAAATTTCAATTATCCTTTGTTCATCATTGATTATTTCAGCTTGCCTAAAATTTCTAATTCCATATCATCCTTTGTTTTGCGACACTTGCATTCCTTGTCACCTCATTTTTGTTTCATAATTAGAGACTCATTCAAATCAGGGATTAGAGGAAGCTTTATGCCTCATCTACAGTCAGGAGTTTAGAAGAGGGAACCACTTAATTTTTAGTTATAAATGGGAATTAAATCTTCAATGCACATCTTGATGAACTGTTCTTGTATTTGAATTGATTTTGAAAAACTGCAGTCCAAGACCAAGTCCACTGCGATAGTAGAAAAATGATTTGACACTTGAGACCCTTTTAAATTTGCACCATTCCATAAAATGGTGCATTGGCCAAATCGTACAAACTTGAATATATTATATTTGATGTATACTGTTAACCACTCCTCACATAAAAAAACAGATGAGAGGGAACCAGGAAACATTGATATCATCCTCTTTCCACGGTTTTGAAGCATTATTCACAGGTTCTAACTGAGAGTTACTCAAACTGATATATTCACCTTTACGAGATGCTAGAGGTTAATTTATGACTCACCTCCTCTCACTAGCTGTGGAGGCAGGACTCAGTGTGGGTAGGGACTGAGGGCCCTCAATACTGCCCGTCATGCTGGAGCTCATGCCGGAGGGGGGAGCAGAGATGGACTGACCACGCGCCAGGCGTGGGCTGGATGGCGCACTGCCGACACTGTTGCGTGCGGGCCCCGAATCGGGCACCATGAGGCGAGACACCAGCGATCGCGGGAACGATTCCTTCGTCTCTTCCTCTGGGGACGACAACCCCGGACTCAGTGCGAACACTGGCACTCTAGAGAAGTGCTCTGTTGGTATCCTCATCTACAATGGAGGAAATGCACACATCAATAAACAAGTGCACGCTAAACACTTACAGTCTCAAGAAAAAAAAGTGGTATAAATAACAAAGAACAGGGAAAATGACTTGTCACTCACCAAAGTTGAAGGCTGTGATGAGTGAAAAACATATGAGACAAACAAAAACATATACAATATTTCGGTTTTACACCTCATTCATGTGGTTCAGGAGGTGTGCACTCGCCGAAGTTTACCACATGACTATTATTAAGAGAGAGGCTTACATTACTAGACAAAATTAGTAGTAAGAAATCAAGGAGGAAGGTTAATTTTGCAATATAGCTCTCACATTTGACTAGGCAAGGAACATAAGACTAATCTATATCCATGTCATCGTCGTCGTCTTGTGAATTTCCAGTTTTGTAGGTCGTCCAGCACATTCTCTTCCAGGGGCTGCATTTATTTCGAAATTAATATTCCATCAGTAACAGATTTTCTAGGACTTTTGTAGTTTTGATGGGAGAGCAGATATGTTGCCATCCATCTGTGAAATGTGTAGCTTGTGTTCCATGCGATTTTTGTTTGTGAAATGTTTATAAAACAGAAGAGTTTGGTGACTGTGAAAAACGGAGGCCCGGAATTTTTTGAATTGGACCTGTTTTACCTCCCCAATCCAGTGAGGTCAGACTTTAGTGCACACAGCTACAGTGGTAGGTTACACTGCATCCTGGAAGGACTTTCTTCTTTCTGATAAGGCCTTGTGGGATCGCATTCCAATTTCAATTCTTCATCCTTTGTTGTTGTTTTTTCTTAATTTCAATCCAATATTCCTTCATCATTTCACTATGTTTTTTCCTTCTCTCCTCAGACTACTTCAGAACAGATTTCTTTCCTCTTCTTCTTTGGAATCCTTCCAAACTTAATACCTTCCTTCTAAAGATCTCTCTTTCAATAATTTCCTTTTATCTTATTTTCCAAATCTTTCTTAACCTCTTGAATCCAGCTGGTTGTTGATTTCCCCCCCCTCCCCCAAGTATCTGAATATCTTTTTCATTAGTCTGTTATCATTCATTCCGCAGATATGTCTAAAAAAACAGCAATCTCTTTTTTCTTATTGATTTTGTTATATTTTCTGTGTTCTGGTATATTTCCTTATTACTTCTTAATTTCCATAGTTCTGTTGTTTTAACTGGACCCAAGATTTTACTCACGACTGTTCTTTCTAGTAATTCCAGTTTATCCAATCTATAGTTCAATACTAGGCATTCACTAGCATATAGACATTCTGGTTTCACGACCGAGTTGTAGGACCTTATTTTAAGATTTTTAGTGATACCATATGCTCTTTCCATCCTGTGTATCCTTTCTTCTTGGGCAGATTTATCTAATCCATTTTCTTGTATCATTTCACCCAGATATTTAAATTTCTTTACTTTCTCTATTCATCCAATATCTGTCATTAAAATTTTTTTGGAGCTTTTGTAATAAATTTGGTTTTTTCTACCGAAATTCTCAAACCTGTTTTGTTGGTAATTGCTTGCAAGAGATTGATTTGTGTTTTTGCATTTGTAATGTTCTCTGAAAGTATAACAAAATCGTCATCAAATGCCAGGCAATTAATTTCAATACCTTTGTTTTTTCTTCCCAAATTTAATGGTGAAATTGTGTGTTCCTTCAATTTATTATTCCAAATTCTCACAATATTCTCTAAGACACAGCTGAACAGAATGGGTGACAGACCATCACCTTGCTGCGCAGCTGTATTTATCTTGATAGGTTTTGAGATTTTGCCCATAAATTTTTCTTTTGAAACTGTGTCTGTAAGAGCTTCAAGTATTATTTTTGCCAATTTAAATTTCACTCCAAACTCGCGAATTGTTTTATCCGAAGTTACCATATCAACAGAGTCTTGCTCATTCAACATTATACCTGAAATCTAATAAGTAATTGAGCTGACAATTTGGCAGTCTTTCTCTGATGTAACTGCTAATGTGCTATAATGTATAAAAACAAATTAAGTTAAAATATATATTTATATGTTAGTAATTCTTATTACTAAGGTGGTAATGTTTCTTTTTGCCCTTGTGTCAGTTTTCTGGGGTAGTTTTTTTTATTTTATGTTTAATATATGTAAAGGGAAAAAGTTTCAGTATTCACTGAATTGTGTGAAAACAAAAGTAAATTTATTAGAAATTTACTATTTATTAATTTATGAACTCAATTAATGCTTATTTCATCATAATCTTAACATGCATATTTTAATTTCTTTGCTGTAAATTGCATATTAGTTTTTTCATAACATTTTAATATACGTTAAATGTAGCCTTCAAAAATATGAAAAATTGACTTAAAAAGCCTTAAAAAGGCCTTAATTTTTCTTTTGCTAAAAGAGTGGGAACCCTGTGTAAGAACCTATGAAGATTTGGGATCAAGTTTATATTGCGATGCATGATGATACCGACATGTTATACAGGAAATGTATTAATTCACGTGTGATTGAAGCTTTGCTTTTCTAGTGGCAATATTAGTGGAGATTGGGGTTAGGCTGAAATGCAACCTGGACCAAATTGACAACTAAAACTCTCCATTAATCCCGTCATTTTTTACAGGCTTTGGGGCTAGAACATAATAGCAGACTGCTAATAATGGTAGCAAAATTTTCAAAAGGATTAAATGAACTTTCAGCTTAAATCAACTCTCATATTTTAAGACAGCCGGAGTTTTAATTAATTTCAAAGACCAAGCTATCACTAAGATTGAATTTTAGATGCATATGATAACTGTAGAAAGTAGGAACGTTCTATCTTAAATTGTCTACTGTATAGCCTAACTTATTTTATGGCACAACAACCAGTCTCTATCCACTGTTGAAGATGAGGTTTAGATGGAAAAATATTCTTAAAGAAATGTTTTACTTGAATGTTCAATAATTTCTTCTAAAGTTTATATTGGAATGAAAAATATAATATCAAAATGAAACCTACCATCCCAGCAAAAAATCCCAAGAAAACATTGGTCATAAAAAATCTCGATCATATAAAGATGAAAACAACTGTTGCAAAGGAAAAATGTTTGACAACACTGCGTGCCAGTACAGTCTGATTGAACTGAAGTGTGATGGAGCTCATACTCTGGTGACAATTTCCACAGTCATCTACTTACTCATCATTTTCTATTATTATCATCATCTTATGTAGGTTGAGTGTTAAGCAGAAAAGTTTAAATATCTGGGCGATTGGATAGAACCCCACATCTCTGTAACTACAGCAAAAGACAATGTTTGTCATTGTCAAGATTGGATGGTAATATTCTGTCATCCAATCTGAAGAACTCCTCAAGATGAGCATGAGATGTCAGAGTGAGAATTTAGAATTCATAGAAAGGAATGTCTTGAGATAAATCTGTGAATGATCAAAGAAAACAACGAATTCAGAAAGTGTCTCAGCAGACATGTGGAAATGGAGTTTCAGAAAGGAAGTATTGCCTTTTGTGGTCATATAACACGAGTGAGTTCAAAAAGACAGAACAATCCAACCTTAAGCTACATTATGGACAAGAAAACCAAGATGTTCAATGTAAATGAAGTGCTTAGTGAAGTAGCAAATTGGGTTAAGGCAAATTCATTAAAATTAAATTTTGAGAAAATACATTATATTATGTTTAAAACAAAAAATTATGCACAGCCAGATTTACAAGTAAACTATAAAAATGACACAATATTAGAAACAAAGAGAATAAAATTCCTTGGTATTAAAATAGATGAGAAACTCTGTTGGCATTTCACTACTGAAGAAGTTAAGTAGTGCTACCGTTGCAATAAGAACACTTTCTCTAACAGCAGATCTAGAATTAACGAAACAGGTGTACTCCTCATATTTTCATTCAGTAATGTCATATGGCATAATTTTTTGGGGAAACTCTTCTCAAAGTAAAAAAGTTTTCATAGCACAGAAAAGAGCTATTAGGATGTTGTGTAGGGTACAACCAAGAACTTCTTGCAGACAACTTTTTAAAAAACTCTATATTCTTACAATGACTTCTCAGTATATATATTCTCTCATGTGCTTTGTCATAGATAATTTTAACCTCTTTACTTCTAATTCACAGGTACACAATTTCAATACAAGAAACAGAAATAACTTGCACAAAACACAAACATCTCTGTCACTAGTAAAAAGAGGAGTTAATTATTCTGGTATACATCTGTTTAATTAACTTCCCAAGAGTATAAAACAGTCTGCAGATAATAAAGATATATTTAAAGAAAAACAGAGATTACCGTATTGGCAACTCCTTCGACTCCATTCAAGAATTTGTAAAAATTAATGTTTATTGTTATTCTGTTTATTTTTCTTTGGAACATATACTTGTTTTACTATGATTATGACTCATATTGTATGTATGTGTATTAACCATGACATGTTTCACATCCCAGAGGTCCTTCCTCAGCAGGGATCCATGAAACAAGACTGATCAATAAATAAATAAATTAAAAAAATTAATGGGGTGGAAAGAAATTTTCAAAGAGTGGTGATCACACCTGAGGACACTGAAGAGTGTGATCCCCTTAAGAGGAAATTTGAAATGCACTCGGGTTTCCAAGCAAAGCTTAGTTAGAAAACAGGCAAGACATGAACTAGATCAAGGAAAACTAATGCAGAAATACTGGGCAAATTATAAAGTCCAAGGAAGAAAGTATTTGGAATATTATTGTCCAAATGGGAAAAAAAGAAAAATTACAATAAACAAAACAATAACACTCTTGTCCAAAGCCTATCAAAAACTGGATGACTGAAATTTCAGTGCAATATCATAGCCTTATATTTTCTTTCTATTAGGTGCTATTAAACAAAATTACCACATAAAATGCTCAAAATTCATTTCAGGAATCCAAAATTGTCAATCATGTGTAAAAAAAATAAGCAAGCAATATAATAAATCTTCCCAAACAAAAAAAATTAGATTTAAGAAGATAAAACCACTGTCAAATATTCTGAGGGTTCAAATATGAATATTAAAATTTCTTACAGATCATTTTATTATTATTGAAGTTATTATGTCAGCAAAAAAACTGTCACAGAAAATATGAAATGAGAGCTAAAACATTAAAATATTTATATAGGTTAAGTAATGAATTTCCCAACAATGATTATACGAGTTAGTTTTTTCCCTACCTTCGAGTAGCATTTGGCACAAACCGTCCTCTTGCACAGCTTGCATAACTGGCCCCAAGGACCAAAAATGCCAAACCTTGTTTTAAGACAAAGGAAACACACCTGAAAATGGAAAACATACCTCAGTGAAATTTCACCATATTTGCACTCATTTTCAGTGAACAGAATAGACAACACTAATCATAAAATTTTAAATAGTCTACAAAAAATCAATTGCTAATGAACCTTTCGTTTTTCAACATCCTCCTTCACATGTCCTTCAACTGGTAATCCTTCAAGCTCTGCTTTTGTGAGTACACTCCGAATGTGGACAATTTCTTCCAAAGTAAGTGATAAACATTCCATTGCCTGTTGCCAGGTTTTCTGCAATTTAGAATAAAAACTTTCTTAGATATCTAGTACCAATAACAGTGAGTACTGGACTAATTCAAATTTAATGTTATTGTTTGAAGGTTGTGGATGCATTTATATATATATTAAGCACTAGCTTTATGTTGTTTTCGCTAGAAGCTGTAATAGGATAGATAATGATAGGGATCCATGCTAGGTGCTCATCTTTCTATATCCACTATATTAATTAAATGTTAGATATAACAATTTAAGATGAAATACTGCAGTATTTGATTAATACAAATTAAAGTATATTATAAAAATGCTGCTCTTTAAAGATCAAGATAATAGAAAGCAATTCATTTAAGACATAAAATCACAATGTTAATGAGAATGAAAATGATTTTAGGAAATGAAAACAACAGGAAAGGTTAGTCCATCAGTTACTTGAGCTGAAGGCAGGCAGAGATAAATATGAAAGAGAAAAACATTTAGCAGTATTTTGTTTACAAGGCGTTATCCTTTCTGGAGACAGGAGGGCTACAGAGAAAAAAAAGGGGGAAAAAAACCCTCAATATTTTGGGTGGCAAGAAGATAATGAACCACGTGGCTAAATGATGTGTGCACATGATTTGTACTTTGCCACATGAATGAAATAAGTTTATCGAGTATTGTTTGGTTTAAGCAGGGGTGGTAAATAAAAAAAATACTTAAAATTAATAAATTGCTACATAGTGGGTTAACCACATTTCTCACACCCCCCCCCCCCCCCGGTTTTACCTCTCTCTTATTTATGTTCTGAAAATTTGTTCTAGCAATCTTTACTTTTCTCTCTTTCCGCTGACAGGTCTGCTTTTTCAGCCGCCTTTTCTTTTCTTCAATCTTTTTGTCTGTATGTTCATTCCAGCATTTCATCCTTTCTTTTACGTCTGATTATTTTTTGCGTAGGCTGTTGCAAAAAGAGTGCCAGTTTTGAATTGCTTGGAGAATTGGTTTTTGTCGGTTAGTCACATTTTTGTGTATCAGGTTGGTATCCATAAATGTTGCTATTGGTGCTGCAATCTGAATTTCTCACATTGTTGCTTCATTATGTGTCTAACCTTGGAGGAGTTTATTACTTTGCGGCGTGGGCTAATAGTCAAAATATTTTAACAGAATACAAAAAGTTATTCAACTGTGAGACACCTTCATGCAATTATAGGGCGTAATGAAGCACCGAATGGCTCAACAGTTTGCAGACTTTTGGTAAAGTTCAATGAAATAGGTTCAACAGTAAATGTGAAAAGTTATGCTTCCCTTCATTCCTGCTACTCTGTTCAAAACATTGAGGTTGTTTGTGCAAAGCTGTTAGTCCAATGAAGTTGGTTTGCCGCCGTTCCCAAGAATTGGATATAGGATATTCTTTAACACAGTGAATTCTCTGATATTATCCATTACCACCCTTACAAAATTCAGTTAACCTGATAATGGTCGACCATGGGAAGGGGCGACATTTTGTTGACTAGTTTCGGAAAAGATGACAGGAGGAAGACGGCTTTGTGAGCAACTTCATCTTTAGTGACGAGAGGCATTTTCACTTGAATAGATGTGTGAATAAACATTAACTGCCATATCTGGGGATCAGCAAAGTCTTTATTTTATTTAAAAAAATAGTTTAGGGAAAATATAAATTGAAAGGCACACACCGCAACAGTGAGAAAAGAATGGAAGGAGAAATTAAGAACATGATTACATTCTTACTGTTAGTGGAGAAGATAGTTGTTAATTCCAGCTAACATTTATGAACCATTTGAGGATGGTTACCAGTAAAAGCCGATTCACACTAGCAATCAAGTCAGGTCAGGCCATTATTGTTTATACCTTATAGCTTAAGAAAATAATTCATTGTTAAGGAACAAAAGAGAACAATGAGTCAAATATTAAATATTTTATATATAAATATGCAATATTGTGCAATTTTATAATTTTTATTTGCCTACATTGTGTGTATGTTTTTTTGTTTTTTTTTAACATCCGTTCATAGCGTAATTTTTTTTTAGATGAATCACAATCATAAACCATTGTAAGTCAGAATACGCTGCGAGACGTTCATCGTCCAATTTGATCTGACCTGACCTGACCTGACTTCCATGTTCACATTAGCGGTCAGCTCAGCTCAGGTCTTGATTGTTGTCAATCGTTGGAGGCGTGCGATCTTTAGGTTGACCTGTCTTGCCTTGGATTGCCTTCAACTGACCAAATGGAGCAGTGAGAACGCTCAAACTGGATTATGTGTATTTTGACCTCTGACCTGACCTGGCTAGTGTGCACCGCCTTTATAAGGAGACCCGACAGCAAGTGAGTGAGTACGCGGAGGCTGAAGCTGGTGTTAGTTAGCGGCAGCGACTTACTAAGCGTGTGCGGGAGTCAGCACCATCGGGACTAACCGAGTGCAGGAGCTCGTCCTGCAGTGAGGACCTCGACCAGGACATCTCGGGCAGGGTGGTGGCGAGTCCGGGCGCCTCGGTGCCCGCCTCCGAGCTGGTGGAGGAAGGTGTGGGGCCGCGGGACGCCGGCCTCGAGTGCGGCACCGAGCGACTGCCGGGCCCGGCCGCCGCCTCCAGCTGCTGCCGCCGCACCGCGTCGCACACCACCACGGTGTGTCTGCGCATCGAGGCTCGCCGGCTCGGGCACTGCGTCGCCAGGTCGTACGCTGTGGCACCACGCACTACACGTTGACGTGCGCGCCTCCACTGGCAGCTAACTCTACCGCCACCACAACAACAACACCACTACTACTACGACCAAAAGTATTCGGCCCACCCCACAACGCTATACCACTGTAGTTCCACGCTCTCAAGTCCCATCACATTTTCCAGATAAGAATAATCGGAAGTATACAGAAGGAGGTCGGACAAGCTGAGGAGGTGGGACAGCACAAGCCGAGGAGGTAGGACAGGACAAGGCGAGGAGATGGGACAGGACAAGGCGTGGAGGTGGGGCAGGACAGGGCTAGGCGAGGCGAGGAGGTCTGAAAGGACAAGGCGGGGAGTGGGACAGGACAAGGCGAGGCGAGGAGGTTGAAAAGGACAAGGCGAGGCGAGGAGGTCTGAAAGGACAAGGCGACGAGTGGGACAGGACAAGGCGAGGAGGTGGGACAGGACAAGCCGAGGAGGTGGGACAAGCCGAGGAGGTGGGACAAGCCGAGGAGGTGGGACAAGCCTTGGCCATCACTCATAGAAGTCCCAGTCGTCAATATAATTGCCAGAAGGTGATTTATGACTCTGGAGTCTGATGTTACTGATACTACACATGTGGAGGTAGAAATAAACATGGAGAATCCCAGTCTGAGGAAGCCCCTAAGTCGTTTACTAAACATCACCAATTTCCATATATTTTTGTTCAGCCACACAACATAAATCATAATTACTTTAAAAATCTTGTTATATAATTCTTGAGTAAACAATGCTAGGAACTGACTGTTTTTGTGCAGGGTATGAAACAAGACAATCGAGTCACATCAGATTCTTCAGCCAGGGCACGTGCTGTGGATTTAGAAAAGTTTCAGCTGCTGCAAAATGCCAAGGTGCGGATCTCATCTGCAAGAATATAGATGTAGTGCTACTGTATGTAATAAGGAAATTTCAAGCTACCTATGGGCAGTTTATTCTTCAAACTTGCCAAAACAAGTCGCCGACAGCCAGATGATGAATATAGACACAAGTGTTCAGCAATTGTCAGGTAATGCGGTGCCTGAATCTTTCTTCCTGATTTTGAAGAAGATGCCGCCATCACTACATTACAGCCAAACCCTGTTAAATTATTTTTTCTACTAGTTCTATCTTTCATCAAAAGGATATCTTCAGCAAGGAATACACTGTCAGCCAAGTACTGCAATTGTGTTTAAAAAAATAATTGTGCGTTTGTCAATTCTAGACAATTATTTCTGCTAATGCAACACCACGAGTGTATAAACGAGAGGTATGCGTGAGGCACCATTAGAGTTTTTGCATTTAAATCATCTTCAGTACCGTGCAGAAGTTCTTGACAGATGCAGAAGAATGCTGTGCTGCACCACACCACACCACACCACACCATGTTCCTCTGAAGAAAGAAAGAAGAACGGTCTGGAAATCTAAAAGAATTATCACTGGAGTATTCGCCGAGGATTTGTTTTAAGAATAGAATAACCCTAAAGCAGCGAAGGAACATTTATAGTGTGCTTGATATACAAGACCTGGAATGAGATGCATTCTATTGTGCACTCCAAGTCCTTGACAATTCACGACAGAAAGTTATTCAAATTGGAGATGACGTGATACACTACGGAGTGGTTCCCAATATATTGTGTAAGAAAAAACTGAAATAAACCAGAGTTCGCTGTGTACAAGAGTATTCCCCAATGTCTTCTGCATAAGTTTTTCACTGCTTTGAACACATTGTCACTTTCTACAACCTTGTTACTACAAAATGTTACGATATTGCTGAAAATACTCACTTCTACCAATATAGGAATACGTAGGTTAGTATTAAATCTAATATGGATGATAGTGGTAAATTTCCCCAGTCATAACTCACAACAAACTGATTGCTTTATCTCACTGTCCATGAAATAATATCAGGTGAACTCTAGTGAAAAGACCTGTTGTTTGTGGTGTTACTATTTTGGTAGGCTTACTATTTTGGTAGGCTTAAAAACCTTTAACCCTGGAAAGTACCTCAGCTTTCTATTTAGCTTTTATTATCACTGCAGGGTTTTTTGGGAGGAGAGGGGGGAACGATAGGTTGTATAGAAAGTGACAGAGAAAAAGGAAGTGAATGTGTCCCACTGTACCAACACTCAAATCTGAAGGTCTGAATACTTTCAGTGATACTACTTACAGTTTCAGAAAGCAACTACTATTTACAGATGTGCAAACAAACACTAAACAATGTTTTAGTGGTTCAAGACATGGACAATACAAACAATACCAATATGTACATACAACACATCCCATAAATTACAACAAAATGTGTAAAGATTGAATTGTAAGTGAAAGAAAGTGAAAATATTTTAGAAGTGATACTGATCATAAGCACCAAGAAAAATAGACTTTTGTTGAATCTGGACTGAAACATTTTTTTTATATATTTAGGCAAAGAAGCAATGAAATCTGGATGCCAGCTGAGTTACATACTTTTCCATTTATTTTCCAAGCTTTTATATACATCAGAATTTGGATCAGTCTTTAATTATGTCAATAACAAGACTTAACAATTCATCATTGCATTAAAGGAAAAATAGAGAGAAAGAGAGAATAAAACAAGAATGCAACTTCTACTTCAGCTACAAGCAATACAATTATCAAACTGACACAAAAGCATTATATACAGTTACTAGTCAACATACACTACATATAACATATTAAGTAAATAAAATTTATTGTGTCTAAAAACTCAGATCTATAAACTACATTCAGTACATGTTTAACTTTCTACACTAGAATTTTTTATTTCTAAGTATCAACTACAAACTGCAACAGATAAACTATTAGAAAGTTAACCTCTAAAAAAAACTATAAATTATTATTTTTTTCACTAAGCTGAGATGCATTTTAATCCAGCCATCAGTATTTGCCGAAGCTATTAAAGTTCTTCATGTTGACGTGCAACTCGACTGGACTGTGTTTGATGCGACAGTGTGTGCTGTAAATTCAATATGGCCACTTTTTCCCCTCTCCCTAATATCACGAGAAATGCTCCCACGTAAATCTATGATCCTTCAAAATCACGTCTATTACATTTGTGTATGTCAAATGAGTGTGAAGGGTATAGGAAGTTAATAGAATACTGGAGGAAGAGTTTGGACTAAATATGAATCAAAGCAATACAAAAGTGATGAAATGTAGCAGAAATGATACCAATTACAGTAGATTAAATATAAAAATAGTATCGGATGTAATAGGAGAAATAAGTGAATTCTGCTACTTGGGCAATAAAATTACAACTGATGGCAGAAGCAGGAATGATGTTAAAAGCAGAATAGTAATAGCAAAGAGCCTTCATGAAAAAGGGAAGTTTCAAATATTGATCTAGGACTCTGAAAGAACTTTTTAAAACTCTATGCGTGTAGCATGTGTGGTAGCGAAGCATGGACTATAGGAATACTAGAAAGAAGGAAAACTGAAGCATTTGAAATGTGGTGCTATAGAAGGATGCTAAATATTAAGTGGGCAGATAAAGTACGAAATGAACAAGTTTTTGAAATGATGGGCGAGGATTGAAGTTTATGTTAAGAGGCTTACAGAAAGATTTTTTTTTTTTTTTAACTGCTTTACGTCTCTCAACAGCGAGGTCTTTAGAGACGGGAAAGGATGGGGGCAAGGAATAGGAAGGAATTCGGCCATGGCCTTTTTAAGGAAGCATCCCGGCATTTGCCTGGAGTTATTTGGGAAACCATGGAAAACCCAAATCTGGGTGCCCGTACGGGTTACAGAAAGAAACAGGATGGTAGATCATATTCGGAGACATGCAGGATTGATTAATTTGTTAGTGGAGGGAACAGTCGAGGTAAGAACTGTAGAAAAAAAAGACAGAGATTAGAACATATGAAGCTGATGATTGAGCACATGGTTTATAAGGGGTATGTTGAGATGAAGAGGTTAGCGCAAGGTAGGTAGGGATGGAGGATTGCATCAAACCAGTCGAGAGACTAATGACAGAAAAAACTTTTCGCTCCTGATACACGCAGCGTAGGAAAGTAGTAATGTCTATTTAATTCCCCGTGTGTAGGAAGCCGGGTGTGTGTGATGGCTGTGGTGTGTTGTTAGCACGCAGCTGACAGGAGGCGCATGCCGCATGCGACACCACACAGAGACAGACGGTACTGTATTCAGATCGTACACTCCAGGGCGTTGTCGACGTAGCTGTGGTACTCGTGTTGCGTGAGGATACCTGTCCGGCGCCACGGGCTGCGCTTCGCCTGCTGGTCGCCGTTGGTGGACGTCGGGACGCCGCTCCCGTTCGTCGTCGGAGAAGGCGCAGTGTCTTCCTCGTCGTCGTCGTCGTCATCATCGTCGCTCTGGAACAAAACACGACCCAAGTGTTCATATTGTCCTTCGTGATATATATATATATATAGCTTTTAAAAAATATTTGTGGATTTTTTGGGTACCCCGTCGTATATGGCAATAGGAAGTGTCTGGTCAGCCGTACTGTACTGTACTGTACAGGGTACTTCATATCGCATGCCTAGAGAATCTGGCTAACTGCTCGCGGAATCCAATTTGCGCAGATGCCTTGAACTGCTAACAGGATCTCAGGTCTCTAGCACTGCTGCTAGTGTCGCAACTCCCTCCTACATCAATTAGTCACCAGCATCACTAAAATAATTAGAATACATATGCTCGGGACGAAATATACGGAATGATATAATGCTTTGCAACAACTTCGAATTAATTTATAGATACCAAACGCAACCAAGCATGGCCGTTAGCACTGAATATTACAGTGAATTTAGTATGTGTGGCCGCCTGAGCTTCTATGGAACAGCGGAATGTACCCTCGATTCGGCAGCAGACATTTCCAATATTTCTGAACTCCTCGGTTAAGCAATAGCGACTGCTGTATAAATTGCATCGTACCACCAGGTTCTAACAGCGATCAGTCCCAGCCCTTTTATGCAATTTTATTTCAGTAATTATGTATAGCAGGATGGGAGTTGATGAATTGTGGATTTTTATATTTTTCTTGCACGATAATCAAAAACGGATATATAAATATTAGTAATCAAACTGATATATGAATATAAGTAATATTATGCTTCTTATATAAGAATAATTTGGTAAATCTAAAAATCACATATTCAAAAGTCAATAAAAAATCACATATTACAGCAAAACTGTACGCTGAAGATACCTCGGCGAGAGGCGAAACGCGTCCGAAAAATAAAAGCAATATCCAACAGTTGTAATGGCGTATTATTAAACCACAAATACCGATTTATATTTTTCGTTTAACTGTGAACATTTCTATATTCATCATATAAATGATTTGTTTTATGGAGAGAAACTGTAAATGATATGTAACACGATCAAGGACAGTATTATGTATGAAAAATTTGTAATTGTTAAGTGTTGATGTAAGCCACAATGTTTGGAGGAGAATTCTCAATTGTTTGGACTGGTTTATGTCGATAATTTTGTATGCAAATACATGTAAACAGTATTAACCTTCATTTTAATATATTTTCCCACGGTTGTGAGTGATTTTGTATAAACTGTGATTGTTTTTGTATGATCTGAATGTAGTGCTTATTTAAACGGGCGAAGATGGCGAGCACAGTTAGTTGTGAGTTAACTGTCAGAAATTTTGTTTTTGAGTCGTCAAACAGTCGTTTGCGAGTTTAATCGATGGAATATTTACGCTTTAGTATCTTTGGAGGAGTCTATTGTCTGATCCGCGTATATTGTTACTATGCAGCTCACGGAGAAATAAATATGAAGTGGGAAGTGATTCTTTAGTGTTGTCATTTCAAGGAACTATTTAATCCATTAGACTTTGGGGGGAGCTAAAACCCTCTGGCGACCATCGACAGAGAACTGTACTCTGGAGGACGAAGTAATTAAAGGTAATCATCATTTAATTGACGACAGGATGAATTGGTTAATTACCGAAGAGCGTATCGAGGTTCTATTTTGAATCTGCTAATTACGTGCAACTTTGTAAATGACTGTTTGCCAGCAACAGAGACAGAGTGTGCAATGCAACAGTGCAGTCTCAACAGCCAGCTTGTAGAGTAGGTGTGGAGCAGAGGTAATGATTTTATATACACGACGATTCTGCAGGCTGAGTGGTCCGGCCTTGGACCCAGCTGTGCGCGAGGCCGAGTGTCTGTATTTCCGTTACTTTGGCGGACACGGCTCATTACAGTAACGGCGGACAGGCTCCTGCTAAATGACGAGGTACAACAAAACCAGTTCATTATTTTTAGATTATTCCATAGAGACGGAAATTAACTTACTTTTCAAAGCTTAACTTGTAGTTTTCTTATAGCTCTGAGGCAAAACGACGACACCAAGAGATTTAAACCCTTCGATATACGATCAGTGCAAGGCATCGCCACTATCTTTAAGATGGCCATACACGATCGCTCCATCCGTCCAAATGAGCGATGCACTCCATTATCGCGTCGTGTGTGGGGGAAACTGATGTGGATGACGTGGACTGACAGGATTATTTGGATATCCGGTCAGTTCAATATCCATCAGTTTCGTCCATCATGCCATCAAGCCAACTGACGGTGTGTGGGGAAAACCACGTGGAGAGACACCAAGCCATCACTCCTGTCGGCTCGTGTATGGCGAAACCGCGGTCCTAACTCTTCTCATTCAGTCACCGACCACCGAGCAGACAACATCAGTGCCTTGAGTGGACTATGCAACATTGTACCATTTCTTTATTTTGTTTTGAATCTGCTATAGAAATATTATTTTGAATGTAGAATTGAAAATAATACAGTTTTAAATATTATTAAGTAACAATTAGAACGATTATTTTTTTAACTTTTTTTTAAATAATAATAATGTCGTCTCAATAAGACTTAGTGCTGGAGATTATTGAGAAGTATAAGGACTTACCATGCTTGTAGGATCTCTAATCCTGACTACCATGACAAAATATAAATAAATGTGGCAATAGATCGATTGTTAATATTATTTAAAAGACATAAACGCCAACAGAGAAACCGTGTTGGAAAAAAAAAAAGATAATTCTTTGCGATCTTCATTTTAAAAAGATCATAGTATGATAAGATGAGCCTACTTGTTTAAATATGTTGTTTTACTACATTCGACGTTCCTGTCACTATTTTCAGCCTGCTAAACTATTTCAATTTAATAAATCTGTTTTATAATCATTTTGTAATATTTTAAAAAGTTTTCGTAATATCACAGAGCTTATTTTTCATAATTTCGCACTTTTTTGGACGTTTATTTAATTCTCAGGACTTTTATTCAGTATTCGATAGTTTGAATATCCTTTAAAATTAATTCGGGCTCATTTTATTTAGTACTTGGCATAACTAAATTGTTTTATACCATACGGATGACATACAAATGGAGCGATCGTGTATGGCCACCTTTATTCATCTATTTCGTTTCGCTACATCTTAGTATTAGTATAGGTATTAGCGGGTCTTTTCCAGTGGGTAAAATGAAAGAATGGTACAATCCACAACAAGAACGTTAGCCTCTTACCAAGGTTTAATATAACAAAGGTACTTACTTCGACTTGCAACCCCGATTTAGATGTGCAACAAATGAAACAGTGGTACGGTCACAAATTAAGTAAAGAAAGGGCGATGATAGTTACACTAAGATAAAGAGCGTCTTCCAAGTTCTGTTTCTGGAGAGAGAACTGAAGGAATACATTTAAGTGTCACGGAAGTGCACTAAGAGCCAGCACTAACGGGATCTAAGCTGCACGAAATCTTTACACGCAACGGCAAAATACCACCGAGGTGCATAGGAGACATCCAGTTATTGCGTACCAGTTCCGAGCTACGTGGAGCATGCGGAAGGCGGAACGAGCATACAGGCGGCAGAGAGATTGATTAGCAGGGCAATGAGGTAAGGGACAATACTACAGGATACAAAAATCACAGACTTGCGCGTTACGAGTATATACAAAGAATCACGTTACACCGGGTGACTGATCACAAATCGGATAGACAAAACTAGAATAAAATAATTGATGGGAGGAGGGAGGTGGATAGTAGGAGAAATTCTATTTAATAACCAATCATTAACAGAAAGAAAGTGGGTACTATTGATGCAAAATAGTATTCTGAAACCTACCATCCCACATTTATTAAGGAGCGTACATAAACCACGTAGCTCAATTTTGGCCTCCTGTGAAACCCCCACCCCCCTCCCCATCCCCAATTAGCCCGACGCGGCTTTTGTCTCTACTCCCCTCCCCCTAGCTTTTTTCCCCATTAATTCCAGAAGACATTTTTTACTGTTTTCTATTGTCAGACTATTGTAAATTACATATGGGGATAATTAATTGATTGAAATAAATATTTATATTCTGTTGTGTGTTCTGTACCTCATTTTAACTGTTACAAATAATATAAATGAAAAGCTACATGGCCTGGCCCGGAACCCCCCCCCCCCCCTTCCTCCCCATCACGTAGCCCAGCGCAGCTTTTCAGCCAATCTCGCCCCCCCCCTCCCCTAGACCGAGCCACGTAGTTTATGGACACTCGCTTATTTGTTCCCTTTGCAGATTCAGTAGTAAAATGGAGAGACCATTTTTCATGCTACATACAGTCGTTAACTGTTCAATAGCTTCGAAAGCAACAAAAACGTTTCGTTTCCGTTCGCTATGGGCTAACAGGGCGGTATTTCGAAATCCAATTCTGTGTGCGGGCTATTGTGGACACCCGCACCACCGTGGGAACGACACGTCATTCTAGTCGGCAGGCTGGCCACACCGCAAAAAGAGAAAGAACCGCTCGAACAGCCCGTGTTGAAACTCACCAACCAGCTGCGGCAAGGCGAAACGAACAGCAGATACAGTCTGTTGGTAGCTGCATTTGATTTCGACTACCAAGTCTATTTTCCTGCGCAAACCACTGCCGGGAAGAGGCTTTCGTAACCACGAGTGGATGACAGGAATCGGCCATTAAGTAGGCAAGTTCAAGGGGCCACTTCGATCTCGTCAGTACATCAGCGTCACCCCTGGCGCTTTAATACGGCAGAAGGAGTTTTATCGGAGACTACTAGAGGAAAGCAGCCAAACACGAAGCCGGGTACCTAAGTATGACACCCACCTATTCCGCTTGGATAGTGTTGCATTCTGGCAGCATATATTTGGATCATGTAGGCATCGGAAAAAAATGTGTTTTGAAGTTTGCAGGGCTGGGCAGAGACAAGTACCCCACCAGTTACGCTATTAGTGCTTTCAGTAAGAGTGGAAGTTTTTTGAGAGGTGCATTAAACATCGTCTTTGTAGTGTTCAGAAGGGATAAAGTAACAGCCTGTTCACTGCGTTTCTATGAAAAACACTATTCTACATCGCCGTGTCATTTGTTTATTTCGACATCAATCCAACATTCTTTTTAAATTCCTAAAACCCCAAAGTCAGAGTTCGGCGTTTCCCCCTCCACCCACCGTAATTCAAATTAATATTTCATCAATTTGTGAAAGTGGTTTGAAATGCTGTTTTAGATGGTCAAAACTAATAGAAACTTTGGCGAGAAACAGTGGCGATTTTTGGCCGTTTGTGGAAGAACTTACTAGCGAAGTAACTTATTTTTTTCTTAGATGATAAATTATCAAATATTATGAATGTCAAGTAAGCTAAATTGTTTATACAACACAGTCAAATATTAAAATAAAACCTTTCATATTCTTTTAATTTTAGTTTTATCTGTTTTTAAAAGGGGTCCGACGTTGCTGTCTTTTTCTCAGGCAGTTTTTGCAACTTTTTACTAAAAAATGAATTTGAACACTATGATGAGATATTTACTAACTTCTATCACGCAATCTATTTGAAAACATACAAAATAAGTATTAAAATTAAAGGCGAGACAGGTAAAATACGAAATTGGGTTCGAACTTTGGTTCATTTCCCGTACCGTCGTCTATGGGGGCGTCCATAAATTACATGAGGTGAAATAGGGGGGGGGGAGGGGTCCGGCGAAATCTCAACAAGGGGGGAGGGGGTTCAACGGAAATCTTACGTGAGGTTTTGGACATTTTTGTTGGACAGTAGAGCTAAAAAAAAAGTCTACAAAATGACGCGAAAGTCGATTTTAGGGGGAGGGGATTTCGTCGAAAAGTGGGTGTAACCGGCTTTGGAAGGATGAGACCTAAAAAGAAAACGGTCTGCAAAAAGTTGGGAGGGTGATTTGTAGGGGGGTGGGGGACTCCCGTACCGGATCTCACCGGACTCCCGTACCGGATCTCACCAGAGGGGGCGGGGGGTTCAGACCAGATCTCACAAAGTCTCACCAGAGGGGGGGGGGTCCAAAAAATCCGGAAAAACACCTCACGTAATTTATGGATGCCCCCTATGGGAAAGATGGAGATATTGGCTGGCAGCGCCCCTGGAGACATACGCCGGGGAGTTTCTGCCGACACGGCAAGGCTCAGAGCGGAAGAAGACGCCCGACACCCTCTACATGGCTATGCACCAGCTGGGCCGGCGTTAAGGGGGGGGGGGGGGGTAAGCGGGTCAAAAGTACCCGGGCCCCACGAGCTGATGGGGGGCCCGATCACCGACTACAGGGGCCCTCAGGCCATGAAGCCAAGATTACGCCCATTGTCCCCTGGCCATTTTCTAGAGCTAAAAAAAAAAACGTCGTCTATTTTACCCCGGGCACGAAATTCCTAGCACCGGCCCTGTGCACCAGCGCCATCGAGGCAAATCTCAATCGAGCTTCATAAGGACCTCAACGCCACTGAAAAGAATACCAAACATCGACTGGATCCAGCCGAAAAAGGGTCTGCCACCTGGGTCTCAACAACCGTGGTCCGTATGGAATAATTCACTGAACAGACTTGGAGTCGGAGTCGGCCGCTCCCGTTTCATGGGGATACCTGGGGGAACAACCAGATACCACATGTTCTTGCGAACAGATCCAGACTACGCTACATCTATTCTCATGTCCACTGCTCTCAAAGTCAGATAGAGATCAGTTCATTTCATCAGCCAGTGACAAAGCCATCGCATTGGCGGGAAAACTGCCTTCTATATGATGCTGACATTGACGCGAGGAAGCAGAAGAAGTCTTATACCTTCTCTGTGCAGGATGCTTCCTCTTCACAAAACCAAAGATTTAGGCTATAGATCACACAAACCACATCTCTGAAAATTCATCCCTAGGAAAGTCACCAAATCAATCAGTGTTTTCTAAATGGGCGTACGTGACCAAAAGTAAACTTTCTAAAAAAAAAAAATCCAGAAGGCTAATCAGAATTTTTTGTTTCGCTTTATATGTTAACTTAACATGTCCCACTATTGGAAAAACAATTTGATTTTTTTTTCTTGCAATCATGGCAGTTTGAGAATTTGAAAAGTACGCTCTTTTAAAAAATAAAAGCAAATAAGTGTGATGAAATAATATTAAGGAGGTATATTTTTGCATTTATTTCTTAGCCGTCTGTCAAAGTACACATTAAATTAATAGTAGTTAAATTAAGATTGCACGTATAACTCAGTACTTTGGTACAGTGTCTATATTAGGCTAACTTTATGTTCATACAAAGTATTTTTATTTTTCTTGACGTTCGACCTCCCCTTCTAAGTCGCTGTCTGGAGTTGCATCAGTGGTTGGCCAGTGAAATAGTTCCTGATTATACAAGTCATAATCATGTCGAAAGTAGTTCAATTTGTTTAAGTCATTTAACTGGGAAAGACTGCTCACACAGACGCCTTCTCAAACAAAACTGATAGCTCTGTCCTCTTTTCTTTTTTTTGCCGTCATCAGTCTTTCGACTGATTTGATACAATCCTCCATCCCTCCCTGTCTTGCGCTAACCTCATCATCTCTACTAAATCTCTGCTAAATTTGATCACTTTAGTCTTGCTGTGATTTATATTTAGTCCAAAATCTTCCTTCAGTATTTTGTTCATGTCATTCAGTAATTTCTCAATGTCCTCAGCTCTTTCTGCTAACAAGACAATGTCATCAGCAAATCATAGCATACTAATTTTTTCTCCCTGAACACTAATGCCACATGGATTTTTTTTTTTACTTTCTTTATTGCTTCCTCTAAATACAAGTTGAATATTAACGGGGATAGACTACAACCTTGTCTCACGCCCTTTTTAACTGATGCTTGTCTCTCATGATTCTCTATTTTTTTAAAACGCCGATTCAGTTTTAGTGGGGGAACGGTGGAGTCGGCCAATGACTAGGCGCTCGACTTCTCAAGGCAAACGCAGACAACCACCGAGGCCACGCCATGTCCGGGTTACGACAGACACAGTAAAAAAACCACTGCGTCAGTAAACAACAGGACCGAATTCTCGTCTCGGCTTGTCAACCAAGTTGGATTTTCAACAACTATCGGTACGGAAATTGAACACATACATTCTAAAATAAATGTACCGGCACTAGAGTGCAGGACAAGTAGTGAGATATTATAATCCCAAAAGCGAGCTGCGTACAGCACGAGATGTGGAAGATCAATATCTCTGGATGTTGTGTGCATCGGGGAGGAAGAACAAGGGGAGAGCAGCAGGAACAAATGATTGCGACGGACAAGGGGAGACGCTGCCAGGATAGACATGTAGTGTCTTAGCCGGCCCAGACTAACATGTCTGTAACAGCAACCAAACGTAAGGAGTAAGAAATTTAAAACTCAGCAAAAAATTAAAAATAGGCTCGATTTAAAAAAAAAATTATTTTACCTGCTGCTAATCAAACTCTTGTAATTCACAAAATCTTTCTCGCAACTTGTAACGCGTGAATTTAGAATTTTATTGTTAGAATTGGATATAGAAAGCACTATCAGTTACATAAAAGGTGTCCCAAAAACACGGAGTCAGTATGTGACGGGGAAACCATTACGGTACCAAGAGCTACGCTCAATGTCTAATTTACGCCTCAGAGGCATATCGAAAAAGAAGACAAAATCGATTGATCACAAAAACTTTTAGGTAAACACAAATTAATAGTCTCGTGCAGCGCAAATCCACAGCTATGCTTCTATACTATAAAGTAGGTTGTGTCATTACATGTAATTTATGAACAGATAAAACAAAACTGACTGCGACAGAAACAAAGCCTGGGCGACCGATTACACAGACTTACACAAGTTATCCTATCTGCCTGCCACAGTTCGGTTAGTTTTCAAAATTTCATGACAACATAAATCCAGAAAAAAGTGTCCTATGTCTCTTCGAACGATAAATACTATTTCTTTGTCAAATTTCATCAAGATAGATTTAGCCGTTTAGTCGCGAAAATTTAATAATAGAGTTACTTTTGCATAGTGTCGATTTCCGCTTTGCGTGTTGCTTAATTCATAACTAATAAGACGAGTTATCTGCTCCTGGTTGAAGGCGTGCTATCCAGTGGGTTTTTTCCTCCTCTTTATAGCCATTAGAGGTGAGAAACAACTTTGACTAGGAACAGAAATGAATTCGGCCTTGGCTTTTTGTAGGAACTACCCCGGAATTCGCCTAGAGTTATTTCGGGCAACCATAGATAATTGAAATCTGGTGGCTGAACCCGCGTCCTCCCGAATGCTCACCCATCACGCTCGGTTATTCAGTGCTGCCAAACCCTCGAAACACAACGACTCGACTCGTTAAACGACCGGATAAGACAACGATACCAGAAACAACTATTAAACCTTATCAAAGTAATGCCCCATTTTATCGTCTGCCAGTATATGAACTCGAATATTATTTTTTATGGCTACACGAATTACTGTACCTGTGTAGGAGGTTTCACACTGAGAATTTCTAGTAAAATTACGCGGGCGTCAGCCCGAGCGTGGTGGGTGAGTGGTAACGCTCGGGCTTGGCATTCAGGAGGACGCGGTTTCGATTCCCCGTCCGGCCATCCAGATTTCGTATTTCTATCTTTGGCCGAAATCACTGCAAGCAAAATGGTTCCTTAAAGAGATATGACCGAATTTCTTGTCGCCAATCGTTTCCCGCTTCTAATGACTTGGACGTTGAATAGGCGTCTAGCCGTAAAAGGGGGGGGGGAAACAATTGACAGTCATTGGGGACTGCCGACAGAAGTGAAAATTTAAATCTATGAGTATCATACACGCAACACGTCCTACATATAGCTACAAATATGCTAAATAATAATAATTCCGTGTAATAGTAATGACCCGGTGACAGGGTTTCTATTGGCTGAGCATTCCTCCCCTGTCTTAGCCGATAGTGCTATCAGGTACAGGGGACCTACAGTTTAATATGGAATCCGAACCACGGAGCGTTCTGACGTACTTCACAGTACACAACAAGCTGTGCTAGAGGTGAAGGTCTATGAAAATCCCCGCCGAGACAGGGATTCGAACCGGGGATCTTCCGTTCCCGTCAGACAAGTTAACCACTGAGCCATCAGACAGCTACAGATATACTGTTAACATTAGCATGTCGGTTACGCGAACTAATAAGATTTTATCGGTTACGCGAACTAATAAGATTTTATTGGTTACGCGAACTAATAAGATTTTACCCATCTAAAAATCACCCAGCGCGACTAAAGAAGTTTTTACTTATAAAACTAAAAATAAAGGGCCATAACGTGCAAACGTATGCTACGGCTGGCTCCTGTTTGTTATGAGGAGAGACCACAGATATGGGAGTGGCATCTCTCACAATGCAATACGTATTGTAACCGTGGCGTCTGGAAACCAAAACCAGGAGGAGAGGCGAGAATAAGCGCTGGAAGTCTTTTGGAGGCGCTAATGAGGCAGCCCGTACAGCAGCCAATTAGAATAATTAGACGAGGAGCGGCTCCCAAGAGGAAAACTGGACTCGCATTCAACACGGCCCACGAGACGTTCCCACTTCTTTCCGTACCACGCGGAGAAACATCACTACTCAAACTTTACATCTTACGGAGGGGAAAAATCGAAGTTTACTGTGCAAAGTACAGCCAGTAGCAAAAAACTGTTAATTCGGCTTGAAAATAGGGCTAGCTACTCCATTGGCACTTACTGTTTAAGGAAAACTATATCCGAAACCTGTAAAATATGTAAGAAAGGTGTAATCCGCGCCGAAACATACGGTTACGCACATTACTGACTTTGCTTTAATAGGCGTCTTGAGGCGCCTGTGACGTCATCATACTCAGAATTTGGCGTGGCCGCTGTCTTCTTCACTCAATATCCACTAAGCACCATGGAATATGAGTCGCAATTCTGGTCCAGACTGCATTTATACCTAACTACAGTCTCCGCCAACACAGCTCCTTGAAAATCGACATACATGTGATACTGCATGATGAAGAGCACATTCGCGGTAACGATGGCTGCTACACATCCGCTAATACCACACATAACCCGACGATTTACATTGTATTACTCCTGTTTTGTCGGCTTCGCGTACACTATTTCTTGAACAGTACTGCGTAAGGAATGCGTTAATCACATTTTCATAGCGAAATAACAGTTTTTTCTACTGGCCGTACTTTTCACAGCGGCCAAATCGACTATTACAACTTTCCAGAGGTGTTGACAATCTACTCGATGTAAATCCTATGATGATCCTTCTAAACGCTATATAGTGGTAACAGCTATATAAAAAAGAAAGATCAAGCGTAAAAAAAATAGTGCCTAACCGGAAAGAAGCTTGTAACAGCCCTCAAACCTAAAATTAAATGGAATTGTATTTTATAAAGCATTGGTAGTAAGCTAGAGTTTGGTTGAATATGGAATCTGGTATGTCTGTTTTGCAATTTCCTGTAAATCAGTGTATATAGACTGTTTTTATGAAAATAAATTATTTAGAGGCCATTTAATATGTTTAAGAATAGAATTATGTAAGATAATTGCTTAAATGTTTGTAATTACAAGTATTAAGGGAAGTTACGATGTCTAAAGGACAATTTGCTAGTTTAAAATGATTTCTGTAAATAATTTTGTGTTTAAGTATCTTTAATTTCAATTTCTGACCAATTTGTATTGATTGTAAATTATTATGTATTAATTCTGATTGTTTTAAATATGTTTAAATTGTTTAAGTATTATTAATGTTCGAGATTTATCTGGCGGAAGCTTTTGAAGTGTTCGGTAGAGTTTATATAAAGCGATCATCCAAGACAGTGTTAGTTTAGTTTTTCGGCAAAGTAGTTTATACAGACTCAGTATACGACGGCCAAGAACTGTATTGTCTGTTGAAAAAGTGTAGTATGCAATCTCTGGATTGTATGAATGCATGTAAACAGTATCGTTTACGTGTTTTCTTGGTGAATAAAGAAAGCAAATGTTAAACTGAACTTTATGGTGGACTGATTATCTTATTAATTAAACCACCAACAAGCTTATAAACTGCTCTATGAAAAGTAAAAAAAGTTCTGAATTTGTTCCGAGCGAATGTAAATATATTCGTTATCATTGTAAATTATTGACGTTATAATATTTCATCTTACACTGAAATTTTCACAACGTGCGGTTCTGAGCTGGTAACTCGAGCGCAACTGGTGGTCCCTGTATGCATCACATCATTGTATATTACCAACCCCGGACGGTTCGCAACACGGAGACTGCTTTCGCGAGGGAAACGCCAACAAAACACTGGCAGTTCTGTGTGGTGTAGTATGGGAACCACCTTTTGGGTATCAAATACAGGAGTTTAAGTGGCTGCAAAGAAGGGCTGCTAGATTTGTTTTGGGGAAATTACCGCAGAACACAATCGGAAACTGATATAATAAAAGAGCTGAAATGGGATGCATTGCAAGACAGGAGGAGGGTGAAGAGAGTCATGAGAGTTGTACAAGTCATATGTTGGTGATGAGGCGTGGAAAGATGATCGTGGAAAAATTAAGAGTGATGTATAGAAGGGAAAAGATGGCCATGACCACAAGCTAGCACTTGATTTCAGGCACAAGGGTGTGGGAAGATTTTCTTTCGTAGGTAAGGAGGGTCAGGGATTGGAATATGTTACGAAGAAAAATGATGGCTAATTTACCGTTGAAAGAACTTAAAGTTGAAATTTGTGGTGGGCAAAAGTAGGTGGGTACAGGATAGGTGGAAACTGAAACCAAAGCGTGCGCTCCATCGCAATAAAAAAAAGAGATTTAATTTGTTTTAATTTTAACCAAAAAAATAATAAAAAAAACACTTTTCTCCAGAATTAACAAAATTAGTGTCCACTATCTACAAATCAAACTGCTTCATCTTTACAAATCGCTTACAATAAGCATAATAACTCCGTCACGTAGCGTTTAGAACGAATTCGGAATTATTTGATTTGAATACTTTAACAGATGCGTACCTCATCTTTATTCCAGTGGACGAAAATTGGCACATATCAGGATAAAATAAGAGCTACTTACAAAACAATCAACACGTACAGACATTGCCTAATGCACTCCTTGGCATCTAAACGAATTGACGAATTTTACCAATACTATAGTTTTAATCTTAGAGCGCAACAACATAAGGTATGATTCCTTCCTTGTTATCTGCTTTGTCCTGTTGACACTGCCATAGCTTGTTAATTGGCTTCTGATAGTATAATTTCACCTTTAAATTTTTTTAAAAAAATGATACAATTTGTCCCCTTTGACTTGAGTGGCCCGTTTTCATACTGGGCAGACTCTTTTTAAAAGCATCAGTACGGCATCCCACTTCTCTAATATTATCCCTCCTGTCATTGCGACCTAAATAGGTTGGCGGAAGAAGTAATACATTCCACAACAGTATTGCCACTTAAGAGAATTAACGTGTGCAGAGCACAGTGATAAGGGATTGTGCATAAACTACGTGGCTCGGTCTAAGGGGGGGGGGTAGCGGTTGGCTGGAAAGCTACGGTGGGCTGCGTGGGGAGGGGGGGGGGTTTAGAGACAAAAGCCACATCGGGCTACGCGGGGGAGAGGGGGGGGGGTTCAAAGGAGGCCAAAATGGAGCTACGTGGTTTATGCACGCTCCCTAACCTTCCGTTTTCTAGAGTGGAAGATTTTGTATTACGGTCAGACTTACAAATGGTTTTCTATTTAACTGCAATTCACTTTTAAATTATCGATCTAAGTCCGACAGTTTCGTTGCAGCCATTTTAAACCGATCTAGTAAAAATAGAGGAAATTTGGAATTAAAATGTAAACAATAATCGGGAAAATTGATGCAAGATGCTCCAAAGTCGGCGAAGCAGTAGCAGCTTTTACGAGAGCGGAAAAGGAAAAATTATTTGTACGTCACTAGTCAGTTCACCTTAAAAAAAATAAAAAAATTAGATGTTTGCTGTTTAGATTTTACCGTTTATAAGTTTCCCTTAACAACAATTTTTTTACTAGAATTTAATTTTCGCCTAAGAATGCCTTCTACAATTTAAAACATATACGAGTACTACTAGTATCGTCGTAAAAACTCGTAACAATATTTGTTAATGTATTAACTTCGTAACAGCTGAACAAAATATAACAACTACAGCTTACTTCTGAACACGTTACTGAATTCGCAGTCACGGCTGTTGGTTGTGGAGGTTTTGTGGATAGTTAAAATATTTTTAATTGCTCCGATACACCCGAAGTTAATTTTACCAATATACACAAAAAGTTTTTAATGCAGTGAATATACTTGCAGCATTACACAAGATGATATGATGGGAACACTAAGTTTTCAAAGAAAGTGTTTGGGCCTTAACTGAATGAAACAGGATTTGTGTAAGAAGTCGCTCCGGCGTGCAATGCTCTCCTGTCTGATGTCACTGCTGAGTGAGCGGGTTTCGTGCGAGCGTCAATAAGCAGATTGCAGAACATGCAACTGCTGCTGTTGTTACGTCGCACCTCCAACATTCTCTGCCAGTCTCGCTGCTCTGGGCTGGAGTCATGATTTTAATTAAGTTATAACAAAAGTTGACTTCAGTGAAGCAGTTTATTAATATCTGTGGCATGTGCTACTGCTATCTAGCGGCTTGAATCTGAACTGTCTCATACGCGCGACATTTACAGTTAATACTTTTGTCCTTCAGAGGTCAAACTACGAAAAATTTCGTTCTTAATTTATAATCTTGCCTGAGTGAAGACCTTAATCTTTTAAATGTTACCTCATTTATCGATTTCGGTTAGGTGTCAACGGAAATAAATGGCTCGTAAAAAAATAAATAAAAAAATAAAATAAAATAAAAACATGTCAATGAAATAATGATACTTTGGCCTTTAAGGATAGGTCAACAAAAATTTCCTTTGTTAAGGTATGATGTGACCATATTATAGGCCTTAATCTTTAAAATGATACCTCATTTATCTATTTCGGTTAGATATCAAGGGAGATCAATAACTCGTGACAAAA
The DNA here is from genome assembly GCA_031002005.1 of Vandiemenella viatica. Taxonomy (NCBI): domain Eukaryota; kingdom Metazoa; phylum Arthropoda; class Insecta; order Orthoptera; family Morabidae; genus Vandiemenella; species Vandiemenella viatica. The sequence continues at coordinate 16,925,072 of JARYHS010011408.1, forward strand.
AAGTACCTTATCGAAATAATGATACTTTTGCCCTTCAAGGGTCGAATTCCGAAAAATTCCTGTCTTAATACAGGGTGTTACAAAACGGTACGGCCAAACTTTCAGGAAACATTACTCACACACAAAGAAAATATGTTATGTGGACATGTGTCCGGAAACGCTTACTTTCCATGTTAGAGCTCATACTGTGGACGGCTGTGATACAATACGCCATTCTCCAGGGCTGCATCAGCGCATCAGGGATTCTATGCGACGGAGGGTGGATGCATGTATCCTCGCTAACGGAGGACATTTTGAACATTTCCTGTAACAAAGTGTTTGAAGTCACGCTGGTACGTTCTGTTGCTGTGTGTTTCCATTCCATGTTTAATGTGATTTGAAGAGAAGTAATAAAATGAGCTCTAACATGGAAAGTAAGCGTTTCCGGACACATGTCCACATAACATATTTTCTTTGTTTGTGTGTGAGGAATGTTTCCTGAAAGTTTGGCCGTACATTTTTGTAATACCCTGTATATGATGCGGAGATCTGTAAAATGATACTTCATTTATCGATTTCGGTTGGGTGTCCAGGCAGATAAATTGCTTGTGACAGAAAAAATAGAAATATTGACATTTTAGCCCTGAAAAAATTACTTTCTGTAACTATGATATGATCAAAGTGGATACCTTAATGTTTAAAATGATAGCTCATTTATCAATTTCGATTAAGTATGAAAGGAGTTAATGGCTTGTAACAAAAAAATCACCTTATAGAAATAATATATATGATATGGAAATATCGTAAATTTATTAACTATCTATTGTCCACAATTTCGTTAACGTAGACTACCGATGTAAAGACCGCTCTCTTAAATTAATTATTTGGGTAAGAACCGCGTCTACAATCTTTTCCCGAACTATGAGCAAAGAACAGTAAATATAGTACAATTCACTTATAAGCATCTCAACTAATCAGGTAATCCTACTACGTAACAACAACTTTTAACGTGGGAGGCGAGCGTATTTTTTTTTTTTTCAAAAAATTACATTTTTAATTTCCCTCACTTGAAGGCCAGGAGGCGATCTGATGTAGGATCGAGAGGAACATTTTCAGCCAACAAAACTACCCTCTCGCCCCACAAGTGTACATAACCAAATTTTTTTTAACGAATTTCATTCCTCCCAGGAGAAGACTGTGAGGCGGGATGCTAGCCTAGCTAACCCATTGGGAGGGAATGAGGAAGAAAGTCGGCCGTTGGCTATTAAAGGAACCATCCCGGCATTCGCCTGGAGTGACTGCGGAAAACCACAGTCGGGATGGCCGGACGGGATTTGACCCACGATTTCGCACTACTACTCCAGATTCTGTACAATCCTGGTAAACATTACGACCGCAAATAGGCAGTAGGAGATATCAAATAGATACTAGGGAAAAATTAAATTTGCGCCACTTTTTCTTAATTTCTCAGCTTTCCGACTCGAAAAAAAATTGAAAAATATTTATTGCTGAAACTATGGTCTTAATACTATTCAAAACTCCCTAAAAATCCGTCTTGTAGTTTCAGAAACAGTTGATACTTGCAGCTTATTAGCAATGCTGCAAACTTAACTGCTCTCTCGAAAATATCTTCAATGTACAGACTTTTTTCCCGTTCAGTCTTATAAGAGAGAAGAATAAAGCAACGAAATGAAATTCTATCATGTAACATTTCGTGGTTCGGGAACGCCCTCCGTTCTGCTTGAGACCCGAAATACGTAACACGATTAATTACAAAGCTCTGTCGGGATGGCTCCCAGTTCGAACATAGATTTCTGGCAAAAGATCGACGACGCATTTTATATCAGTCAAATAGCATTTCTTAAATGAAACTGCGTGCCTGTCGTCTTGGTAGACTAGACAGCGCAAACTTCCTAAAAGCCAAGTTCCAGGCGGTCAAAGGAAACTGCAGGTAGCAGCAAGCCCTAGTTAGGGACTGTGACCTGTGACCTTTGGTGCGTGGTGTGCGTAGCACAACTCTGTATCGATCAGCAGCCAACTCCACCGTGACGCAAACTGCCCTCACCAACATTGCAAACATTAAACTCATTTGGCTACTACTACTTTCCCCGCACGTCCAAGAAAATTCATCCCGCATGTGATCACCTAACAAGCGTTTGCTATCTACAAATCTCACAAGGCTAGAGTATTATATTCAGTCGGAAACCAAACACATTAAACAAAGAGATGAATCAATTTAATCTGGTAATTTACTTTAAATGGCTGTTTCCCATCTGCTAGCCTGCGCCATAAACCTCTACTCTCGCTAGATGTAAGACCGCACTAAAAATTCAAGTTAAACAATTATTTTCCACTCTTAATGAGATACTTTGTCTAATTTCTGTATTTTTTGGAACTGTTTCAATAATACATTGGGCGTAGCATTTTGCTGAAATTAATTCGTCCAAAAATTATTCATTCAATAACAAGCACAGATACTATTAACAAAAAAAAAAAAAAAAAAAACCTTGATCAGAAGCAAGTTGCGCATAGAATAAACAGCAATCCCGCGTGTTCAAACCACTACACACCTTGGTGAAATTTTACAATATTTCAACAATTTGCCGTCAAAACGAACACTATTTTGCAAGTAATAATTCGACTTTTTACTAGTTTTAGTAAAAGCACACATCTTGCAACACAATGCACACAATAATCTCTGGTATGCATAGGGGGCGTATGAATCATCTGCACAGGTAATTTAATTAGATAGGTCAATATGAAATGCCACAAAAGACATTTTACTAGGTAAACAGATAGAAAAATAATGTATGATTATAAGGCGGAGAACAAACTGCTTTTTGAAGGCATAAAGTGTTGTTCACCCAGAAAGAAAGAAAATTGAAGCATTTGAAATGTGGTGCTACAGAAGAATGCTGAAAATTAAGTGGACAGACAAAGTGCGAAATGAACGAGTTTTGGAAATGATAGGTGAGGAAAGAAGTTTGTGGAAGACGCTTACAGAAAGAAGGGACAGGCTGGTAGGTCATATTTTGAGATATGTTGGATTGGTTAATTTGTTAGTGGAGGGAACAGTCGAAGGTAAGAACTGTAGAGGAAGACAGAGATTAGCATATATGAAGCAGATAACTGAGGACGTGGGTTGTAAGGAGTATATTGAGGTGAAAAGGTTAGCACAAGATAGGAAGAGATGGAGGATTGCATCAAACCAATCAAGTGACTGATGACAGCAAAAATGTAGTTACACTACCTGAAGATAAATTCAACTGGACAGGGCACATCTGGTAGGCGGTATAGGCAATAGCTTCAAAGATCTGCCTTTTCTGGATATAAGTGATATGTGTGCAATTATGTAAGGGAATTGGTATACAAGGCCTTGGTGAGTCCTTGCTTGAGATTTTAGAGGTAGTTGACACTCAAATTATTTGTATAAAAAATAGAACTTAAAGGATTACGTAGGAGGGCAGCTAGACTTGTATGTGGAAGTTATATTTTAATTGTTCTTGTAATTGTAAAACGAGTTTTCATCATCAATCAATTGACTACATGTCCTATTGGCAGTTTAGCCATAGAGCTAGTTCTTCATTCATCGGATTTTTGAGTGTTTGAAGTGAATTGTTCACTTATTGCAACCCCAGACTCACTCACAAAATAATTAATCCCACTTCCTTGTTTTCGGATATGTGATCATGGTAGCGTTTTCTCTTCCTTGGCCTAATTATTCCACAAATATCAACCCTTTCTCCCACTGACTCCCAATCCAGAACCTTTTTCAATTCTGCAACTTAGATATATCTACGGCAAGTTTCAAACAAACAAATCTAAGACGTTCGGTCCTTCTGTTTGATAACAACACCGTAGTTCCCATATTAGCCCACCATTCTCAATGGTCTCACCAAAGCTTCCCATCACATCTCGTCCGCAATGAATTCAAGACTGTGAAAGCTCTTCCAACCACTTGTCCAACATGTCCCACCCTATTGAGTTTACTATCAAACGATTTGTCGTGGTAGTTACACTATGCCTTCAGCCAGGTTAATACCCTTTCAACTGTCAAACAGACTGATTTTACAGTAGTTTCTTCCATATTATTGCGAATCTTAAAAAAAAAAAAATGTACTTATTGCTTTACGCCTCGTCGACGGCTAAGGTCATTAGAGATGGGATGGGACTGGGGACAAGGAACTGGAAGGAATTCCACCAAGGCCTTTTTGAAGGAAGCATCCCGGCATTCGCCTGGAGTGATTTGAGGAAACCATGGAAAACCCAAATCTGGATGCCCGGGCGGGGATTCGAACCCGCGTCCTCCCGAATGCGAGGCCAGAGCGTTAACCGTTCACCCACCACGCTCGGTCGAATCATAATAACGTAAATGCAATTAATTCTCAGGATTAGTGCTCATTTGTAATATCGTATTACCGAGTAAATCGCCTTTTCCCCCCTAACATTGGCAGTCTGGAGAGCTCCAATCGATTCTGGGAAGTGAAAATCTGTATAAACCGTGTATGAACAGATCTCCACAACGCAACTACACTTAACTAAGCCATATTAAAAAAAAATACAAGTTTAATACAGTGTACCAACGTATGGATGTTTACAGTTGCCTGAGAGGCGAGTTAGTTACCTGGATGACGGAGAAGTCAACTTTGATAAGCCTCCTCTGGGTCGCCGTGTTTCCGTTCGTCATGGTTTCTTCCTCTTTCGGCGCCTGAGGCGCGTCCACGGGAATGACTGCAACACACAGACAGAACACCTCACTCACTGTCGCACACTCCACTGCTTAGCTAACAAGTACAAAGAATTAAAACCATGACTTGCTTTTCACTCAGGCCAACATTTATAAAAAATACACAACCACGTACTGTGTAAGAAACCTTTCTTGCTTAACTCGTCTATACATTTTGTCTGTTCTATAACGTACTTTTTTTCAAATTAAAGATGAAATACTGTAGTTAAATAGAAAAAAAGAGTTATGTCGTATTTTATTGAGTATTGTTGTAGGTTGTTAAGTGAGGCGCAACGGAATAGACAGCTACTGCAAGGCAAGACAGGAAGTGCTTAACAAGGTTCCCAGAACAAGGCGCAAGCACCAGTGATGGAAATATTTCTGGAGACATGTCTACGGTAATCTGTAAGACAGCAGTTCGTAAAGAACACTCGTAATTACCAGAGCTAAGATTTCACATGAAACAATCATAACCAGGAAAGCTGTAAGTACACAATTTATAATTTTGTAAATGAACGTGGATGAAAATACGTCACAGTTTAATTTTTTATGTCGACTATCGAATTAAGTAAGGTTGGTACCTGGAAACTAAACGTTTTAAAGTTTCGGAATGCAGCTCTAAGATTGATTCTTCAATGAAAAAAATTATAGTATGAAGTCGTCTTCACTCCTGATGAAACTGTCACCTGGTAAAAAATGTAACGAAACTGGCGACGTTGCAATAACATTTTTCAACAATTCTCGTCAAATCAGTCTGGATATAGGACGTTGCCCACAATTAATATCTTTGCAATGTTAAATACAGAGCGGTCTGGTGTCTCAGTGGTTAAGGTGTCTGACTGGGGATCGGAAGGTCCCCGGTTCGAATCCCTGTATCGGCGGAGATTTTCATAGGTCCCTAACCCGACCTTCACCTCTGTCACAGCTTGCTGTGTAATGTGAAGTACGCCAGAACGCTTCCGTGGTTATGATTCCACGTTAAACTGTAGGTCCCCTGTACCCGACAGGGGTCGGAATGCGCAGCAAAGAGAAATCCTGTCATCAGGCCATTACCAGGCATCGGATCTTTAGGATAAGTCGTATTTTTTTTCCTGCCTTCTTTTTGATCTGAAATGTTGAATTAAACACTGATTTAACGTTTGTGATTGTATTTAAATGTATTTTATATAGCATATAAATGCATATTAAGGCCATTTCCCTAGTTTTGGTCATATTTCAATAATATTTATGGTCATATTTTGAGGAAAAATCTGGTAGTTTTTTTTAATAGTTCCGGGAATTCACTAGATGTAGATGAGAAGAAATTAAGACAATTATTCACAGAACTGTACTTCTGTTATACATGGGGGGTGGTGGGGGGGAGAGGGGAAAAAGATGAGAGGGAACTAATTTCAGTGTGGTCAAAATTCACCGGTCAAGAATTAAAGTTATACATTATTGTCACTCTCTAAACGTAATTTTCCGCCCGCCATTTAATCTCGACAATGCAGCAGCAGCATGCTTTTGTCGATCAATATCTCAATGAAATGCTTTCGAAAATAATTCTCAGTCATCGTTAGATCTGCAGTTGATCAGTGAGTAGATCTAACGCCATGCCGAAACTAAAATGTCCTGAAAGTGCGAAGTTATGGAGTTACGTAAGGGAATTTAGAGGGAAGTATTTTAGTACAGATGAAAGTTCTATTCTATAAATTATCTTAAATTAAAGTGACTTCAACAAAAGGATTTAAAATTTAATTTCCCAATGGCGCAGCGAGTGCACGGAAGCAAATTATGCTGTCTACATGAAAGCGACACTACTAGATAAAATAAATGATGTATAATTAAGCATGTTTTGATGTATACTATACTATACTATGCTCGTACTAAATTTGAATGTTTGGTCATACGTATTTTGTCATTTTAAGGTCAAATTTCTCTATTTCTTTGGTCATAAAGATCCGAACCTTAGTCATTAGACTCATTACAAACACTCGGGGCGATTATTATAATGTTGAATCGAGACACTGGGCCGTGGCGTTACCTTCATAGAGAATGGAATCTGGGATGTCTACGCATCTGTAGCGGGTGAGACGCATCGTGGAGGCCTCCGAGCCGCGGGCTGTTCCGACCAGCACTGAGCCGCCTAGTCGCTGAGGGTCTTCACACTGACGCATCAGGACACCCCGCAAGTGCAAGGTGCCACCACGGCCCGTGGCCAGCAGGACACCCGATAACATCACTCACAGCAACACCGTCCCACGACACTAAGCGATCTGTCACCACCTTTTCCCTACCTTCGACGAGTTTATTGGGACCACTGCTATTCATTATTCTAATGAATAATTGTGTTGATGATTTACTATCAGAAATTAGATTGTTTACAAATGACATAATGCTATATAAAAGGATCAAAACGGTAGGCGACTTTAAACAGCTACAGGGTGATCTGGACAGGATATCTAGTTTGGTTGGTAAACATGGGATGAGAATAAATCCAAAGAAGAGTCAGCTTATTAGAAACACACACAAAAAAAGTAAAGGTTGATTATGATTATCAGGCGGGGAAAGAATTGCTTGTTGAAGACTTGAAATGTAAATATCTAGGCATTACATTTCATAACAAGCTCAACTGGGCGGGACAAATTGGACAAATAGTAGGAAAAGATTTCAAAATTCTGCACTTGTTGGAGGGAGTGATGAGAGGATGTACGACAGAAGTAAAGGAATTGGGTTACAGAAGTTTATAGTTGTCAGACAGTGCAATCACCGACGATATGTCTGAGTTACGGATCTTTCGAAAGTGAAACACGGTGACAAGACCCAAGTGAGGTAATGGGTAGTAACGATGGACTTTCTCCTCCACGACGCGCTCGCTCTGGTAGTCACGGTCAACTGGGCACAGCGCTAGCACCAACGCCACCTCCCCTCGAGTCTCACAACCAGGAGTCGAACCTGTGACCTCTCCAAGCGGACCACATTGCAGATTCTGCTTTAAAACAGCCGAGCGACTATGCTCATATAACCTACAAGATCCCTTAACGTCAGTGTTTCAAAAAATTGGTTGCGATTCAAATACTCTGAGGACTAGAGTTAAATCATTTATTACAAGAAAGGGAGTCAGTATGTTTTTTTCCGGAAAAGGGAGCAGTGAGTAATTTTTTTTTTTTGTCCGAAAAGGGGGCGTTTTTTTTCGAAAAATGCAGCGATGGTCCAAAAAAGGTTGGTAGCCTATGGTCTAAATTTTGCTACAAGTCTTAAGGAATCCCGCGGAGAGAGAGAATTCATCTGTCCAGTCAGACCTGCCCTATGCACACTGAGTTGCTGCAGGGATTCTGCCAACCTCAACAAGCTGATGGGCTGGACCGGCTACCGCACACTATCAACGGGCTACGGACTGCGAAACGACACTTAAGGGGCCATCCACAAATTACGTCACACGAATTTCATGATTTTTGGACCCATCCCTCCCCCCATGTCACAGGTTGTCACATTTGAGGGACCCCCTCCCCTGGTGTGACGTCACATATTTTGCAATTTTAAATTTATAAATTAAAACAGCACTTCCGAAATGATTTATGTATTTCTAGTTAAAAATCATATCAACAATAAATCAAACATTTAAGAAAATATTTAAAAAAATTGAATTAATGATACAAAATGAGTCATCATGTGTCCATCGATTTTGAACCCATTCCTTGATACTGTTTTTTGGCATAAAAGTAATTTGATTCTTGGTTTCGATAGTGTTGGGAGCATTCGATGTGTCAACATCATCATCATCTTCCGCCACGAGCCAAAAAGTGATACAAATTATGCATGTGATGTCACAAATTTTATGACATGTACCCCCTTGTCACACGATGTCACAATTTGTTGACCCCCTCCCCCCCCTTTTTCAAGGTGTGACGTAATTTATGGATGGCCCCTACCCTCTAGGACATAATTCATTGTGGATAGCCAAACTAACGTTATTTAGTAACTGCAGATATTTTTATTTCCGGTTTTAATCCATGTACCTTCTGATGCTAAACCTGATTTCTGGCTGAACGGAGGAAATCCATGTGTCGTTAAACTAAATAAATAACAAAAAAACATTGGCTGACTGCCGACAGAAGTGAAAACTTAAAACTATGAATACAATACACGTCATACTCATAGTTACAGATACAGTGTTAACATTAGCATGTCAGTAACGCGAACTCTCAAGATTTTACCCATCCAAAAATCACCCAACGCGCTTAAAGAAGTTTTCACTTCAAAAATTCTCCGATTGTGTATTGGATCCCGAAAACATTCACTCTACTGTACAGCGCTTTACCACTTCACCCACGGGGACCGCAAATGGCTGCGAACTTAAAAAATCTAATTCCAACGATTAATGTCAGATATATTAAAAAAAAAAATAGTCAAGATAGTCAACAAACTTTACGTAGATACGATATTACAGGTACAATGTACAATCTTCTACGAGGACTAAGGACGCGTGGTAATAAAGTAATATATATGTATCTTACAGCCAGTTATATACAATGTATATGTGTATATGCGTACATAGGCCGCTGCGCGCGCGTCAATTGGTATATATATTATATACAAGTATAATATATACTTTCATTGCTGTCCAAGCCCAACACATCGTATTTTTTTTTTTTTTCTGTCGTCAATCTTTCGACTGGTTTGATGCAATCCTCCATCCCTTCCTATCTTGTGCTAACCTCTTCATCTCTACCTACCCCTTACAACCCACATCCTCAATTATCTGCTTCATATATTCTAATATCCGTCTTCCTCTACAATTCTCACCTTCGACTGTTCCATCAGCAAATTAACTAATCCATCATGTCTCAAAATATGACCTACCAGCCTGTCTAGCTCCAGATATCCTGCTACTACTGCATGTTGGTGGTGAGAACTCCAAAGAGTTTACCCATCCAGAAAGCGTCCACGCCTTTATCATACGGGTAACACGTCACAGCATGTCGGTGACGCGAAATCGCAGATTTACTCCCACCCAAAAATCTCGCAACGCGCTTATAGAAATTTTCCCTTCAACAAACCTCTGCGAGTCAGAGTTAATTTCGTGCTGGTCTCAGATTTTTATTAATGTAATAACTGAACCGTGCTGGTAGGAGCTGTGGCTTTAAACTGCCGTTGGAACGTGTGCTTATACTGTGTAGTAATCCCATTACGGCAGAGCATCGCAGTACGTTCTCATTAACTGCGGAACACAACGGTAGCCGCAGCTGCCCTCGGCGCGCTTTGGCCCTCAAAGTACTCGCGTAAAGGGAAATGCCGGGTGGGTAAAATAAACTAATTAAGGACGCCGTCCCGCTTTCGTTTTTAGTGGGCCACTCATTTTCGCTTTGGACTACATTATGCCGACACCTCTTGTTCCTAGGGAACTTTCCAACACCTAAGAACCCTTCAACATGCGTAACAGCGTGTAGTCTCATTAACTTCAAAAAACCTCACCGAGGCAGATTCACTCGTTTTGTCTCCCCTTACAGCATCCTTATCACTCTAAGTACAACAAATCTGTGAACTGTATTCGAGAAGTTTCCTTGTTACATAGCAAGCTCTTAAAATAGAATCAGCGAGAGGTCGCTGAAAGAGATCCACACATTTAGATGGAAATATAATTTTATAAACAGTAGCCATAATATTAGGGGTGTAAATAATACTAACAAATGTAAGTATAATTAAGAAATCAAATGTTCGTAGAATTAACAGGGAAAGAGTAGTAGATGAGATAGCGATTATTCGCTTAGATTCAGATATTCAGAAATATAATATCTTTGGAGAGAGTTATCGCTGGTAGCGATGGCGTAGTAATGTTACGTACGGCGTTGAAGAAAAAAGGCAATTTTGTTTGGAACAACGTTGCAACTGAATTTAAGTCTAAAGGAGAGAAAAGTAGGGAGTAAAACTGATATAATTCAACAGTGGAATTTAGATATTTGGAATAATAGCTGCTGACATGGAAGTGAACTGATCCATCCTGCTTGCAAAGTGGACCTTGTAATAGGCCGGCCTCGGTAGCGTAGGGGCCAGAGTGCTAGCTCCGCGTGCCGAAGGTCGCCGGTTCGAGTCCTGCCGAGGGCTGAGTGTTTGAGTGTTGTGTCTGTGTGAATGTCGTGTCCGTCCTGTGTTGTCCATGTGTACATACTTAGTTGCAACAATACACTGGAAGAGTAATTACATTCACATTGAACTGGTTGTATGGCCTATGTAGCCGAATGACATTTAAAAACAAAAATGACCTTGTAATCTTTCAGATCGGAACGTTTAACACGATCAACATTTGTTGTTGGTATTCGGGGGAACCGCTGTAAGAAGAAAAATAATTTCATTTCAAGACATAAAGTTTATTCCTGAATCTGTAAGTATTACAGTGGCGACCATCTTTGCTTGAAGTCTATTGCAAAAGAGAATCAATAGTTTATTTACACTGCAAGATCTATGCCGATCGGCCCAAAAGTTTTGTGGGCAAGACCAGCTAATTCACAAAATTTTAAAACCTTGGCCACATTACCGTTATTATTTATTTATTTATTTTTTAACTGCTTAACGTCTCTTAACAGCGAGGTCTTTAGAGACGGGAAAGGATGGGGGGCAAGGAATGGGAAGGAATTCGGCCATGGCCTTTTGAAGGAAGCATCCCGGCATTTGCCTGGAGTGATTTGGGAAACCATGGAAAACCCAAAGTTGGATGCCCGGACGGGGATCCGTTATTTAAAATAAGGGACAGGTAACAGAAGACGATACTGATATTAACATCAGTAAGATTTCGATTTGCAAAGTTTGCCGTTCAGGACCAGTGACTTAATGTGTGATTGGCCAGTTATAAAGTCATGTGGGGCCCTAAGGTCAGACCCATACAGGTTATAAATAGGGCCGCATTGTTGTAGCGGGGCTTTCCTTTCTTTTTGATCATCGGTGAGGTCAGAAACCACAGTATGCAGTTGATTCAATCCTCAAATAATATTGAACCTTTTGAAATAATTAATTCGAGTTGGTAAACAATTTGAAGGATTATTCTCGTAGGGCTTCGCCTGTAATCGATTCGAATAAATCTATATAGTAAATCTTTCATCGAAGAACGATTGGTATCTGTTATAATAAACACTGGAAGTACAGAAATAAATCTTCATTTCATTTACTGAAACAGATCACACGTGAATAGTTTGATCTGAGAATTACCAACATAAAAATAGAAAGGCGAGAAAGGCAAAACCGTTTGTCTGTGACAAAGTCATTGGCGAGGTCAACTTCTCCCTTAATTCTAAAAATAATGAACAAGTGTAGCGCACCACCAAAGGTACGCCACAGGCATCACATTCCGGCGGGTCTTCCCGGCGTAGATGAAAGCTATGCGTCAAAGGAGAGTGCCCTACACGAAGACGAGTAAGGCGAACCTCATCCCTCCTCGACCGGTGGAAGGAGCTGCTCCACGGCCGAACGGTCGGTTTGACCAGCCCGAGCTCATTGCGCTGCAATTCCAGCCACTGCCTCTCCCATACATTAAGACTATTCTTTTCGCCACCGATGCAAGGTCTGACTTTGGGAACCGCAGCAAAATCGATTCTGATGGAAAGAGTTATCCCTCCAAGGCAGGACCTGGGAAACTTGGAGTGTCAGAAAGCGTTGGTGTTATTTGGGTGGGTGATGTATGTCTGCGTGTTTAGGATAGTGTGGTGTTTGTGTTATAAATATGCAATATGAAGGAAAGTGGAGGGTGAAATCCTCTGCCAGCTCACTCTGGTCTGCTCTCGCGTAAGACAAAGCGGTGTAACAGCCCTCAAAACTAAAATTAAATGTAATTTTGTTTTATGAAGCTTTAATAGTAAGCTAGAGTTTGGTTGAATATGATCTGGTATGTTTGTTTTGCAGTTTCCTGTAAATCAATGTATATAGACTGTTTTATGAAAAGAAATTATTTAAAGGACATTTAATATGTTTAAGAATAGAATTATGCAAGAGAACTGCTTAAATGTTTGTAATTCCAGGTATTAAGGCAAGTTACGATGTCTAAAGCACAATTTACTACAGTTTAAAATGATTTCTGTGAGTAATTGTGTGTTTAAGTATCTTTAATTTCCATTTCTGACCATTTTGTATTGATTGTAAATGATTACGTATTAATTCTGATTGTTTTTAATATGTTTCAATTGTTTAAGTATTGTTAATGTTCGAGAAATATCTGTCGGAATCCTTTGAAGTGTTCTGGACATTTCGATCGATTTATATAAAGCTATCATCCGAGGCAGAGAAACAGTTTATAGTTTTCACCGACTCAATTTACGACGGGCAAGCACTGTATTGTCTGTGGGAGAGGTGTTGTATGCAATCTCTGGATGGTATCTATGCATGTAAACAGTATCGCTGACGTCGTGTTTTATGAAAATAAACGCAAGTTTAAACTGTACTGTATCGTGGGCTAGTTATTTATTAATTTTTTAATTAAACCACGAACAATCTAATAGCGGGCCACTAAGCTTGACGTCCCCATATGACGAACCAATCACCATCAACAGTGTTGAATACCCTCACTTCATGCTCACTGCGGAGAGGTTTAGGATTCAACTCAGATCTTTGTTGGAGAATCTGGTGATTGGGAACTGTGCACCACCACCTCCCCTACCCTGCCGGGACTCGAACCAGCTACCCCGTGTCAGAAGTCGAACGTCACCACCTGCTTAGTCAACGAGGCGGGCCAATAACTGCGTAGAAAAAATGTTTTTCTGAGAATTTGGATCTACGCCATGAGGATGTACCAGTCTAGATCCGCTTAGTCTGAATGGATCAGCACTTGGTTTCTCTTATTCCTCTCTTTCGTATACACAATACCGGTAAGGTGCACAAAACAAAACTGATCACAGTAATGGGCAGAGAGTTCGCCTAAAAACGCGGATAAAAGGAACTGACCATATTAACTGAGTAACCAGTTCGCGTGCATCTTCTACCATCCAAAGTAATTCATGAAGGGGAAAAGATGACCATGACACCGAGCGTGGTGGGTGAAACGGTTAACGTTCTGGCCCTCGCATTCGGGAGGAAGCGGGTTCGAATCCCCGTCCGGGCATCCAGATTTGGGGTTTTCCATGGTTTCCCCAAATCACTCCAGGAGAATGCCGGTATGCTTCCTTCAAAAAGGACATGGCCGAATTCCTTCCGTTCCTTGTCCCCAGTCCCATGCCGCCACGTAATGACCAAAGCAATAAAGTTAAAAAAAAAAACATTCAGATTGTAGACACCACACAATACAAGATTAAAATTGAAAATGCAGCCTCTGGTAGTATGTTCGTTTAACCATTATCGAGTTTAGAGAAGTGATTATATGTATAGGATAGCACCAAGACCGTAGTCTTACGCATAATTTTTAATGTTCTGCCTATTCCATTACACGACGAGAGAAATATTTTTTTTTTTTCGCCTCTGTTCTACTTCGTTCGTCACACTGTATCTAATACGCCATTTCTGTCAGCGGTTACGCTAGGTGTTTGTGACGTATTTGCACTGTGTACCGTCAACACTGCCGCTGGTAACCGAGCAGTGAGCAGAGGAATATGACTCCCGCAGGTAGGCAGTCGCGGCTGTTACGAGTATTCCCACGAGGCAGCACGTTCGACCGACTCACCGCAAACCGCACTCCGCTTGCCCAACAACCACACAGCGGGTCTCTTTTCAATTTATCAAGTGAAAACTTCTATAGGCGCTTTCCCTAAATCACTCCCCTCGAATGACGAGATTGTTCCTTCAAATTCCATCGCCGAATTCCCTCCCTCCCCCCCCCTACTACCTTGTCCAATCTCTAATAACCTCGCGATCGACGAGAGGTAAGCCATTAAGGAAAATAAAATCTAATTATGCCTCCAGAAATGAAGCGCGTCCGGCAGTTAATCATAGTATACAAACCGCCGTAATTGCAAGCCAACAAAATATAGTTTAGCTCGCCGCTGTGGCGAATTAAAACTGCATGTAACGGCGCTGTATCTAAATAAATCATCAGTAGGATACGAGAGCGTGTGTTTAGGCTGCTTTCCCCCTACAGACGCACTTTCACGGTCGACCCGCTCCTTGATCCCGACCTCCATCCTCTGCCTGGACAGTCACTGCACCGTATGGACCTTCAGTCAACGGACAACACTGTGCGCGACTACCAGTGGCGGATATACGAATTTTCTAAGTCGGGGCCAAAACTTTGAGATTGTCACCGCCTCCATTGTCGCCGTCCCCTTTGTCAACTACCCAAAGCTGTATCAGAACATTTTTATTTTAAAAAAAATTTTCGCCGCCACATAAATTGCCTCTTGCCGCCCCCCTGAAGTTGCCGCCCGGGGAAAGTGTCCCAGTTTGTCCCCGCAGATCAGACACTGGCGAGCAGTGGTAAACAACAAACGGTTCGATACTGCACAAGGCTTTAATGGTTTCCTGTGACTCATTATGGCAGTAGATTTGGAAAGCGAATTGATATGACTGTGTCAAAGCAGGACAGCATGCCACGTAAATTTCTTACTGGACATCATCGACTAGAAACGCGAGGGAAGTAATTAACCCTGCCATCAGTGCGCCAGGTCTTCCACACTAATACACATCGGAGGACTCCGTAGAAAAAAGCTCGAAAATTTCCAGAATGTAGTGCAAACCCTATGCTGTAGGGCAAAGGGTAAAATCTTCTTTGGTATTGAACAGCAATGAATGTAAGCAGACATTTGCCTATACAGTGTTTGATTCCTTTTGTTGACAGACAGCGAAGGCACATTAATAAAGTGATTGCATGTTTGCAGATTTAATTTCTATCAATATCTCATTTCATGTTTAAATGCCCAAGCGTCGGTCTTGCATCCAATGGAAGAGTGATTCCAGCTGATGAACACAACTGAACACCTGCTAATTTGCCAACAATGTGTGAAACAGACAACAAAACACTTAGAGAAACAGGAGCGGACTGTAAGCAATCTTGAAGCAATAACATTTTATGGATCGTTAAACGGATAGAGCTTATAAAAGCGAACACGTGAAGCATATACTATAAAATTAAAGAAAAAAAGAAAGATTACCAAGCACATCAACTTCAACCATATTGTAAACTTTGCTTTAGATGTGGCAATCTCAAAAATATCGCAGATAAAGATTGCATCGAGAAAATATACAGGGCGATTCAAAAAAACGTGGACAAAATGACATGGTAGATCTGACATACAGTAAGGATCAAAAATCGCATAGGAACAGAGGGTCGCAAACGCCTGTAGAGGGCGCTAGAGCCATGAGAGGGCGTGACCTGTCTCCCTTGGATTTTTTCTTGTGGGGATTTTTAAAAGGACTTGTGTGTGAAACACCTGTTGAAACGCCGGAAGACTTGGTGGGAAGAATCGTTGCGGCAGCCGGATGTGTTCGAGATACACCTGGTATCTTTGAGAAGGTGCGCCGTTCTATGCAACGGAGATGCCGGGCTTGTCTCGAAGCATCTGACAAAAACTTTGAGCATCTGCTGTAGGCTTAACAAATTGGCTTGCATTAGTTGCATGTGAGTGAGTAATTATCAATAAAATGATCTGTAATGGTTTTGTTTCTTCTCTTTGTGTCAGTATTATTTTAGACGCCCTGTAGCGACTCCGGATCACAGTTGCGACCCTCTGTTCCTATGCGATTTTTTATTCTTATTGTATGACTGATCTACCATGTCATTTTGTCCACGTTTTTTTGAATCACCCTGTATAACCTAATGGAATCTCAAACTTCTATTTGACCGGCGTATGTTTACGGTTATCGCAGAGTTTGGACGGGATGAATACCCAGCAGGGTCTGCCGAGCCACGCCAATCCATCAGAGTTCCCCCACCCCATGATTACTTTTAGATCGACGCGGCTCAATTTGGGCTGTTGGCTCGCCCGTGTGTGGGAGCCTGTATTGAATACTGCGGCGCTTGTTAAATACGTATAAACTGGTTTGAGGTTGGTCCGAGGCTTGACAATAATGGAGCGTTCTGGTGTCGGGGGAACCTGTCAAACCGGAACAAGGCAGCTGAGTGGCACATTGGCGGCTTGCCACCAGGAGGCGCTGACCGCAATCACTCGCTCGGTGTCACACCTCACCCGAATCACTGCGAACACTTCAAAACCAATCCCATATATACAGACCAACCGTGTACAAAGTACTGTCTGACATTTCATGAAATTCTCTCTCTCTCTCTCTATATATATTTATATATATATATATATATGCTTTTTCAGGGGTAAATACTTTTTTCTCTCTCTTCTTGGACGTCTCTTAGCGCTTATAAACTCAAAATAGAAGAGCTGGAGAAACAGTATGGGAAAGATCACAAACCGGCACTCGATTTCATGCATAAGTGAGTGAGAAAATTTTCTTTTGTGGATATACGTGTCAGGGACTGGAACAAATTACCAAGTGAACTAATGAACAATTTACCAAAAACGCTGAAGGAATTTAAAATTAAAATTTCTAAATCTCAAAAGTAGAGGGAGGGAGGAATTCAACATTAAAATTATATAAGATCATTAAAAAATAAAAATAATGGTAATTAGATAGTAGGGAAAGGCACCATGGATGATCTGGAAAAAGCTGAAAGACGTATCCTGAGGAAAATTCATGGGCCAAGAGTGCTCCCGGGTGGAGCCTATTGACTGAAAGCGAACTGCGAATTGTACCAACTGTTGGAAACGACTAACACCTGCATGCGACTTAGGCGTCTGAAGTTTCACGGGCGCTTTCTGAGAATGGACAGCAACAGGCTTACCAAGAAGATCTTCTCACTTATCAAAAGCTATAAGACAGGAAGCATGTGGCTCAACAAGGTGCAACAAGATTTGGACTCCTCTGGGATTTCCGACACTAATGTTGCAGATCGTTCCAAATTTTGTAATATGGTTAACTCCTGGTCCCCTCCACAAAAAATTACTAAACCTCGGAAACCCATCTCACAGGAGAGGAAGGAAAAATTAATAGCTGGGCTTTAAAAGTATTGGGAACAAAAGGCGAGCATCAAGAAAGAAATAGTTATAAGCGTTCCATAGCGGGCTTGAATCAGCAATAATAGATGATAGGGATTTGCCAACGGAACGTGTGCTCCAGCGCAATTAAATTAATAATAACGATTTTCATTCATTTCAACGCCAAAACGACATTAAAATTAATTTCCCGTTGTCAACCTCAGTTGATATCGTGAACCTTTAGATTTAGTCTACACATCTGCAGATATTTTTAATAGCAACGTTTCGGGTTTCAAAAAGAGAAAATTTACAGAGCACTCAACCTACAGAATCTTCTGGTCGGAGTAATCAGAGTGAAGGTTTTTGAGAGGCGCTACGAAACACGAAGGAACTGTGAGGCGCGCTCGCTCCGCAGCCATCAAATTTTTTATCTCTGACATTTACAGAGAGCTCCATGCTCATTACTGCAAGCGCGCTGCACTTTATTTCAAAGCATCGCCACAGAGCTAGAAGCGAGAGAAAAAATACAGACGGAGCCGTCATCAACTCCGATTCTGTCAGAAATGCCTTCACAAAGAATGTTGCGACGGCAAGGTGAACTCTTGTTTATTTCTGACGATAGTTGAGTGGAGTTTTCTGTACTGTCGTGAGGACTGCACTATATGAGGCGTGTTTTAGCATGCAGCAAGCACTAGTTATTTGAATGTCGGTGCCAGGAAACTCACGTCTTGTCTCTCCGAGTTTTCCCATTAATCTGAAGTCACATTCAAAAGACGAATAAAACCTGTACCTCGCCACAGCAGGTGTCGAGGTAAATGTCCAACAGCTTTCTACGCTGGAGCACCATCAAGAGCGCTTATCCTGTAGAAACTTTACGCCGGGTACACAGCAGCAACGGTAGAACAGGCAGCCTACAACGATTTCTGATCGATGGTTTTACCGGATCATCTCGTCGAAATGGGACAATATCGTTAGCACAACAAATCATCGAGGAAGATAGAACCGGTGAACGGACATATACTGAGTTAGCGCTCTCATTGCCCTCACGGATCTCCCCGAACTACCCACCAACCCGCAACCACCAACCACCTCAGGAAGTAGACTCTTCCGCACTACCTGTTAGCACAGTAGAAATCAGAAAGGCCCATATTTAATTTTCTTGATGACAGATTTTTACAATACGTATATAATGACCGACATGAACTAATCTACCGCAGACATGGCTCTGTTTAGTGTAAATATTGATAGCACGGACAAGCAAGTATCACTTTCGTGTCGGGGAGGCAAAGAATTTAAAGTTTGGAAAGAATGAAACAGTAAACAATGTTACTTGTCCACAGTAAAAAATGAAATAATGATAACGGAGAAACATACAGGACAGATGCAGATTTAGTAGCATGGTCTATAAGCAGCAGTTTGCCAACAAACAGTACGTTACAAGAAGGAACACCTGGACGGAGGAACGTAGGAAAGAGCTCATTAAGAGTACGAAGAGATTTTGGAGAAAGAAGAAGAACACATCTGCTAAACAAGTTTATCCGCGCTCCTCAGTTGCGCCTAACGACGGAAGAAGAAGAAGAGAAACTATTGTACAGTATGGACGTCAGACACTGCTGATCCAACGAAACATACACCCATTTTGAAAACGGTGGTAGCTTCGATCAATGTTTTGAGCGCGATTAATATATACTCCGTGACCAGAGTCGTTAGCCAGTAGCGAGTAATATAGCGACTGATACTACTAGCAGGACAAAAGATTAGTCTACCAGTAACTCAGTTCTGTACGGTTACTTCCGTACTATAGCTGATAGTACCAACAGTGTAACTTGTGGTACTCGCATGAGCTGTTTACGTCGCTAGCCAGCGGCGACAGTGCGTGGCTGTCTCGTCGTGGTCACTGCCAATGTCGCGCAGTGGGCGAGGACTGACGAGTAGCCAGTCCTCCCACCCTCACAGCCATACCGGGAGGCCTGCAACCAGAGGTCTCCAACGTCAAAATGAGAAATCTGTAGATATGCCCGCCAGTATGGGTATATGAAAAAAATGCAACACAAATTACCACATTTTGCTGGGCAGGATATGTTTCAAAGAATTTCTATAAGTTTGACACCAATTCTGCCTCTACTGACGCCAAACACTTTGTACCTTTTGCCAGGTCGTACTACATACAACTGGGAACTGAAGTGTTGCCATCTGTCTGTGAAACATGTAACTATGTTCCGTGTGTGACAAATGTATTTTTTTTTTTTTTATTGTGAAATGTGTAATTTACGAGGCGTAGATTGGGTACCGTCCCAGCATTTGCCTTTGTGGCTAGGGAAACCAACTAAAACTTGCAGTTAGGACGAACCCTACGCCGGTCCCCATGCTCGTGCCTGAACACGTTGTACCTCCCCAATCCGGTGTGCACTGACCGGCATTGGCGGTTAACAAATCGGTTGCAATATTCAACCTAATTTCCTAACTGGGCTGTTGGCTAGTTGACTAAATTTGAAAAATAGGTTAATACTATACCTTGTTATATATTTTCCTAAAAAAACGAATTATTTTTCAAAAAATCAAACATTTACATTATGTGTTTTGCATTTTTTTTAAACTAATTTAAATTTACCGCGAAAACGCTTAAGACTGTCATGGCCTCTTGAATGATGTCGCGCCACCC
The DNA here is from genome assembly GCA_031002005.1 of Vandiemenella viatica. NCBI lineage: Eukaryota > Metazoa > Arthropoda > Insecta > Orthoptera > Morabidae > Vandiemenella > Vandiemenella viatica. The sequence goes on from JARYHS010011408.1 coordinate 16,945,374, forward strand.
GAAACAAAACAAAACAGTCGTGTATGTATATGGCAGGTGTCAGTTTTCTTTAATTAAAAATGAATTCCTAGTTTTATAAGTACCGTGTAGCGCCCCAGTGTACAAGCACAACAATAAAAACGCCGAACAAGTTATTTATTTATGTTCCAAACAATGAACAAATACGGAAATACGGAAAAAGTGGTTAAAACTTGCAAGGAGGGAGGATGCTCTTACTTTATCTGCAGACTCTAGATTCTATTTTTGTGAAGATCATTTTGATGTAAGTGTTTGTGCAAAACTGATGAATTTTGCAGAGCCACTACTTTTCAATATTGATAACATAAGATATGGTTAGAGGTTGTTTTGGTTTTCTAATTTAAAATCTTTTTCTCGATAAAAAAAAAAGAAACGAAAATAAAGAATAAATTTTGTTAATACCTCTCTTGGTTCTCGAGATACCTTAACTGAAAGGTGATGATGTTAGGCTGATATGAAGTTTAGAGCAGACTCAAAATTGGCAGTGCCATAGCTTTAAAATTTGCCACTCCTGTTTTTGAGGATATACTTTTCTAGAAAAGGTGTATATAAAAGCAAAAAGAAACATATCTTAGACGTGATGCAACTGCAAAGTTACGATACGGCACAGAAATAATAATACCGAACAAAAACCGTATCCAATGACATTATTCACGCCAAAGATAGTATCGAAGCTAAAACGAAATCTTTTGTTATTTGGGTTTAGTCTTCCCTCTGGTTTAGCTATTTAGCACTTGCTTATACTTCGCAAATGTAATCTCAAAACCAGTATCAATTAATTTACAAAACGTATCTCTAAGGAATAGGTTATTGTTTACGATACTGAAATAATTCTATTTAAGCTTATAATGTATATTCGACACTTGTGTATACTTACATCGAAGTTTTAACATTGCGAAATTCCGATAAGCAAAAGTCAACGTTTGACGCGAAAAATTTGCCAAGTGTTGCGACGTGAATTTTGGACAAATTGATACTGTTCGCTTTGCTAAATCCTGGTTCCATAGTGAATTGCTCTTGTCTTTCAGCATATAACTGAGAACAACTGTATTAACGTGACAAAAGTTCCTACAAACGAACAATTTACCAAGTAACCTGTTCTGTTCCATTAAAATGTCAACAATAACTTTGGCGTTTCGGGTGGCGTGACGTAATGCTTTCTCACTGGCGTTCGCTGTCACATGGCAATGCCCAATTTGTCGAATTTATTTTCTAAAAATAATAATAATCTTTATCTTTTACAATAAGTAATTTTGTGGTTTTGTAATCTCCTCAGTCAGCATGATTAATCATTAAAAACTGCTAAACGTCCGACTTATTCTTGGAGGACACAAGCCTATTTGATATAGATTCCGGGCGTATTTAAGTGACACTGACAGGTGCAATAATGAAACTTCAACAGAGGAAGGCAAATATCATTCAAAAGTTTGGAAGAAAAAACATTGGCACAGTAATTGTGTGACAAATTGCAACAGTAGACGAAATTTCAGTACGTTCATTTAGTGCAAAAAAAAAAAAAAAAACTGCGTCAAAATGCGATGATGCAGCGATGAAACATGAACTGTGAAACAAACTACGAATCCAAAAAAAAAAAGAGACATTTCCTTGAGAACTTCGTATAAATCGGCTTAAGATACTATGCATCACCGACGCGAGCTAACGTACCAAGAGTCGAACATACGAGTATTTCCATCTCGCCAGCCACTTGGCGGTGTTGTGAGCAGACTTGAGTCTGTAAACAGGAAGACGCGAGCCGAGTCTCGGTGTAATGAGAGGCGGAAACACGACTCATTCTGTCTCGCCTGCCGCCAAGTCGACTCTCAGTTTCAGGCAGAAAACAGACGTAGCGGTTTCTGTCCACTAAACACATCGCTCACGTAATTCAAGAGAACACCGCCTCTCAAAGATCCTCGACACATCACTCCACGGCCGACAGTGCTCGAGTTCACACGACTGCAATATTGAAGTACGCGTCAAGTTGACGGCCGTCTCGACAAAAGCCGATCCAAGTGAACAGTTGGGTCGACACACTATTCGATAAAACCTCTCCGCTGTATTTGATAGAGCTCCACTCGCCGATTTTGATAGCGGTAACGTTCGTACGGAATGAGTAACTACTGCAACAGTCACTCTCGCAGGTGTTACTTATGTTCCTTCCCAACCAAATGTATACGATTAAAAAAAAAAAACTAACTAACTATAACACACTCGCTTCGAGAAACTGTGAATCTCTCATTAGGAAATGTACTAAATCCAACAGTGCAATACACATTAATCAAAACATTTTTTATTATGCCAACAAATTGGTTTCTCCAAAAGATATGGACAAGACAAAGCGGTGTCAGGTGTAGCAAATACATTTTTTTGGACCTTAATATTTTAGTGTTGTACCAAGGCCGCCCGCCAGCGCATTTGAATTTACCCGCCAATAGCAGCGGCCTAGAATCTCGTACTAGCTGGAAAACTTCCGAAAACGTCTCATTGACTTTTTACTTTTGGAAATTGGTTTAGCAGCCTTGTGTTTTACTATGCGAATACTACGATTTGAAATACAAGCATATGGGTTCCAAATTGCTTTTAAGTTACTTAAACTAAAATTATCTCAATTTCTTCAAAGCAACACCAACGCAATTTCGCCAAACATAATAAAAAAAGTATCCAGCACAATTCAGATCGCCCAATTAGGTAACCGGATTATACGATGTGAAAGATCACGAGATTAATTTGCTTTGACGAAGCGTTGCCGAGCTGTAGAGCTTTGACTATCAATCACTGACACTAAAGCAAACTATGCTAATGCACGCCCACTAGTTTCGCCCGACTAACTTGAGGCTTCAAGAACAAAACAAGTTGACACACATTCTAAAATCTGGAACAGCACGATACAACACGATTAATTATATTAGCTAAATAACTTATCGATTCAACTTTACAGACGACATATTTTTTGAGATACGATCAAGCATTGGCGAAAGCGCAAGACAATGACAAAAACATGATCACGTTTCTCGAGTACCCAGCGGAACCAAAGCTACGAAGAGCGGGAAGAGCCATCAGAGGAAACAGACAGAGTGTGCCGGACACAAGTGTATGTGCTTCTGCTAAAAGGAGAACAACAGCTATCAGCCGACAGAGGTATTCTGTACGTTGAAACGCTATTTCCAGCTTGTAGCATATACGCTAATACTAGCTTCTAAGTATTGACTGTAAGTGACAATAATCTTTGGTCAGCGGCCGCTGCCAAAGAATAATACAACTACTTGTAAGAGAGAGGTGTGTAATCGCTGTGAGACAAAAGAGAGGACGGACTGTGTTAAGCTTGCGAGAGGTTTTGTTTTTTGGCTATCTGGTTTTGAATAAACGTTTCATGTTATTGGTGTACCATATATGTGTGGTTTTTCTTGTTTTAGTAAATATTATGTTCACCTAAATGCATTACATTAATATGCACAACTGCCGAAACAAATAAAAGGTATCATCGACAGTTTATAACCTGGCTTTCCTGGTAAGGTTGGAAAGAAAATAGCCGGGTTATAAGCTTACCGATTTTCGTAACCGGTATTATACACGTTTTTGTGAATATCAAATCTAACAGACATGTATAAGTTTCCCCTATCATTCTTACTTTCTCCCACCCTAGTCCATACATACTTTGATCAGGGAGAGGATTGTGCCATCTAAATAACCACGTAGTTAATGGAGAAATGATATCGGCACTAACTTGGAGTGATTTGGTGGAAATATCTGAAAACAGAAGTGTAGATGGCCAAAATGGAGTCCTAACAAATGCCAGGCGCGAATGTTAGTAAAGTTTCCTCCGATTTGTTTTGTTTATGACTTTAGGCCTCGTGGACGTTGAGGTCATTAGAGAAGGTAAAGGACTGGGGGCATGGAACTGGATTCGGTCATAGCCTTTTCTTTAAAGAATCATCCCGGCATTCGCCTGGATCTATTTGAGGAAACCATGGAACCTAAATCTGGAAGGCCGGATGGGGATTCTAACCCGCGTCCTCTCGAATGCGAGGCCAGTGTTACCGCTCGCACACCACACTCAGTCTCCGAATTTTTAAATACGATATCTGCGAAGAGAGATATGGGAAATGACCACTGCTACGGTCAATAATTTAAGTGGAAGAGATGCTAGAAAGAGGGAAAACTCTAAAGTGACGAAACACATGATCTAAAGTGGAACTCAGCGTTAATGGAATAAATACCGAGTTACCGCGAGAGAGCCCCGGACGTTCGAGGAGCAGTAGGTGTGAATTCGGGAGATTCGCACGCCATCTACTTGCCTCTGACGAATTGTATACTACCAAAGTGCCAGTGGACTGCAGCTGAAATGGCTTAAGTCTGCTACATCCTGGGAAGATAAGAGTCGATACTGCGGCGCCGTGTCAGTGACGCTATATAGACGCAAGTTTAGACTCTGGAGTCACGGCTGGCACTTTACTATTTCATTAAAGTTGCGGTCCTTAGTAGCTTCAAGGGGGCAGTGAACAGATTCTAAACAAAAATAATGTTTTTCTGACGACAATGGCTTGCGTGTAGTATACATAATCACGAGTTGGGTGCCATCTTCAGGGACTCATTCGCTATCGTTGATCTATCTACAGTGGGGTGTACGCCTCTTGTTAAGCACAAATTATCAATAAAAATATTATTAATGATTGAAATTGCTGATATGAGGAATCGGGATGTTGTTTTAAACATTAACAACACCGCTGTCGGCTACCTACGTTTGACATTAAAATACATTTATTACAAAACTATTTTTCATCAAATGTTATTAACAGTAGTAGGACAATTAAACATTTTGAAATCCGATAGCGGGTTCATTTTAAATCAGTTCACATAGTTTCTATATGTTTGTCTATTAAGCTCAGCGGGACAATGATATTTTCTCTAGGGCGACGCTGAGTTGATCGGAACGATAACTATTTGCGGTGATCACTATATCGGTGGGGTTACTATTTAGTGGAGGCGCCGAGTCTGCTGCCCGCAGTCGTCCGACGCGATGGTTCAATTTTCTGTTTCCCGTCGGAGACCCACGTCCACTCTGATGACGACATGGAACACAAGAATCACCACAGACCATACTGTCGTTAGTCGCAGCACATCTCTTCCTGCAGGCTGGCCACGCACCCACCACACAGCTCGCAATCGACTGTACCATCCCCACCACGTCATCCTAGCGGCCATGCTTTGTTCCTTCACTGAGGGCCACCGGCCCCAAGGTCACATTCAGGAACGCAGACGGACATTTACCATTACTTCTGTTCACACCATCCCTGTGCGAGCTATGGGTCCAGCATCTCGCAAATATTGGGTTACAAAACTTTGGTGAGACCATTGCTCGAATATGGCAGTGTAGTATGTGACCCTAATTTTACGTAACAAATACAGTAGTTGGAGAGGGTGCAAAAAAGGGCTGCTAGGTTTATTTCTGGAAATTGTCGCAGAATGCAATCAGTGACGGATATGATAAAGGAGCTGGAATGAGATTCATTACAAGACAGGAGGAGGATGAGGAGAGTCATGGGAGTGTACAGGGCATATACTAGCGATGAGGCATGGAAAGATATTGGCGTAGGTATGAAAAGTAGTGCATGGAAGGGAAAAGATGACCATGACCACAAGCTGGCACTCGATTTCAGGCACAAGGGTGTGGGAAGATTCTCTTTTTTGGGTAGGGGCGTCAGGGATTGTAATGAGCTACCAAGAGAAGTGATGAATAATTTACCGAAAACGTTGAAAGAATTTAAAGATAAAATTTGTAGAGGGCAGATGTAAGTGGCTGCAGGATAGGGGGAACATGGGGGTGTAGGGAAATTGCCACCGGAGCCTGTGCTCCATTGCAATTAAATTAAATTAAATATTTTAGATGTAGTGTAACCATACAATACAATAGCAAGTACTCATAACCTTCAAGTCTATTACCGACGAAATAAATCCAGCAAGTATGGTTTATTTGACTAAGTTTAGATTTTCCTTGAAGTGGCTGTAAATAATAGCCAAGTTGTTAATCAGCCACACCGGTTGGCTCCAGCCTGACAAATCGTTCTCCAGTTGCCCAATCCCTCTCTCGGGCAGCGTGGGCGTTGTGTGTTGCAAGGTCGCACCAGCGAAAGTGTGGCAGGCACGCGGCGGCTAAAACCCCGAACGCGATCCTGTACAGGCTCTAGCGCCATGGTATTAAACACAGCTCACGAGTCGAATCAACACTGCACGAAGCAAAGTCCGCACGGTCCATAAACTCATGGTCAGCATGGGGAGATGAAAAATCGTGCGGTATAATAGCACAAAAGAACGCACATGGCATTGTTTACTGTAAAGAATTAATTTTATTCTTCAGTAACAATGTTTCTTGCAGTTATTATAGTTCTCAATATTTCTGATAACACATCTTGTTTTTTACTTCCGGCTTTACGCCTCATCGACGTGGATGTCATTACAGGCGGGATGGGACTGGGTACAAGAAACGGGGAGGAATTCGGCCATGGCATCCCAGCATTCACCTGGAGAGATTAGGGGAAACCATGGAAAACCCAAATCTGGATGCCCGGACGAGTATTCGACCTGGCGTCCTCCGGAATGCGAGGCCAGAGCATTAACCACTCACCAACTATGCTTGGTTAGAATCATCTTCTTATAAGTATACACTGTCCCTCTTAATTACTTCTAAGCCTTTCAAAGCCAACATAAATTTCTTAAGTAGGCCTACAGGTGAAGTACTTTTCTTTGTTTATGGCTTTACGCCTCGTCGACGTCGAGGTCGTTAGAGGCGTGAAAGGACTGGGGCAAGGAACGGGAAGGAATTCGGCCATGGCATTTGACAGAAGCATCTCGGCATACGCCTGGAGTGATTTGGGAAATCCAACTCTGGATGCCAGGACGGGGATTCGAACCCACGTCCTCCCGAATGCGAGGCCAGAGCGTTAACCGCTCACCCACCACGCTCGGTGTAAAGTACGCATTAGCTAATGCGATCACGATATTTATAATGTTCTGACAGGTACTGGTTTTTTTCGTAATAAATGTGACGTCACGAAGCTTAGACTCCATCTGCCGTTCTTAATGTATGGCATGATTTATGGATGACGCGACCGAGCGTGGCGGTGTAACGGTTAGCGTTCTCGCCTCGCATTTGGGAGGCCGGCGGTTCGAATCCCCGTCCGGGCATCCAGATTTGGGTTTTCCATGGTTTCCCAAATCACTCCAGGCAAATGCCGGGATGCTTCCTTCAAAAGGCCATGGCCGAATTCCTTCCCATTCCTTGCCCCCATCCTTGCCCCCCATCCTTTCCCGTCTCTAAAGACCTCGCTGTTGAGAGACTTAAAGCAGTTAAAAAAAATGGATGACGCCCAAACAGAAATACAAGGAACTGTAGTTCAGCAGGGCGTTACAGAGTAAACAAACACACAAACCACTTTCATGCTGCAACAGTTCTGAAATTATTTCATTCGGATAATTTGCACGGTTTCAATAAAAGAACTGAAATATATGAACGGAGACTCTTATGGTAGGGTAAATCCACTGATACTATAATCTTGTTTAGTGGTACAATCAACAAGAGCTGAACCTGAAAGACAGTAGTGGCTTTACGGACTGTACGCAATACAGGTGCTATTCGTGTATCCTGGACACTGAACACCGTCTGGCTTCACTCAGACACCGACACGGCTGCCGTGAGCCGGTGTTCAAGAGATGCAGGATTTCGATCAGCGAAGAAAATTTCTCCGCTAATAGATGCGAGCGGTAGGAAAGCGGTGTCCCGTTATAGCTTTCTCTACCTTTTTTCTTCTTCTTTTCTCGATGAATACAATTTCCATAAAGGAGGACTGAGGTTCAGAGGGACCGAGTCGGGCTGTAGAACACTCCAGAGGACAGAGGGAGCGGCGGCATTCAGCGAGCGCTGCAGCCGACAGAGCGGAAGTCTTAACTGGGTCAAGCGCCCACAGACGAGGCGAGGTGCACAGACGAGGCGAGGTGCAGGGTACTCGCATCGCGAACGCTTCTCACGCTCAACAGGTGTTTATTTTACTTTGCTCGAAATTCAGTTCCATATACATTCAACTACACAAAGATCACCATAGAAATACAGAAGAGAAAATTCAAAACACATGCAACTAGCAGAGATACGTGTAATTGCGAGGAGGGAGAAATTATTTGCGGCTGTTGGTAGCTCCGACAAACTGCTTGGGAGGCGTCGTTTAATGACGCGGGGTGAAATGGGAAAGGGGGGGGGACGAAATCTCACGAAATCGCGTCACCAAGGGGAGGGGGGTCAACGTAAATCTCACGTGAGGTCTACAAATGACGCTTAAGTCAAATTTGGGGGGGGGGTGGATTTCGTCGAAACGTGGGGGAGACCTAAAAAAAAAAGGGGGGTAAAGGGGGGGGGGTCTCGATCAAAATCTCACGCCCAACCACATCTCACGAAGTTTCACCAGAGAGGGGGGGGGGGGGGGGTCCGGAATTCCGAAAAAACACCTCACGTAATTAATGTGCGCCCCCTTGTTCACTGTAACTTCGTTCGTTGGAATATAAACCCTGCTGATCTGTATCTCCTGAAAGACAACTTCGTCGGGCATTTTTCCTCTGTCACGATTAGACCTGCAGTTTAACGAACTGCTGGGTATTCTCACGTACTTCACCTACACAGCAGAAGCGTTGCCAGAGGTGAAAGTCTAGCAGCCAATAAAAACGCCAGACTTTGATTCGAACGGGAGACCTTTCGAATTCCAGCCGACACCTTGCTACTCAGCAGCAGTTTCGCTATATTTTGTTACCGCCTGGTAGAAGCTGGCAGCCTGTCCAGAGGGGTGAACACTGCTACAACTCCAAACCGCGTATCAGATTATAAATACACCATTCCTCGAGTTTTCTTCCCCTTATACAATTTGCTAGTGTTAGATTCCTACAGTATTACCAACATGGAAATTCTTCCTTCCTTGGGAATTATAATGGGCCAGCTACGTTGATTGCTTAATAAGTGCAATTATACCACCTAAATATAAAATGCAAGGTTTGCTACGAACGCATTAACATGAGAGGCGAATTAAAAAGTAAGTTACACTTGCAAGATATGACCATTAATGAAACCACCTACAGATAGGAAACACGGCTATGACAACATACAATGTAAGTTCACTTTTCCACATAGCCCCCAGAGAATGTCAACATTTCTGGGAACGGTCAACCATGATTTCGTTTTCCGGATGCGTAGAAATCACCTCCAGCGCTATGTAACCACCTGGAGACAGCTGCTTTCACCTCCTCATCATTTCGGAATCGTCGTTCACCGAGATCGTTTTTCCAGCTTACCGAACACATGATAGGGATTTTGTTGTACGATAACGTAAAACCTCACACGGTCCGAAAAAACGTCTGAACTGCTGCAGCGATTCAAGTGGGAGGTATGGCGACATCCTCCATACAGTCCAGACTTGGCGCCATGCGACTATCATGTGTTCGGTAAGGGACCGTGCACAATCTACTTGGCTCTGTCCAGGGGGGTGGGGGTGGGGGTAGAAGGCTTCGTTGGGCTACGTGGGGGGTTTCAAGCTAGGCCACGTGGCTTTCGTTTCATAACATTTTTCACAGTTAAAATGAGGAACACAACTCACAACAGCATGTGAATATTTATTTTCCTCAGTTAATTATCTCCTTATGTAATTTAAAATAGTCTGGCAGGAAAAAACAGTAAAAAATATTTTCTGGAATCAAAAGGGAAAAAAGCTACGTGCTACGTGGGAGGGGGTAGAGGCAAAAGCCACGTAGGGCTATGCGGGAGGGAGTGGGGGGAGGGGGTTCACAGGAGGCCAAAATGGAGCTACGTGGTTTATGCACGCTCCCTAACATGAGAAAGGATCTCGATGGACGACGATTCCGAAACGAGAGCTACTATAAACCAATTCCATCATTCGGGAGCTCTTTGGAAAATTCACGTAAAATTTGTCTAAAGTAAGTCGAAAATTAAAAGAATAAAAGTGGCGTTAACAACTATGGAACGAACACAAACACACGGCAGATCTCCAACCAATTATGTTAACTAAAGAGGAATGAAAGTTATTACGTTCACAGATACGAAGGTACCGAATGAACGAACCCAAATCTGCGAAATCACATCGGAGCCTCACAGGGGGGCTAACCACTTTCGAAACCCACCCGAAATTGGTACTAGCTTGAAATTTCGTTTGATTGCTTCGTCAATATGTCTTCTTCACGTTTTGCGCTCTTGTTTTACGGAAAACTTGCTAGGAATTTAAGTAAAACTGCCGAAATGTGACAGCGAAGCACAGCCATTATATGCTGCCGGCGTTGAAAAATCAGTGAGAGTCTCTTAAAATGTTGGTTTAATCCTTTGTTGCAATGTTCTGTTGAAGTTTCAAGTTTTCCCCGTTGTAAAAAGTAGCACAAAATTGACAAATAGACTTTTTTTTTTGTAACAGTTTAACGTCCCTTTTTAACAACGTGGTCTTTAGAGACGGGAAAGGATGGGGGCAAGGAATGGGAAGGAATTCGGCCATGGCCTTTTGAAGGAAGCATCCCGGCATTCACCTGGAGTGATTTGGGGAAACCATGGAAAACCCAAATCTGGATGCCCGGACGGGGATTCGAACCGCCGTCCTCCCGAATGCGAGGCCAGAACGCTATCCGTTACACCACCACGCTCGGTGACAAATAGACAATATGTATTCGAGTTGTAATGCGGTGATGCCCGCCATCTTATACCGAAACGAGCAATCAGAGATAATCGATTGCTTTCCTTGTAAACAAATAAACCATTTCAGTGATGGATGCCGCAGAACGAAAATTTCGTAAAAAATTTTTTTTTTTCTCTTGGTCCGGGCCATATTTCAACCTAACCACTAACTCTATGACGAAACGAAACTGTTTAGATTGATATTATCCCAGTACCGATAATTTTCATGTTATTTTTGCAGTGCTGATAGCATTTCGCAGTTGTGCAGCCTCTCATATTTCCGAATTTTGAATTTAATTTCTAGCGACTTGTCCGCAAAACAAGAGCGCAAAACGTGATGAGGACATATTGACGAAGCAATTAAACGAAATTTCAAGAGATTCGTACCAATTTCGCTTGGGTTCCGAAAGTGGTGCAGTCCCCCGTCACAGGTGGAGAGAACATGGAGTCTGGTATTGAACATATAGTTATAGACACTAAGAAACAGCAGCAACATCCGCAGCACCGACGAGTCGGCCACCTGAGCAATTAACACAATTAAATAAATTAACCCAGCATGTGATTTTTTAACTTATAAAACTGACAGCGAACTTCTTTAGTATCTCCTTGTTAGGTATTTGGTTTCATGAATAACTAGTCCGAAGAATCAATTTTTAGTTTGTATTTATTTTTCCGAAAACTTCACAATAACATAAACATACACACATAGACATAGACATGCGTCGATCCAAAGATACTAAGCGTCGACTCAGTTCCAGCGATTAAACTACTGACTGAAAAACTAAAGTTTCAACTAAATGTTAACTAAGTCGTCTCTGCGGATCGTTTATATAAGCAATACAGAAATTTCCAGAATAATTCAGACAGTTCCGACCGACGTTTCTCGAATTCTAACAATAGTTAAACAATTAAAATCACATTAAAACAGAATACAAAATCATTCACAATTATCATGAAACACACCGAAATGAAAATCAAAGATATTTACAGGTATTTACAAACTAAATTTTCAACATAAGCTAGTCCAAACCACTCAGAATTGTCCTCTAAACATCGTAGGTCACATCAATACTTACAATTGCAAACTTTTAATTAATTTTCCTTCACCGTATTGCATAACATTTGCATAGTTTCTTTCAATTAAAAATGCTAATTTACACAAATTCACAATTAATTACATAAAAAATTATACAAAACCATATTTTCTCAACTCCCAGCTTGCTAAACATAATTCTTAAAATACAATTTTATCAAAGGGCTGGGTCCGAGGGCCGTTATAACCTCCAAATTTAAAACAATCAAGCATCTGCGTTAAGGTCCCAGTTCTATGCATTCTTCCAAGAGCACGATCCGAGATGAGGGTCTGAACAGCAAATCCGCACTTGAATACTCTCTCCAACAAAGACATATGAAGCAATTAGCACGCAGTTGCCTAAAAGGGGAGTCGAACATCAACTCCAGAGATTTTACACAATATGGAAACGTTCCAATAAAGTTCGCGGAAAATACGAGTCTAGACGGGCACCAAAATGAAAACAATAATTCACTGGGCTCGGGAGAGGAACGGCGAAAACAAGAACCTGTTCATCTAATAACTAGAACACGGCGATGATCTACACATACTGTAGAGTGAAGAGCAATAAACACACTGGTTAACATTACAGCTAAATGGGAGACTTCAAATATCAGTAGGACAGAACTTATTGGCAGACAGGAAATGTTACCACGGGGAACATCTTTCAAAGGTACAGTTGGTTTTCTACTTTGCAGTTAGCATTCGGCCTAATCTAATATGTATCGTTTGGCGCTATGAGAACTAGGATGACATGATACATGGAACTAATCCCGAAGGACTGAGACAGGAACATGATGCACTCAAATTAGTAAAACGAACAGGAGAGTGTGATATGGACTACAAGTATACGATCCGGTAAGATATATACTGCTAACAAGAATTCTCGTTACATTCTTCGGCAAGCATAGAAGAAGCAAGGAGATTTTAAATATAACGTAAAAGTTTACTTTTATACAAATCAATAACTTTGGAATTTTGTTAAGAAATTATATCAACCAAGAAAAACTCCTGATGCATGAAAATTTCATACGTCAGTATCTCGACCGAGCTACTGCGGTTGACTCGTACAGTTAAAATATACCGCTACATATAATCTTTTGATCGTAACGGAGCGTCCATAACCACGTAGCTCCATTTTCGTCTCCTGTGAACCCCCTCCCCCTCTCCCCCCACGAAGCACTTACCTCTACCCCGCCCCCTCCGCGTAGCACGTAGTTTTTTTCCCTATTGAATCCAGAAAACATTTTGCACTGTTTCCTCCTGTCACTCTATCGTAAATTACATACGGAGATAATTAAATGATGGAAATAAGTATTCGCTTGCTATTGAGCGTTTTGTATCTTATTTTAACTGTGACAAATAATATGAATGAAAAGCTACGTGACCTGGCTGAGAAACTCTAAAGCAGCCCATCTCAGCTTTCCAGCCAAGCCCCCCCCCCCTTTTTCTATACCGAGCCACGTACTTTATGGACGCTCCCGAAGCGAAGTACACATTATTTGCCGAGGTAAAAATAGTATAATATAGAAATGCCGAAATGCGTGTGGGTTTTTGTTGAGACTAATAAGCCGTTACTTTATCCAGCGCGGAGGGAGGAAAGGGTATTGTCTCGGGCGACGGAAGCTGGTGACCGGGCGTGGCGGACTCAACAATGGGACCGGAACAATAGCGCCGTCACCGCCTGTCAAGACATCGATCTCTCGCGACGCTAGCGCCACACCTAGCTCGACTCAGATGACAGCTAGCTCTATTGACTTCCTGTTATTACAGCCTGGCAAACCGACACAGCTAAAACTTACTTTGAAAAGACAACCCACCTCGAGATTTGAAGACTGGACAAACAGCAGTTATTCGTTTACACAAGCTAGGTGCACTTTATCTTTGTGTTTATATTACAGCTACTCTCTTGCCGATCCTCCGCATCCTTTGTCAGGATTCTCCCTTAAGCCGGCATGTTTGTCAAAGATCTTTTATAGAAGATATTGCCGCAATTCGTGACGCTACCCGCTGCGCCATGCTGGCAGACGGTACACTGGCGTTCATGCGGCATCCAACGCGACAATATTTTTATATATTTTATCAGGCTCATTGCATCACACAAACTTTTTCAACGTAGTTCTCTGAAATGAATGAAGTTAACATGTATGTTTGTGCAGCCTCAGTACGTGCAGCTCTGACAACACGTGTTTTACTGAAGAAAAAGAAGAAAACTAATCGTATTTGCAAAACTTGATATGAAAGGTATTTACCAAAGTTTAATGAAAGAGCTGCAATATGAGGACGTGGCATAAAAATTATGGTAGAAGCTGCAGCTTACGTCTAATAAATTCTCACCGCAATATTTTCAAAAATTTCTATTTCAGAATTATTACCCCCGAACCTAACGATATACTATTTTTTTTTAAACTGCTTAACGTCTCCTATAACAGCTAGGTCTTTAGAGACGGGAAAGGATGGGGGGCAAGGAATGGGAAGGAATTAGGCCATGGCCTTTTTAAGGATGCATCCCGGCATTTGCCTGGAGTGATTTGGGAAACCATGGAAAACCCAAATCTGGATGCCCGGACGGGGATTCGAACTGCCATCCTCCCGAATGCGAGGTCAGAACGCTAACCGTTACACCACGACGCTCGGTGATATATACTATTGGGCGTCTATTTTTACGGTGAACGTGCAATGGGTTGTACTCAATTGCTGTGGTGGATCTACACTATTCTGCAGTATGGCACCCGTATTGCTCAGCCACTTTGCTGTCAAGCAGTTGATTCTTAATCCATTAATTTTATTTTTCATAGAACTAATTAACTTAGCAAACTTTGCGTAAGTGTCCGCCTTTTTATTCCTGTTCTTACAGTCCACATATTTCTGAATGTACAACATTTTCTTCTGTTTATACTCAGAAATCAAGATTTTCATGCATTCTGCAGTCCTAACAAACTTCGGTAAGTTTGCTTGCGCCATTTTATTTGTTTACTTTTGCAGGATGATGAAATCTTTTATAAAATGTAATGCCAACGTATTACATTTTATAAAGGAAATTTAATAAAGGAGATTTTTTTTTTATATAAAATATCTTCCATTACACTGGTAAATATTTTATAAAATATCTTTTATCAAAGATCTTTGTCAAAGATCTTTTCCAGTGTAGCGCCGGCCTTAAGCCTACTCTCCTTTACCCGACTCTTTGCGTCTGTCTGGCTTGCGTCCGCGCTGCCCCGAATAAATTGTCGCGATCAATATGGTGTGCTGCGGGTTAGTATTTTATGCGCCTTTTGCGCCCTGTCCGATATGAGCTTCTCGGACTGTTGTCGCGCTACATTGGCCAATGCGGACCAGAATACGAACAAACTAGAGACTCACTCCTCGCACTCGCTCTTCGGTTTGTTTCGGGTACAGCTTTTTTATTTATTTTTGCCGTAATCCTGTGGAGTATGAACGTGACTCCACAGTTGATAGAGGAGAGATACATTCCTATCGTTGTTTATGGGATGTGTCCATTCGCGGAATGTAGAAACTGAGAATTAAAAAGCAAGACACTGACGATTTGTCTGGTAAATACAATGTGCCCGGAACGGAAACTGAAAAAAAAAAAAAAAATTAAGTGGACACTTTAGGCGCGAACACAAAGATAAAAAAACATTAAAAGTCGAAGTTCAGTTATAAACCGTTGTCGCTTTTCTCTTGCATTGGTGTGGACTCTGAGCAGCGTGGAACATTTCGAGTCGAAACTAGAGTCGATTCCAACAGTCCCAGTGGGTACTAGGCTTTAAGCCCGCACCTTTCTGTGAGTAGACTGTTCTGTCTTCCATTTCTGCAGGTTATATCTCTCTCTCACTTAGATCTTGTGCAGCTCCTTCCACTACACAGATCAGGTCTTCGATTTCTCTTGAAGAACGCCAGCCTCTTTCTCGATTCATCCTGTTCAGGACGTGTAAGTCCGCCGCCTCTTTCTCGTCGTGGTGCTGAAAATGTTCAGTCTTCCCTGCTGGACCTAAGGAGGAAGGTCAAACCCCGCAACACTTGTCGGTCGCAAAGCCTTTCTGAGAATCGTCCTTTTTCTTTCCTCCCATCGGACGATTTCCTATTTTAACCAGCGCCCCCGCAGAGCACAGACTCACTGGTTTGACAGATGTGCAAAAATGTCTCAGTTCTGCGGGGAAATAAATGGATTAGTATCTGTAAACACTATGGCACTTACAGATCTTTTCCATCTTCCTCCATTAGTTGTTATTAATGCTACTAGCTGGCGCCAACGACTTCATGTATGTCAAGAATTTTTAAGGTTTTTATGTTTTTGCACGGAACCTTTAATATTTCCAGAATAAGTATCACTAGTTTCTCCCTGTCAAATCAGCAACCCGCCATTGAAAGTTCCGTCGAAGTCGGTCCAAATACTAAATATGTTACTTATATATTTGTTAATAGCTACAAAATTTGAATAATGTGTTGTATTTTAGAGCATTCTACTTCATTCGAGAACATTTTAATACATCCAAGTACATTTTGGAAGATTGCAAAGATTTCTGGAAAACTTTCTTCGAAAAATGAAAATACCCCAGGTAGACTAATTTCAACCACCATATCTCCCACAAACCCGCAGCTTCCGTCATGTAACCACCACAGTGCACGGTGGGAGAATCCAGGCTATTACCACACACGAACATCAGTGGTCTCCGCTGGGTAGTTGTTGCTACAAAGTGAAAAAAGAAAACAAAAACACACACACACACACAATTCAGTTGTTTATTAACTTTTTTTTACAAATTTATGGAATTTCAAGAACAATTTATAGGCAATCCCTCATTAATATGTTTCATTACAGTTAAATTTACGACTACGGTTTTCAACTATCACCAAAAAGTTTTAAGTTAGCACCCCGTTGTAGGACCACCATTTTGCCTCGATTTCCATAGCGAATAACGTCTCGCATACGGGAGTAAGGAAGCGACGTTTTACATATGGAATTGACGGGGTTCACTTGGACAGCTGACCTGTAAGTGTTCTGTTCCCCGAGTGGCTGAGGTGCATAACTGGAGGTGGACGTCCCCCAGATCCTTAAAATGATCTTCACCTGTTCGCTCATGTGTAGATCTCTCCATCGTTCGGATTGCATGTTACTCCGATTTCTAGGTCGTAATTTAAAACAGTGCACACCGGAAGTTAAATCGATTGCATACAAGTCACTAGTGCGTCCTCACTTAGAATATTGTTCTGTATGGGGTCCCTATCAAAAGGGATTAATGGAGTCATTGGAGAAGGTCCTAAGAAGATTCGACCGATTCGTGACAGGTATATATGGTTGGAGGGAAAGTGCGATGCTGAATGAGTTGGGTTGGGAAGACTTGGAACACCGAAGGCGTTGCTCTCGACAGAAGCTAATAGAAAAATTCACGACTGACTTGTTTCGGAATGACAGCAAACAAATATTACTGCCAGCAACATTCATATCTAGGAATGACCGCGAAGATAAGAGAAATCAGGCGAGAACTGATTTATTTCTATAATCCTTTTTTTCCACGACCTGTTAGGGAATGGAATAGGAAGGATTTACCGGGTGAGTAAACTTAAAATCCGAAAGGAGTAGCTCTCGCTAAATTACTTCGGCCATCCTGATCAGAGTTCTCCATGGTTATCCCAGATAGATCCCGGTGAATGCCTAAAAATAGCCGATGGGCGCCTCCTGCCATATCTACATCTACATCTACATCTATACTCTGTAAATCACAAATACTGTGGGTGGTAGAGGGTGCTAAACACCAATCCTAATTCTGTGCATTCCAATCCCGAACAGAACGAGGAAAGAAGGAATACATAAATGAATCAGTACGGCATCTTATTTCTCGAATCTTATCCCTCCTGCCAATGCGACCTAAATAGGTTGGCGGAAGAAGTATTTCGTTGCACTCGTAAATTAAAGATTTTCGCATATTCTCCAACAAATTCATAAGAAAACGACGTCGTCTGTCCGCCAAACAATCCCAGCCCAACCCACGTATCAGCTCTGTGACACTTACATAAGGACTATAACTAGCGGTCACGAATCAAGCGGCTCTCCTCTGTACTTTCTCTAATGTGTCAATCAATCCCTTGCGATACGGATCCCAAATTCCACAACAGTATTCCAAATGCGGACGCACTAGTGTTTTGTACGCTATTTCCTTTGTATGAGCATTACAACTTCTCACAATACGACCTATGAATCGTAGTTTAGAATTAGCTTTGCACTGTGAAAGTCCCATTGCATGTTGCTTTGTACTGTTACGCCTAGATACTTCAGGGAATCAACCATGTCAACAACTGAATTGTTAACTTTGTACTCGTGAACAAACTGGGTCTTTTTATTACTTATGTGCATTGCCTTGCAATTTTTGCAGTTAAGTGTAAGCTGCCATTTACGGCACCATTCGGAAATAACATCCAGATCGCGCTGAATTGCCAAGCAATCGTCCCGTATATCCCTTCCTATGAACAAACGGTTACACATTAGGATAGGTGCAATGCACTCTCCGCCACCCACTTTTAGTGAATCGCGGAGTAATAACAATAATAATAATAATAATAAACCGGAAGATTCGTTTAGTTAGAACAGCGAGATAAGTTGAAACTGTCACTTCGTGGTGCCAACTGCCCTTTAGAGTGATCTCTGTTCTCTCCGTAAGAGCAGGCAGTTGATGTGATCGGCCTGTGAGTTGTTGATGGTCACAGTAGCTGCTGCTGTTGGTTATTTCTCGTCGGCTGCAGTGTATCGACCTGGAAGTCGCCTCGGGTGGCACACGAGGGACCGCCAAGGAGCAGCGCCCTCCTGTCTTGTGAGTCACTCGTCAAACGAGAGGAGACGCCTCCACTAAATAATGCACTGCTGCTCAGGCGAGTCCCAGGAAGTATCTGCCAAGGCGAAATGCACAGAATAATCTTTATCGACTCTGGATGGCTCGACATCCCTCGACAACTTGCCGTACATCTCCGGCGTTATTTGCTTTATATATAAAACACTTGCAGTATTCGTCCACAAAGAACAAGTCACTCAAAGCAGAGACCAATATAACCAGACCCAGCCCTTGTATGAAACTGAATTTTAAGAATTATCCGTAGTAAGCTGGGAGTTGATGAATTAGGGATCTGTAAATATTTTCTGTTATTAATTGTGAATTTATGTGGTTTTTTTTCATGTAAATGAACATTTTTTATGGAGAAAAACTTCAGATGAAATGTAATAGATCAAGGACAGTATTATGTATGAAATATTAATTAAAAGTTTGTAATTCTAAGTGTTGAGGTGGGTCACGATATTTGGAGGAAAATTTTTTTAAATTTAATATAATTGCAATGGAGCACAGGCTCCGGTGGCAATTTCCCTACACTCCCAACTTCCCCCTATCCTACACTCACCTACATTTGCCCTCCACAAATTTTAACTTTAAATTCTTTTAACGTTTTCGGTAGGTTATTCATCATTCCCCTTGGTAACTCATTCCAATCCCTGACACCCTTACCTAAAAAAGAAAATCTTCCCATACCCTTGTGCCTGAAATCGAGTGCCAGCTTGTGGTCATGGTCATCTTTTCCCTCCCATGCACTACTTTTCATAACTACTGCAATATCTTTCCATGCCTCATCACCAGTATACGCCCTGTACACTCCCATTACCCTCCTTCTCCTCCTGTCTTGCAATGAATCCCATTCCAGCTCCTTTATCATATCTGTCAATGATTGCATTCTGCGATAATTTCCAGAAACAAATCTAGCAGCCTTTTTTTTTTTTTTTTTTGCACCTTCTCCAACTCGTGTATTTGATACTCAAAATATGGGTCCCATACTACACACCATATTGGAGCAATGGTCTTACCAAAGTTTTATAACCCAATTGCTTTACTTCTCTCGTGCATCCCCTCATCACTCTCTCCAACAAGTGCAGAATTTTGAAACCTTTTCCTACCACCTGTCCAATGTGTCCTGCCCAGTTAAGCTTGTTATCAAATGTAATGCCAAAATATTTACATTTCAAGTCTTCAGCAAGCAATTCTTTCCCCACCTTATATTCATAATTAACCTTTTGTTTTTTATTTGTGTATCTAATTAGCTGACTCTTCTTTGCATTTATCTTCATCCCGTGTTTACCAACCCAACTAGATATCCTGTCCAGATCACCCTGCAACTGTTTACAGTCCTCTATCGTTTTGATCCTTTTATACAGCATTATGTCATCTGCAAACAATCTAATTTCAGATAGTAAACAATCAACACAATTATTCATTAGAATAATTAATAGCAATGGTCCCAATACGCTCAACTGCCTGGACTGGTTTATATTGATGATTGTGTATGTAAATGCTTTAAAACAGTATTAACTCTCATTTTAGTGTGTTTTCCAATGATTGTGAGTGATTTTTTAAATTAATTCTGATTGTTTTAATGTGGTTTTTATTGTTAGCTGCATTGTCGCCATTCGAGAAACACCGAGCGGCTTTCTCTGCGTTATTCTGGAATTTTCTGTAGCGTCTATATAAACGGACCTCAGAGAGGAGTAGTTGATAGTTAATTGAAAGGTGAGTTGTCAGTCACTAATTTGACGGAAGTGTGCGAATTAATCACTGGAACATTTGCACATGTTTGTAGTTATTGGATCGACACGATGCCTTGTTGTCTAATGTTGTTATAGAGCGCACGGGAAAATAAACAGAAGTGGAAAGTGATTCGTAGGAGTTGTTATTTGAAGCAACCAAATGCCTCCTATTGATGTCTAATGTCACTATTGTATTCAAGTCTATTCATGCGAGCATATTTTTAACGTTTGATAGAAATCGTTAAAGGCATATCAGAAAACAATGCTAACGGCACAGTCTAATCAAGATTTAAATATCCTACCGTTGGTCAAAGTCATAATTTTGGAATGCAATACACTAACAAAATAATACCGGCCAACATAAAACCGGAGACATACAACAGCAAGTATGACATTTACTGTAGCTGAAAGATACAGAATACAATCACCACGCTCATAAAAAAATAGTCCATCGCGTCACAACTGTGCAAGATTGTGTAAATTTATCGCAAAATAATTGGAATATCTATTTTTAACTTTTTACAAGTTAAGTCATCGAATCCCAATTGCTAGTACTGTTGGAACAGTATTTTTGGAGAAACTAAGAGTGGTAAGACGTTAATACGTCGGAACCTACAAAAATTGTCGTATCTGCCTGAAATTTGGTACACACTATCCTTATGCGGAAATATTTGACTAAAAGTGTAGAAAATAAACTTCGAATATGTGGAAATGAAGTAAAAGCACTTGAAATATAGGTAGATACACACATGATATTGCGCAATAGACGTTATTACCTGTTGATATTTACTCCGCCTATTTCTTACTCTTAATTTTGGTCCAGGTAGCATTTCAACCTAACCACAACTGCTAGTAGCAAAAAATTAATCTAACTTAAATGCTCTGCATTAAATATCAGTGACGGTAGAAATAATCTTTCATTCTGGAAGATAGGCTGCCGATGCAATATATCTTAGCAAGAAATCCAAGTATATCAGCTACTCACAGATGAATTGTAAATGTTACCGATTTTCCACTTTTTAAGTACCTGCAATTTGCATGTGGAAAGCAGTTTTTATCCAATAATAAAGACGTAAAACACGTGGAATAAATATCGACAGCTATTAACGTCTATTTCTTGCGTAATAACTTGTATACATCTACCTGCATTTCGAGTGGTTTTACTTCATTTCCAGATACTTGTAGCTTACTTTCTACACTTTAAGTGAAATACTACCGCAAGACCTGGCCTTCACCTCTGGTACAGCTTGCTGTGCAATGTGAAGTACACCAGAACGCTTCCGTGGCTCGGATTCCACGTCAAACTGTAGGTCCGCTGTACCTGGTAGGACTACCGGGTTAGGCTAAGTAGGCTAAGACAGGGGCGGAATGCGCCTCGGCAAATACGAATAGACACTAAGAGACCAATGCTACTGACGGAGTCCTAGGAAGAACGACAACTATTCCAAGGAGATGAGAATCCGAAAGCCAAACCGAGCGTGGTGGTGTAACAGATAGCGTTCTGGCCTCGCATTCGGGAGGACGGCGGTTCGAATCCCCGTCCGGGCATCCAGATTTGGGTTTTCCATGGTTTCCCCAAATCACTCCAGGTGAATGCCGGGATGCTTCCTTCAAAAGGCCATGGCCGAATTCCTTCCCATTCCTTGCCCCCATCCTTTCCCGTCTCTAAAGACCACGTTGTTAAAAAAAGGGACGTTAAACTGTTACAAAAAAAAAAAAAAAAAATCCGAAAGCCAAGCTGTGAAACTCCAAAGTGATGGCAGGAGGAAATGTCTTATAACAGTAACCTCCATCCGATATGCTTTATAGTAGTGTTAGGCACCTGCTGTCTGGCTGGCTACCACCAGTTCTACGTCACCCCCCCCCCCCCCGCATTCTGCAGAACTTAGCACTGTCAGCAATATGTCCAACGCAAAACACCTCAGACACGTCCACTGCAGCCTACAAGAAACATTACAAAGGCTAGGAATAAACTCTCACATCATATCGCTGTAAATGTGTTGAATCGGATAAACGGTGACAAATTTCAGCAATCGTATCCGACAGAACCAGCCTGCAACGTTAATTGCAAAGTGATTTTAATACTTCCGTGCGTCACGTTTCGCAACCTGGAACAGGGCTATAAACAAAGTAATGGAAATCATACTCGTGACTTGAACTCTAGTCCATTGAGGTTTGTTGGTGCGGTTTCTAATTAAATCAAACCGTACTGATGTAACAGTAGTCAAAACTTCCTTTCACACAAGCAACAGTTTTTTAAGCGGAAACGGGGAAAAAGTACAGATTGTCCGCAACAACTAAAGGAATGGCGATTTATATGCAATAAATACTCTTTAGGACAGCACAAGAGACCATCAAAACCGTCAAGAATGGTATTCTGCCGGTCGAAAGCAACTGCCCGGTCTTTCGACACCGTTACGACTTTTAGGTATCTGTAACTGAAAAGTCATCAGAGCTGTCAATTCCATGACTAAATACGTACGATACTTCTCTTCAGAGTTGTACCATTAACACGAGAAATACACTGGTCGCGAGTACTATCATAAAATTTCATTCCTCGAATACTTCGTATACCTTCAATTACCACATTATACAGGATGATTCAGGAGGAATGATAAATATTGAAGAAGGTGGCAGTACGAACAATATTGAGTAAGAAAGTTCATATAAACATGTGTCAGAGTTCCATTTGTTTTCGACATACAGTTTCTGGAATGTTATGCATAAAATAAACCTCAGAAAGTGTTCAAGAGCACACAAATAAACAAAAAAATCCAACCATCGAGCTGAATACACTTTGCAGCTCTCTCCGCAACAGTACACGTAGCTCTTCTGAGTACGTCTAGTTGTTCTTTCATGAGTGTAGCAGTGTTTACAATGCGAGCGAGTAATTCGTCACTTGTTTCCACTTTTTCTTTGTACACTTCGTAAAATTATTTGTGTACTCTTGATCATTTTCTGAGGTATATTTTATGCATAACATTCCAACACCTGTATTCCAAAAGGAATGGAAATCGGACACATGTTTACGTGAACTATTTTACTCAATATTGTTCACTCTACCACCTCCTTCAGTGTTTACCATTCCTCCCCAATCACCCTGTATCCACACACAAACGATCGACTGCGCTTACATCAAAATGTACCAAATTTCGTAGAGCCGCAGTGAACATCAGTGACGTTTAGATCTGAAATTTCACAGCACATCCAGGTTGCCACTGCGTTACACACGTGGGTACAGCGCATTATGGAATGTCACAGAACAAATCGAACCTCTGATAAATCTTTTTTGTAGACACATTAATAAACGTCCCTGCACTGGAAGGGAAAGCACTCGTTGTGGCTGCCTAGTGAAGGTGCGAGTGAATGGAAAGCAGCTGAGAGAGAAAGTGGAGGGCGCGGTCCAGCCCTTCCGCAGACGAAGAGAGCCCTGGGCAGGCGCCTCAAGACACGCGCTCTCTGTGCTAAAAGCAACAGGCGTCAACAGCAAGAACCACACTAGCGGACAGGGTGACTCGCGGAAATATGCCGGTAAGTAATTCGTGTCGTCTTGCGACCTTTTTTTTCTTATGGCTTTACGCCTCGTCGACGTCGAGGTCATTAGAGGCGGGATGGGACTGGGGACCAGGAACTGGAACGGGAACGAATTAGGCCATGGCCTTTTGTAAGAATCATCCCGGCGTTCACCTGGAGTGATTTGGGGAAACCATGGAAAACCCAAATCTAGATGCCCGGACGGGGATTCGAACCGCCGTCCTCCCGAATGCGAGGCTGCGACCTGTTCACGGAGTTCCCATTAGTCGGACATACCTCCTGTGTCGTGGTTGTACTAGCAACGGAGCGTCCTAGCGAAGTCTACTCAAATCAACAAAGCAAAGCCTATAAAAATACATGCCGTACCGAGATAAGAACCTATGACCCCTTATTTTGAAGGTTACCCGCTGAGCTCCCAGACCACTCAAAATACTGGTTTAAACCTAACACTTAATTGCAAATGGTGCAAGGCAATGTTAATAAGTAACAAAAAGAATCAGTTTGTTCACGAGTACAAAGTAAACAATTCAGTTGTTGACACGGTTGATTCCCTGAAGTATCTGGGGGTGATAGTACAAAGCAACATGAAATGGGACTTGCACGTAACTTCCGTCGTAGGCACACCTAATTCTAAATTACGATTCATAGGTCGTATTTTGAGAAATTGTAATGCTCAATCAATTTGTACAGCGTATAAAACACTAGTGCGTCCGCATCTGGATTACTGTTGTGGGGTTTTGGATCCGTATCGCAAGTACTTGACTGACTCAGTGGAGAGGGTGCAGAGGAGAGCCGCTCGATTCGTGACTGGTTGCTACAGCCCTTATGAAAGCGTCACAGAATTGATGCATAGATTGGGCTGGGATAGTCTGGAAGACAGACGACGTCGCTTGCGTTTGAATTTATTGAAGAATATGCGAAATTCTCTGACTTACGAGTGCAATGAAATACTTCTTCCGCCAACCTATTTAGGTCGTAATGACAGGAAGGATAAGTTTCGAGAAATAAGATGCCGTACTGATGCTTTTATGTATTCTTTCTTTCTCTGCTATTCGGGATTGGAATGCGCAGAATTAAGATTGGTACTTAGAGCCCTCTGCCACCCACAATGTTTGTGAATTGCAGTGTATGGATGTAGATGTAGAAACCTAATGACGTAATTTGACGCACAAACAACATTCCGGAAATTATAAGATCCTTTGTAAGTTGCATATTGTTACATTTTTTTCTTTTCAAAAAGTAACGAAAGGACAGTGACTCGGTTGACCCAAGGATATTTCTGCAACTGCTCGTGTATTATATTCTATGACTGTTCAAGGTACAGTACGGGATAGACAGAGTCGAAAGTCAGAGGAGCACTCCGACGCTTCAGACATCCCTGCCCTGGGTTAGACCGGGCTAAGATATCAGCTACTAGAGTAAGGAGAAGACAAAAACGTACTCCTTGTTCCCGAGTGCAGCGTTATCACAGAGCTCTTAAGTAGACCACCAAAACTTACCGTCATCACGGCTGACGGCGTCGACCGGTAAGTAAACAGCCCGCTGCAGAGTGGCTTTATAATATTTAGACTCCATTAGCAAAGACGCCTTAAGTGCTTAAATAAATGAAGGCGGACACAGTAGACGGACGTGGGCATTACAATGCCCAGGTCTTTGTCTTGGCTGCGGCTTTCTCCAGGCGCGGAAACAAAGGAGTAACAGGATCGATATATCGCTCAGCAGCATCCGCACAGTAGCTGGCTGCTGCTCCGAAAACGTATCGAACGTATACGCTCGAAAGGGGACGTTCAATAGTGAATCAGAATACAAATTAAAAGCAAACAAATAAACATATTTTAAAAATGAGACACTAACAGATGAAATCAGGAAATAAAGACTACAATTCTATTGACACATGAACAGAATGAATACAAGAAACATTTAACAAAAACATATTTGAGTTCATAAACAGCTGTGAATTCAAACCCACAAGGTTCCAGGATGGATTCGACAAAGACTAACTAAATGATATAACACGTTTTAGACAGGAAACTCAAAAAGCCGGTTTTCAAGAAAAGTTAAAAAAATCAAAGTGTAGAAGAAATTGGACTCCAGGAAGAGAAGTAAAGGCACTGGCAGAAGTGGAAAGAAGTATGGGCGCAAAGAAGGGTGAAAAAATTAGGCTTAAATATAGTTGGTTTAGCGAACCCTCAAAAACTGATACTAAAAAAAATATATTGACAGCTGCAGGATATCTGATTTAAAAAAAAAAAAAATGCTGAATTAGTCGAAACACTCTTGTATACCACGAGATAATTAGCTTTGAAATCTTGTCGCCCTTATTTTTTTACAAAAACTGGTGTGTGTGAATGCGATTCCACTGCACGCTATTGGAATCAACAAATAAGCCACGGAACGGGAACATTTTGGGAAAGACTGTGTCAGGTGCACAACCCCACCACTTCAGAATTTTAATATTATAAAATAAATTTCTATTAAGTAATTATGTTTTTGGTTATTATCTTTGGGTTTCTAAGTTCTAAGGTCGCAGGGGTATAAAAGATCTCTGGTGAGGAAAAAAAGTTTAAGAAAAGAAATGAGAGGAGGCTCGGCTGGAAAGGTTTAATGGAGAAACTAGCTACAAAATCCTGGCGAGACTTAACATGGAAAATACAGGGCGTTCGCCGGAAAACGCTACCCTCCCAGTCTGTTGCCGTCGGCAACTTGCTCGGTCAGTCGTGCCAGCAGTTTCCGCCAACCGGCACCGTGAATCACCGCACTGTTTAACACCTCCGCTGCCCCAACAGTGCATTGCAGTGACCCTTACATTGTTAAGAACGGTTTCTTTGCATTGTAGATAGTTTGTGACTTCAGTCTCTTATTAATCAGTGTTGTGAATAAACGTTTCTTTGCGGTTTGGCTGGTTTGGGGCTTCATACTCTTATTAATCTGTACCGTGTTTGAGTGTGAGTATAATTATGGTACGTTACAGTTTGCAACAAAGAATATTTCTCTACGATACATATGTGAAGAAGAAGTCGTTTAAAAAGTGTCGCAGTAAATTTCGTCGCGAATTTCCTGGCGCTTTACTGCCAGCTAAATCAACAATTCTGCGTCTGGTTAAAAAAGTAAGAGAAACGGGTTCATTTTTTAACAAAAAGAGACTGTCGGTCAACCGTATTCTCACAGAGGAGAAAATTAACGATATCGCTTTTCGACTAGAACAGTCACCCAAAAAATCATTAAGTCAGTTAGGGCAGCGTGTGTCTCGAAATATGTTCAGAAGATGTGAAATGTGCATTACACAAGAGGGTCAACACTTCCAGCATCTTTTATAAGGTAAGCTAATGAATTACGTCACATTTAAATGCTTAGCACACAAGTTTATGAAGTTTATGAAGCGTAATTATTATGAAATAGTCCGCGGCCGACGGTCGAACAATGCCGGAAACTGAGCGCTCGCTCGCCGGGAGCAGTTTCTTCCTTGTAGCGCTAACAGTGGGTTGCGTTTCCCGGCGAACGCCCTGTATAAGCACAAGGGGCTCAGAAGAGGAAGATAGTAAAATTAGTGAATTGTAAAAGTTATATTTGTAATTAATTGTCGTTTGTACGGAAGATGAAAAAGTGGATGATCATTGTTTCTTATTGAAATTGATACTTAAATGATATTAAATATGATTTTAATAGTAATTTGATTTCAGCGGTGGCATCAAAAAAACCAGTGACGGATATAGAGAACTGAATAAAAATCCTATTGAGTTTATCTGACACTGGAAATATTAGTGTATTTAATTTCTAAAAATAAAATAAGTGGTAAAGGTAAGGTTGTAAGGAATACACTACACGTTCACACACCACGAAAAAACCTTTACAACTGCCATGTGGAATTAGTGCTTTGATGGGGATCGAAAGATATTAACGGTTGGAATCATGACGTCGGTTGGTCGGACCTTCAAACCTACAACTCTGGAAACTGTTACTATTCCGACTGATAATAAATAATGCTAATGGAATTGTTTTTAGTAGTCTAGACAGAGGCGGGTTGTGCGTCAAGTTGGAACTGTCGCATGAGGCGGCTGACTTGCTCTTCCAGATCTCGTGGTCGATAATGCCTCACAGAGTTACTTTACCAAAGAAAGCCTTCCTGAAAGTAACGCGAAACGGTAAGCGGCTGGGTGAAGTGCCACTCAAGTCGGTCAGACGCGATGAAGTAACTGAACACGAACGTAATAACACTCGCTGAAATTCGTTGTTTCGTAATACGCACATCGATTCAAGAAAACACGCAGTGTCCACCACACTTCTATATGGAGGTTCAGTAGTTAATCATGATGCGTAAAAATAGGACACAAACTTGAATACAGGCTCCTGCAGAGTATAATTTGCTATCTTAGATTACATAATTTGAGTTGACTGAAATATGACACTAATTATAGAGGAACTTCATTAAATGTTTGATTTACAACACAAACAAATATGAAAACTGGAATTACTGCACCAGTTCTTTTGAGTTCTCGCGGAGAAGTCGCAATTTATAGAGGTCGTTTTAGAACTGTAGGGTTTTATTAAAGAAAAAGGGAATACTTGGTGAAAATAATGTTTTCATGAGTTGGGTAGCCATGAGTTTGACACGGCTTGCTGACACGAACTCAGCCAGGAAGGTGTTTGTCCTCCACAGAATGTTTACTTGCTGACAGAGGTCACCTCCATGTGGATTGATCTGGAATAGGTGACATACGGCTACGAACCACTCAGTTCGCTCTCATTGGGTCAGGAACAGTCCAGTAGTTAACACGGACCGAGCGTCGTGCGTGAGCGGTAACGTTCTGGCCTCGCATTCGGGAAGACATGGGTTCGAATCCGAGCACCCAGATTTTAGTTTTCCGTGGTTTCCCCTAATCGCTCCAGGTGAATACCGGGTTGCTTCCTTCAAAAACCCATCGCCGAATTCCTTCCTGCCCCATCACGCCTCTAATCACCTCGAAGTCGATGAGGCGTAAAGCCATTATAAAAAAAAAATTAACATGGACTAAATTTTAGCAAATTGCATTTAATAGCCTATGTCTAGCCGCATACTTTCCGTTAAGATCTGACCGCAATGCCTTTAATCATTACCAATCAGTCTTTTATATCGCAGTTCGGCGCTAACCTGCACAATACGCTAACGTCAGTAATATGTACTACAAGTATTCTAATAAATAGGAAGTCCAGCAGCTGTCGATCTTACTGTTCATAACTATGATAGTTTATCAGCTAGACATTGAACAAGCGCTAGCCTTCCTATCCCCACTGCTGGGGGTAAACTTTTCTTTTTTAACTTATGGCCTCGTCGACGTCGATGTCATTAGAGGCGGGATGGGACTGGGGACAAGGAGCAGGAAGGAATTTGGCCATGGCCTTTGGAAGGAAGCATCCCGGCATTTGCCTGGAGTGATTTGGGGAAACCGTGGAAAACGGGGACTCAAACCGGCGTCCTCCCGAATGCGAGGCCACAGCGTTACCACTTACCCACCACGCATGGGTGGGACGGAAATTAGCTGGTGTAACTCCTGACGTTATTTAACCTTTTTTTAGTAGCATCAAGACGTGGACGAAGAGCGGAAGCCATCACCTGAAGAAAGAAGATTCGCAAGGGGATTTTAGGAGCTTGGAAATATCCCGAAGATTGGTCAAATTCCGATCAACATCCTCCCCCATCACAGACGCTCACCGGAACCAATCAGGTCCAGCACTCGGCATCCATACAAAAGGACTTAATTCGAGTGTAAAACTTTTTAACCACGTAGCTCCATTTTGGCCTCCTGTGAATTCTATCCCCCCCCCCCCCCAACCGCGTAGTCCTACATGGCTTTTGCCTCTTATCACACACATGTCACGTAGCTTTTTTCCCCTATTGATTCCAGAAAAAGTTTTGTACTGTTTTCTCTTGTCAGACTATCATAAATGACATGCAGAGATAATTAAATGACGGACGTAAGTATCCACATACTGTTGTATGTTCTGTACCTCATTTAACTGTGACAATGTGAATGAAAAGCTACGTGGCTTGGATCGGAACTCCACCGTCCCTCCCCCCCCCCCCCCTTCCTCCCTCCAGGTTGCCTAGCGTAGCATTTCGGCCAACCCCTCCCTCCTCCTAGACCGAGCCACGTAGTTTATGGACGCTCCTTAATAAGGAAGCAACACTATTAACATCGTGACATTTATTACGAAAAATGTCAGCCATGTGTGAGACTCGCGCAGTTTGTGGCGGAGAGGGGAGCAGAGGCAAGTGGTTCTCAAGGCGCGCTCCCCTCAGGAGAGGACTCTCGGGGTGCAGACGTAACAGCCAGCCAGTTTAGCGGCGCCACAAAACAAAGCAGCCCAGCCAGCTTAAGCCTGCGTCCCACTCACAAAGACATGGCTGTTCCTACGACTGCATCACAGTTGTTTGGAGCTATTTCAAACACGCAGTGTGGGAACGGTGGCGAAGCCGGATATACACTGATCAGCAAGTGCATTAGTCCATCTTTGGAGCGCAATACAGCAGCGATTCGGGGTACCATGGATTCTAAAAGTCCTTGTTAGGTTTCTGGAACTACCTGGCACCAGATGTCTACACTATTCCCTTAAATTACGGGCCGGTGGTTTGTGGCTGCGGCGTCTAGGAACGAGCATCTCGGAGACGGCGAGGTTGGTCGGCTGTTCGCGTGCTACTGTAATGAGCATCTATGGAGAGTGGTTGAAGGACGGTGAAACCACGACTGGGCGACAAGGTGGTGGACGTCCATGTCTCATCACAGAACCTGGAAGTCGGAGGCTTACCTGCTCTGTAAAGCAGGATAGGCGGCTATCTGTGGCTGATCTGACGGCAGAGAGTACAGTGCTGGTGCAGGCACAAGTGTTTCAGAGCACACACTACTGTCAGATCTGCCACAGATCTCCGTCCATCCCACTTTACCGAGCGGGCAAGCGTCCGACCTCCACGACTGCAGACTGCAATTTTGTGAAACACTGAGAGCCAAATAAATGACGGAGCACAGTCGCTCCTTTGCGCTTAAAAATGGGACCAAGTGAGGTACATTCTACCTCAAAGCAGTGAGACAGGCGTAGTGAGCGAAGAAGAAGGCGCTGTATAAAGAAAAAGTTAGAGGAAATGTGGTGTAAACAAATAGCGGTATTGAGGAAACAGGTGCAGTTATAAACTGGCTGCTTGACCCTGAAGATCAGTGGGCGACTTGACCCGTAACGGGCAAACTGCATTCTCTGGATGCAGGTACCGCGTGTAGTCACTGCAGCACGACATAAATGACCACGCCTTAGACGCTCCCCATGGCTGCCACAATAGTAGCAACCTTGATCTCTTAATTCCGCTTCCTTTGCTGCTGGTTCCGGAGTAAATTTCAGAACACAACAGTATAAACCAACCATAAAAGTAACAGAGGCCAGAGATCGTGTACATTAAAGGAATTGGTCGTAAAAAATGGTGCACCCGATATCATATAGCCAAGTTACTACGCACAGGAACGTTTTATAAGTGGCACTAAAAACTGGGAGGATTCAATCCATTAGCATCGCTACCTCGACGGAGCCCACGCATTCACCGCGTTACGGACACCGAGTTATGTTTACATGATTTAATGTTCTATTATGCATATTTGTAAGCACATTCGTTGATCCTGACGTTTCGTATTACAGGTTTAGTGATAAATAGTATTGCCACAATGTGACGTAAACACAACCGATACCAAAAATTAAATGCGTCTGTTTACAAACTGATTCACTCATCCCTAGGGATTCCCAGACCAGTATTCAACTTATTGTCCAGTATAACCAACTACTTTCTTAAACTTTTTTTCTTTTTTTTTCTTAAAAAACAAAGAAACAGAACAAAAAAGAAACAGCAACAAAAAAGACAAAATATAGCTGTGTTTTTTTTTATGTATAAACGAATTCGTTACATTCCATATCTTATAACTAACGTCTATATAGTCCTATGTATGTTAGTACAATCAGATGCAATGAACTTAGCCCTGGCCTGGATAAAACAATTTTTTCAGTTTTTATATATTTGATTATTGTAGGCCATTTCTTCTACAGTTGCTTTGTAAATTAGTATTTGTTGTTTAATATACGCCATTACAACTGTTGTTTTTATTTTCCGGACGCTTTTCACCTCTCGCCGAGGTATCTTCAGCGTACAGTTTTGCTCTAATATGTGATTTGTTATTGACTTTTGAATATAATGATTTTTAGATTTACGAAAATTATTCTTATATAGAAAGCAAACAGATATATGAATATAAATAATAGTATGCTTCCTATATAAGAATAATTTTGGTAAATCTAAAAATCATTATATTCAAAAGTCCATAACAAATCATATATTACAGCAAAACTGTACGCTGAAGATACCTCGGCGAGAGGTGAAACGCGTCCGGAAAATAAAAACAATATCCAACAGTTGTAATGGCGTATTATTAAACAACAAATACTAATGTTTTTTAGTTTACATATATTTTTTAAAAAATTTACAAAGGGAATCTCAGCCATGCTAGACTTAAACATGGAATGACTCACCTTTATTATTGTAAACAAGGAACAAAGACAGTGACGCTACGTCTGTTCAACGTTTCCTAAATGATATCTGATGGCTTAAAAGCTAAAGCAACATTATCAGCCAATTCGGTGATGGAACGGTGTGCCTCTTACTATCACGAGAAAATGAGAATTTTCGCTTCTTCAACTAGATCAATGTTGGGCGAATCTCTCTGTCCGTTAACTCCAGCGATCCAGCGTTATTTTCCCCCCCTTCCGCCATCTGTCTAGAGGTAGGGGATGTTACAAATTGGAGAAAGAAATATATACACATAGGACTAAGTTACTGCTGCCAAAGATAACAGTGTTCCTCACTGACGGTCAGAAAGCTGGAAGGGGAGAGTAGCATCTGGAACAGAGAGAATACTCGGAGACAAAACACAGAGAATGGAAGTTGGATGTGCAGATGAAAATATGACCACAGGCGAAGCGATTTTATTAGTACAGCAAAATATAAATCGTTTAGGGCTGACGGTATATAAGAAAGTGATTTTTAACGAAATAGGTAAAGAGAGTAATATTATTATCAAAATTAACTCTCCTCTTAAATAAAAAAATCTAATAAACAGATGAATTCAAATCTTTCATTGAGAGTAGTGTCACATGTGAATTGCCAGTGAGTAAGCGAATGATTACATTATCATTAGGAAATGACTATTGGAGACGATGATCACGGTTAAAATTTCAATATTATGAGAGAAATGAAAGACAGAAAATCGACTTACGTAATGCGATATTAGATAGCTTACAGCGCAATTAAGCTACTACGGCTGTTTGAAAACAGCGAAAAGTGAAAAACAATGTTCGACTGGAAAAGGAACGATGAAAGGAAGACCATGAACACGATGTACAGACTATCAGAAAATCACTACCAATCTATCATTTTGATCTGTCTAACGGATTATGTAAATATTTATCTCTATACTGTAGTTGTAGTCTTTGGGGGCAGCAATAAGTAGTGTTAGTATCTTTGGCTGTACAGATAGTAATATAGGAACGTACGTATGTCAGGGCGGAACCGAAGGTGGTAATGTATGTGTAACCATTGTTTCTGCCTAACACACACAGTTGTATTTGGTGTATTCTTATTCATTAACGAACCGCCAAGTGAGAAGTTTGAAGGAAAGTAGTATGTTTCGATTGTGAATTATAGTGAATAAGTTAGAGGCGTTAAACGTAAACAATAAACCACTTTTAGAAAAGTAAACTGTTGTCGAATACATCTTTTCGAAATATGTTAAAATCACAGATATATTCAGAGCTTTAAATTAATCACTTGACTAGTAAATCAATGTTACAATTGACTTTCCTATGCTAGGATAATTAATGAAGGTAACTAAGAAGTTAGAACTGGCGATCATTACCAGGATATGTCAAGAATGGGATTCATTGCAAGACAGGCGGAGGTCGAAGAGGGTCATGTGAGTGTACAAGTCGTATATTGGCGGTGAGGCATGGAAAGATATTGGTGTAATAATGAAAAGTAATGCATGGAAGGGAAAAGATGACCATGACCACAAGCTGGCACTCTATTTCAGGCACAAGGGTGTAGGAAGATTCTTTTTTAGGAAAGGTGTCTGGGATTGCAATACGTTACCAAGGGAAATGATGAATAATTTATCAAAAACGATAATTTGTAGGGGGCAAATGTAGGTGGGTGCAGGAAAGGGGTAAGATGGGTGTGTAGGGAAATTGCCACCGGAGCGTGCGCCCCATTGCAATTTAATTAAATGTTATTATGATGTCAATCACGGACGTTAATACAGGAAACGTTACACTATGCAACAAAAGTATCAATAAAAAAAATTGCAAGAGGATTCTTGGAAAAACAATCAAGGTTACCATCTGTGGTCAGACAGACGGGTAAACACGCTGTCAAAATGTCTTGCTGATATTATCGTCAGTACAGTTCAGTCTATCAGGTAAGCCACAAGGATTTAAGGCACCGTGAACTGTGAGTGTCTATTAACGTCATTTAACGCATCCTACCAACAGCACTGTGCTTAACATGGGTTTATCGTCGCGTTGTTTATTGTGCGGAATCTAAAGAGCCAGTTTCTCACTACTTACGAGATCCGAATCTGAGTGCCGAAATAGAAAGTCGACGCAGTCTGAAGTGAATTATTTCGAGTCGACATGCTGGTTGCAGGGTGTAGCCGACATACCTGAGAGAGGTGATAGACAAGGCCAGCCGGCAACTTTCACACTCCGCTTCGTGCGCCGCTTTGAGGTCGCGTGCGAAATACGACGCGCCATCAGATAAACAGGCCTCAAATAACTCATTCACCACACTGATTTCCGCACCTTGTGTGTAACAACACCACAACATTAAATGACCACATATGCCGACCGACACTGATCGCAGTTTTTGGTATCTGTATGACACCCGCTTTACACTGTCGCCAAATGCACACAAATGCGTTTAACTTACGTACAAGAATCGAACAAAATGTAAATCGTACGAGGACCGAATTGCTATTCCACAGACAGCTTGTTCCTCACATGTTCTTTGGACTCGATGACATTCAGTAGTCCACTGACCGGTGTAATTTTATTCAGACACCACTTTTCATCTTAGCCTAAAGTGGTCTGCTGGCTCAGTCGTTAAGGTGTCTGATTGGGGATCGGTAGGTTCCCGGTTAGAATCCCTGTCTCGGCGGCGATTTTCACAGCCTCTTAAATCCCAACTTCACCTCTGGTACAGTTTGCTGTTTAATGTGATGTACGCCAGAACGTTTCCGTGGTTCGGATTCCACGTTAAACTGTAGGTCTCGTGTACCCGGTAGGATTGCCGGGTTGGGTTAAGGTGGCTACTACAGTTTGAGGTACACAACCTCACCATTTGTGATTTTAATATTAGTAAAATTGTTTTTAGTTAGTAGTTATGATTTTAAATACTAACAAGATCTTTGGTAAAAAGTAACAGATGAAGAAAAAGAGAGATTTGAAGAGAAAATGAAATGAGAGAAGATGTGGATGAGAAAAGATTAATAGAGAAGCTGTAAAAAAAAAAATAAAAAAAAAAATTTATCCTGGCGGGATTTATAAGGGGGAATTTAAGCCCGAGGCCAAAAGATTAGTAAAATGACAAAGTTAATGAAACATGAAAGTTGTAATTGGTAATAGAGTTTCATTTGAAAAATAGAAGATAATAAGATAAGTGGAAGATTTTTTATTTCATATTGAAGTTATAATAAAGATAATGGAGTTGATTCTTAAAGTACGATTTTTTAATAGCAGTGTTATTTCAGCAGTGGTATAGAAATAAACCAGCGACGGACATAGAGGAATAAATAAATATGCTATTTGAACTAGTCTGACGCCGGAAACAGAAGGAAAAGTATTACATTTAAGTGGATAAAGTACATTTTCATATTGTCTAAAATAAAGAACCTTACGACAGGGGCGGAATGCACAGCCCATATAAACCCTGTCACCAGGTCATTACGACCACACGGAATTACTATTATATAGCTAAGCTCACACGCTGTAGTTGATACGCCAGACCAATCTATTTCAGATCGAACAAACGGACAGCTGTTGTGTCAGCCTCGTAAGTATTCTAAAAGAAACAACACTTTAAATAACTGTTGATAACTGAAATTAAGGTTGTCTCGGAAAAGAATTTTCGTAATAATGCATACGAAACGCGTTTAGTCGCCATTGTGACAAAAAGCTTTCAACGGCGAGTCGCTTGGCTTATAGTTTCACTACACCCAGCCATACTCTGATGCGATGAGTACTAAATACGAACACGTTATTTGCAGTGACAATACCAATTTGTAAGATGCACATGTTCATAAATAAACAATTCAACTGGCCGACATTAGTACGTAATTGCTGTTAATATTCCTCGAGTCTCTGATTGTTGAAGCTGTAAGGCTTGTGAAACACTTATCATATCAATAACTATACACACAGTGGGATAAAACACTGCTCGCTGCAACTATGACGTGAACATTGTCTCCTAACAAGTCTTATTAAACCGCAATGTGCCTCATTAAGTCACGATCCAGATGCATTCTTTCTAGTCTGATATGTAGCTGCTAGCGTAAAAAAATTATGGCACTCGGCGACCGAATTAAATTTTTCTTTTTTTTCTCTTTTGCTTCTGCTTATGGCTTTACGCCTAGTCAACGGCGAAGTCATTAGAGACGGGAAAGTACTGGGGACGAAGAAAGGGTAGGAATTCGGCGATATCCTCTTGAAGGAACCGTCTCGCCATTGCCTCGATTGGTTTCGGAAAACCCAAATCTGTAAGGTCGAACGGGGATTCAAACCCGCGTCCTCCCGAATGCGAAGCCAGAGCGTTATCGCTCACGCACCACGCTCGGTTACTACACACAGTTGCATTCAATATCAATTTCTAGGAGTGTAACTGAGGATGAACTCATATCTGAAGCGTAGCGACCTTGTAATCGGGCGGTCCAGACAATCTAGATTTGGTTTTTCATGGTTTCCCGGAATCAATTAGGAAAAAATTATGGAATATTTCTTTCAAAAGGCCATCACGGAATTTCTGCTCCTCCTCTGTCACCTCCCCCCTTGCTATCCTGTCTCTAATGATCTTGACGAAGACGAAGCGCAAAGCCTTAACAGAAATAAAATAAGCTCTAGTTTTAATCTGTGAGGTCAAGCCATGCAGCTTCCACGAAGTCATTAAAAGACTATGGAAAGGAAGTAAAAATTTATAAAATG
Organism: Vandiemenella viatica; assembly: GCA_031002005.1. Lineage (NCBI taxonomy): Eukaryota > Metazoa > Arthropoda > Insecta > Orthoptera > Morabidae > Vandiemenella > Vandiemenella viatica. The sequence goes on from JARYHS010011408.1 coordinate 16,982,523, forward strand.
CTCTCTGGTAAACAGTCGTCGCCGAAATATCGTGCGATAACACTTTGTTAACTCGGCTGTTTACCAGAGAGCATTTTATAAATTCTCAATGCCGAGTGAAACTTCGTTCTTATGAAGTGAAAATGTTTATGTTTATCTAACATGTCTATAGCTAAAGAATTTACCGAATACTTCTACACAGAACCAACATTAAATAGATATAAGCAACTAATGATTAATATGTAGCTTTAAACTAAATACATACTTTTTCAGTGTTCTGACAGTTAATTTCTTCGCGAGTGCTTTACTATATAGAGCTGTTATTAAATAAGAACAAAACAGATTATAACAACATCTCTGGTCGTTGTTAGTTGGGCAGCGAAGCCTGGAAGCGTGACGTCACAGCGTGACCAAGATCAGCGTTTTATTAGTATAGATAAGTGAAGGAACCAGGCAAAGCAGCGGGTTAGCAGTCATGAATAACTTGAGCCAATTACTTAATAACTGCAAGGGTAATTGTTTTCCTTTCTAGTTCATCTCGCCGCCGACTTTGCAGTTGACCTAATCTCATCAGTCAGCTGGCGCGGCCATGACACCACAAGAGATGCGGGCAGCCCACTCTGACGAAATGCTTGCACTCGGCTGCAGAGACTAGAAGCACTTTGCTTTCATACGTCGAAACTGTTTAGATCGTTACCCACATCCGTGTTGCTATCGACTGCTACCTCTGAACGAGAAAAATAGATCTACATAACAATTATGACGAATTTTTTGTATCATAAAATTCAAGGAAACCGTCTCGGGGGGGAAAAAATGATGATATGACTGCAAATTGTGACTGTGGAGCCACCTTACAGACAATCACATCGTTTCTGACTGTCCTCTTCGGGCCTACAAGGGAACAATGGCGGAATTACATGATGCGTCGATCAGTGCAGTTGACTGGATTAAAACATTAGATCTCGAGATATGAAATTGTACAAGCTTGTGATGTATAGATTTCCTATTGTGTAACTTGTTAAATACGATAAATAAATAAATAAGTTCTACCTTCGTATCAAAGATCCAACCAAATACCATCATCTAGTGAACACAAACTCCTCATTCCCTTTAAAAAATGTATCACTATCAGCAAAGTCTTTTGGAATACGCATTATCTGGAATCTAAGACGAAAATCTCATTTCCAAAAATATGGTAGTTCAAGTGCTAAAGGGTATCCTCCAATTGTGAAACTGAGGAAGCTGATATTCCGAAACCAATTCCCTAAAGCCTGGTATATACAGTGTTGGTAGTGAGTAGAACGTTTAATAAAGTGAAGTTATTGTATTTCAGAGTTACCGTTGCGATGGGCCGTCAAAAGGAATGCCACCTTCTACAGAACGCAAGTGAACGCCCCATGCTGACAGGAGCTTCTCGGACGGTAACGCACTACTTAGCACACGTCAGCCAAGACACTGTGTCGAGCACCTGGCTGGCAGTGTTCCGTACAAGGCCGTGCGACGTGGAGCCGCTTATCTGCAGTCTTACGTCATGCTATTAGCGACGCCAAACTACTTACTTTCTCCGTATAAAACTCACCAATCAATTCATCCGAATAGTAATAAACAAGAGCTTTTGGAGAAAACTTAACCCCCGATATAATCATCCGTGTTCTGCCCTGAAGCATTCCTCCATGCTCTCTGTCTACAGGTTCCTTAATGTCATCTATGATCTCGTACCTCCTTCTTGCTCTCACTATCCTAGTCCTTCCAAGGCGTCTCTTAACAAGCACGTAATCTGTTCTATTACAGTAAGCAAGCTGCGTGTATCTGATTGTTTCAAACGGTATAATCCAAAGACTACCGCAGCTATTTGGATGGTGTTTTAAATTTTTAGAGATAAAATCTGTGGAAATAGCTAATGACATATGTCCCAAGGGACGGAGCAAGTAATTAAAATCACTTCTAGACGGAATAAATATAGTCAAAAGATCACTCTGTATTTGAGATAAGCAATCCTATCACGAAAACCTGACAAAAGATCACATTGCTTAACTCTGAATTTTTTTGTTTTTTTACTTTGGTTCTAGAGTGCAGTACTTGAAAATAAACAGAATACGTGAATCAAATTTAATAAGCGTTAACTTTCCATAGTAACAGGTTGGCTACCATGCGAAATGCGTTAGAGTATTAATGTGGTAGACATATATTGTATTTGGTAGACAGTTAAACAGTTTGTCTCTGGTACAACATGTATGTTGTGGTCGCTAAACACTGTACATTAAAAAACGTTAAAATACCGATTCTTCTCCCTTACAAGTCATATGGATACGAAATCCAGTTTTTTTTTTCAAAATATGCCTGAAAAACAGATACAATAGATATCAACAGGTAACAATACATATTTCTTTTATAATGAAGTGTGCGGAACTGCCCATATTTCCAACGACTTTACTAATTTAGTATACATTTGGTGGCCATAATGTGCAAATATTCATAAATTATATCGTCCAAGAAACGTAGGCCTATGTACAAAGTTTCGTACCAAAAGAACGTTTCGTTTCAAGGTAGTTCGTTCGCATTATGGAGGAGCCACACTAACGTACGTATTAATATGGATAATTTGGCGGTGGTTCAATAATGACGTTCCGAGAATTAATTATTTATTTAGTGAGAAGTTTGGTAGACACGTTTCTTAGGTAATAATATTTTAGAAAATGTGCCTATAAAAGCCACAAAGTACATTCAAAGAGAACATTTAAAAAAAAAAAATATTTGTTATGTCGCTGTATCTAAATGCCCACATTAGTACGACACAGCCAGTTAGGTTCGTTTGCAGCCTGGACCTGAATGAAAAGTCACGCATTTCGTTTTAGTATAAGTCTCCAGTAATTTAGTTTTCATTGATAACTTAAGCTCGCTTGGTTTTTGGGCGGCAATATACTAGCGGTTAGGTTGGAATGCAGCCTGGACAAGAATGAAAAATGCTGTTAGCAATCACTGCATTAAATTCGTTGTAGCGGCATAGGAATATCTTCATATTGCAGCATGTAAACTTGCCAGTGATTTTACATTCAGTTGGCTGTCAAAGATGACCGACTCTACTGCCGAAGCTATAGCATAATGTAAATATCGAGTGGCATTTCTCTAATATACGTTTCTTTTTGCATCGACGTGAAATTTTTCTCGAAAGGAATGTCCTCATGAAAGTGAAAAATATCTGACGAAAGGGACAATTGCTTTTTGGTGCCATTATTGTGCTGATAATTTTTCACGTAGCTTTAATTCCTTATATTTCCTGTATTATATTGTGTTGAACAGTAGGTTAACCACACAGGAAAAAAAAATCATTCGGACAACGCTATGATCCAAACATAAGGTAACAACTAAAAGAAGGGAAATTTTTTAGATGAAATTTACATTTTTTTGCATCTCCACATTAATATTTGGTATTAGAATAGAAAGGGTGAACCAGTTCTACACATACCGTGGTCCAGGCACGCGAAGCAGAGGGCAAATACTACTAAGAAAATAAACTCTTAAAGTGAGAAGGCTATAACTAACATCTAATAACAGATGAATATTATTATTTACATAAACATAGTATTCCTATATAAAAATCTGTATATAACTCGTTTTATGGCACTGATGATCTAATAAAATCGAAACACGTATGCCAAAACGAAGTTTTTACATTTTTAGCAGCACAAGACGGTTATAAATCACATGAAAACCAATTATTAGTGAAGCAGCTAAGGAAAACTGCCTAAAAATCGAAATGTTATAGTAATAACGTCTGAGTCCGTCAAGGTTAAAGGTTTGAATGCGTAATTCTGACATATCATGTCTTCCCAGTTGCTTAGCCAAACAGATTTGTTATTAAATAACGCTCACAACATTACATCATTATAAAAACAATGCTGTACACACTTCGAATACACCTCATTCCATTCCATAATAAACATGTATGTTTAGATGATATACATACGTTTCTTTATAGTTTGTTCCAAATTTTAATTTAAAAGAAAAAATATCGGACAAAAACATTAACAGCTAACGTTTACTTTTAGCTTGCTCTCACAGCGTCATCTATCGACACAGAATATAGCGAAACCATACAGAGACGGCCAAGCTTTCAGAAAATACAACAAGTTTTTAAAAACACATCAATTTTTTACGGTTGGTTTGCGATATTAATTTAAAAACATTACGGGGAAAAAAGGTACCCTTCATTCGTGGGTTGCTGTAAGAGCGTTATCTGGGATAGAGCGCAAAAACATCTCTGGCCCGCTGGCGCGTGACGTCACAATGAACAAACTGACAGCCAGTCCACCCTTTGTGCCTTTGACTTGGTCCCTTAAGCGGTCCTCCACCGGTAACGGATTGTCCCCCACAAAGGCAGGTAAACTTCAAAGCGCTACATTCGACAGGAATTGCTTCGCACAAATAAAAGTTGCATGATGGACTTCACACTGTCGTCTATCTTACAGCATTCGGTAAGAATGATATTAGTTAAAAAAATATATACGTTCCCGAAATTCGGCACCCTCGCATGTTATAAAATGACGTGATTTAGCAGAATTAGTACCGCACCCAGAATATTTTTTAAAAAAACTGTTACACTTGTAGGAGTTATGCAAAATCAAGATTTTTTTGAGTACAGGAATGCAATATTTGACCCTTTGTATAGAAATTTCTACTAAAGTTTCAATATATACAAACGCAGGTTTAGAGAACAAAGAACCAAGATGAGGTATGCGTACCTTCCCAGAACCGAGGTAAATATAAACAATACTGGTCTACGAATTCTGGCGATGTAACGATACAGGTATTTCCTGAGGGGCATAAAACAATTTTGATAGCAGCGAACGTAGGAATCTTTGTAGATAGAAAAATCTAAAAAAAAACGCGGCTCCACGTCAATACGTCGGAACCTACAAATATTGTCCTATCGGTATGAAATTTGGCACACACATTCCTTAGGCGATAATATTTGATTTAAAGTGTATAACGTAAACTTCGAATAAGTAGAAATGAAGAAAAATCCCTCGAAATGTGGGTAGATGCATACATGTTATTACGCAAGTAATTCACGTTACTAGCTGTTGACATTAATTCCACGTGTTTTTAAGTCTTCATTATTGAATAAAAACTGCTTTCCACATGCAAATTGCTGATACGTAATAAGTAGAAAATCATGTAACATTTACAATTTATCTGTGCGGGCTGACATATTGTTTTTCAGTGCTAAGATATATTGCATGGCAGCCTACCTTACAGGGAAAAACATGGCGTCTACCGTAACGAATGTTTGATACACAGCATTTAAGTTGGTTTAATCTTTTGCTAATAACAGTTGTGGTTAGGTTTAAATGCAGCCTGGACCAAGAATTAAGAGTAAAAATACACAGAATAAATATCGACATGTAATAACGTGTATTTCTTGCGTAATAACATATATGCATCTACCCACATTTCAAGTGATTTTTACCTTATTTCCACACACTCCAAGCCTACGTTATACACTTTTAGTCAAATATTATCGCCTAAGGAATGTGTGTACCAAATTTCAGACCGATATGACAATTTTTGTAGGTTCCGACATATTGACGTGTTACCAAAAACGCAATGCGCCGTTCATGAAAATTTCTGGATTGTGCCTACTAACACACCCGACATCTGAAACACAAGACGGATCAACAGAAAATAACGGGAAAGATGAGGTATGTGAGATAGTTAGCAAAAATAAATGTTGAACGTATATTGTCAGGAGCGTTTAGCATTAAAATCTCAATAAAAATGTTCTTTATGGCATTTGCTATAAAATCTAAAACGAAAGATTTGTTTTAAAGCTAATAACATTTTTAAAAAAGAACATAATGTTGAGATAAATAGAAGTTTCAATGCAAAAAAAGGACATTAAGATAGTTTTTCAGCAACGAAATCCGGTTATTGGTTTTAATGTTTACTGCTGAAACCAAATTGAAAAAGAAAATACCATTTTGTAAATTTCTTCCAATAGGGAAAAAAAAAACCTACAGAGACGAATCTTATCCTTGTCCTGAATGTCCAATATGTCGTACGAATATATAACACGCAGAGCATGACGCTGACCTCGCATTCGGGAGGACGCGGGTTCGAATTCCCGTTCGGCCATTCAGTTTTGAGTGAATGCCGGGATGGTTCCTTGAAAAGGACATGGCCGAATTCCTTCCTGTTTCTTCACATCAGCCCTTTCCCGGCTCTAATGTCTTTAACCCCTGCCATTGACGTGTCCGCAATACCGAAGGCATTTAATACTTAACCAACAGCTCGAATATCGATTTTTTAAATAACCGAATAAACAATGTGTACTCAAACGTTTGCTCTCTTGCGGATCTGCTTGTTGCTCATAATAATATGCAGATCGTTTCCATATTTACAAAAAGCACTCCAGCAATGGAAACGTCAGATGCACCTTCTACAGCACACTTAAGTGAAATTCAAAGCGACATTTCGTTAGGGGACGGAAATGAAGGTTTCGCATTGCGAGGCAGGTCGGCCGAAATAACAGAAACACGAGCCAATCAGAGAAGCAAATATGAATACGGTTTACGAGACACTTCAACCAAAATACACTATATCATACCAACGAAATGACTTCTCCGCATCATATCATCGACAAACACGTGTTTATAATTGACCACTTCAAACTTCTACTTCGAAAAGATCATATGCAAGACTAGCATCTTCCAGTTGCTTCGCCCTTGCGGACCTTGGTGTGCGTTAAAAGCGATTGCCCTTTGTTTTATTTAGCAAAGCATAATCATTTGCCACTTAGTACCTTTGTAACCTTTACCGTACATTAAATTCCACAATTTCGTTACGATTATGACGGGGTGTTAATCTTTGACGTAGTGATTTGATTAAAGTTTTCCGAGCATTGTAACTTACCATATTTCAGAAAACTGATAAAAATTTAATTTAATTTAATTGCAATGGAGCACAGGCTCCGGTGGCAATTTCCCTACACACCCATCTTCCCCCTATCCTGCACCTACCTACATTTGCCCTCTACAAATTTTATCTTCAAATTCTTTCAAAGTTTTCGGTAAATTATTCATCATTTCTCTTGGTAACTCATTCCAATCCCTGACACCTTTACCTAAAAAAGAGAATCTTCCCACACCCTTGTGCCTGAAATCGAGTGCCAGCTTGTGGTCATGGCCATCTTTTCCCTTCCATGCACTACTTTTCATACCTATTGCAATATCTTTCCATGCCTCATCGCCAGTATATGCCCTGTACACTCCCATGACCCTCCTCATCCTCCTCCTGTCTTGCAATGAATCCCATTCCAGCTCCTTTATCATATCCGCCACTGATTGCATTCTGCGATAATTTCCAGAAACAAATCTAGCAGCCTTTTTTTGCACCCTCTCCAACTCCTGTATTTGATACGTAAAATGAGGGTCCCATACTACACTACCATATTCGAGCAATTGTCTGACCAAAGTTTTGTAACCCAATTCCTTGACTTCTCTCGTACATCCCCTCATCACTCTCTCCAACAAGTGCAGAACTTTGAAAAAAGATACGCAGTCAAAAAACAATACGAACAGAATCCAAAACGGTGCAATGTTTATCTGGATTGTAATGTGATCTTTGGTTAGTTCATCTTGTATGCAATGTGATCTGTGACTCCTATCTGTCCCCGATACGAACGAATCATAATTGTTTGTTTAGATCCCCGGTCACGTAGTGTCATACGATGTACTGCAGGCAAGAAGCTTTAAAAATGTCAAAACTCCATCCAAACTGTGCCGATACATTTTGTGTGATGTCTGGACGCAGGCAACTTAAAAATACATAATAGTACTAGCCTATAAGCCCGTCAAAAATGACGGTTGAAGCGAATGTTCTAGCAATTCATTTCTCTGCGGTAGCTTAAATAAATTGAAATGTTATCATGTAATGCTCATAACTTTATTTTGTAATTTGTACATATTTCGGTTGTTGTGTACACAGCGATACAGATGGAACTTCTACTGAATTAATGATTTCAGAATTAGGGAACCAATTAAATTAAAAATAAATCAGGAATCCCAAAACCTTATGCTATAGCGCTCGATATTGGTTTTATTCCTGGTCCACGTCTGATTCAGCACGATAAATATGGAACTACTTCCATCAGAATAAAAAATACTCGGAGCTTATGAAAGCAGCTTAAATTATTTATAAAACTAAATTAATTGTGAATTATTCTGTAAAAAACTGTGTCAGTTGTCATTCTGGTCCTGTCTGCATTTCGACATAACCACAACTTCTGCTAATATTGCTGTTCAAAATGATAGCTTCTATGTAAGAATACATTCATTGTATTGCGATCTAAATTTGACCCACTGGGAATATTTACTTGTGTCTGATATAGCAATATCAGTAATAAAAGCAACTAATAATTAATATATTAATTTAAACGCAGTACATAGTTTTATTTCAGTGTTGGGTAAAACATTTCTTCGAGTATAACAGTGACTTAAAATGTCTACATCGAATATAAATATCTTGTAAGCCCATCAAAAATGACGTGTTTAACGCATTATTTTAGCGATTCGTTTCTTCGCTAACTAAGTACAATTTTCATCAAATAACGCCCATAATCTTGACAATTATGCATGACCAAGATTCAGAACCGGATTAACCACGTAGCAGGAGGTAGCAAATCAAATGCTACGGGCCTCGCACCTTCCAGGGGGGCTCCGCACCTAGGCTAGATGGCGATCTTTTTTTTTTTGGCTCTACAATTATTAAGGGCCTCTTCTTCTCATTTGCTACAGGCCCCGCGCTGTCTTCATCCGGCCCTGCCAAGATTTTCATAATTATAGATGGATGAAGGAACGAAGATGGGCAGCAAACTTCTCAGCTCGAATCCGTAACGAGATTTTTGCCGTTTCTGACACTGACGTGTTTAGACAGTAATGGCTAAAAAAAAAAAAAAGTGCAATTTGTCACGTCAAGGCCGAGAAATTTTGTGACACAAAGCGGTCAAGGCGTTATATTCTAAAGTTTAGTTTGCCAGTCAAACAGCCGGAAGCAATTTCCATAACTAATGAACTACCACATCGAGTCAGCGAAATTCACTGTACCTATCTGAATAAAACTGTCCGAGATGTTGCAACTGGACCGAATCAGAAATAATACTACTACGGACTATTAAGAACTAGCGGTGTCGAAAATGCGAGTGGAAAGCAATTGACGTGCTCGTTATTTACAAGTTATCTTGTTCACAATATGCTAATATCAGGCGTCACCGCACAACACTTGCTTCCTATACGTAAGCCACAATATCTGGAAGTTGTGGACCATTTGCTTCAGTTGCTTATACTACTAATAAATATAAACTGCCGAAACAATTGAATACGGAAAACAAGCAAACCATAATTCAATTCCTTCGGCAGTATTTGTTTATCAGTATGCTACAGTATTTCCACCTCCTTCATACACAACAGTACACATGAATTTTTTTTTATTTGTGGCCACTTCGTCTAAATATTTAACACTGTGGTGTCGTTAAATTATTTCTGGCAGATATACGTCGAATTACGCTATTTAGGAAAATCGTATCTCGCTATTTCTCCTGACAGTGGGTGAAAGACGGGAAGACTAGAGAACCTTCATGGTCTTCCCTCGCACGCAGGAGTCGGTGGATAGCAGTCGAAATCATTGCAGTCGACTCATATCTTTGGTGTTTTTAAACCTAATAAACCATCTGAGTATATGGTTAGTTACAGAACTACTGTACTCCTGTAAGCTGCTAGAAAGACAGATCTAGAAAAGAATCTATGCCATCATAAACCAAGCCACAGCCTTGTACAAAGCTGGCCTTAGAACAAAACTACTACGATTAAGTACTTGCATTAATTTATTGAAGCAAACTTTCAGAGATGAATCAAAACATCTGTAGCGTTTGTGTACCTGTCAGCTGCTCATGACACTGTCTGGTTAGACGGGTTTGAGCTCAAACTACAGAAAGTGACTCACAGCACACAATTAACTAATCTCCTAGAAAACAAAGTTAGAGAACACTACGTGAGTCACCTGCATACATGTAACGAACACGTCGCACAACATAAATAGCCTACCTCAGGGATCTGTATTGGTTCCTCTACTCTTCAGTATTCGCGCAAGTGACATAACTGACACCGATTCTCAAAGATTCAGCTATGCGTTCGACCCAGCCATAGCCTATAAAAGCAAAGATTTTGAAGAAGGCGAGGAACCTCTCTTCAAAGACATTGAGACTTTGGAACAATGTTACACGCAATGGAGGTTATGGCAGAACCATCCAAAGAGAACCGTGCACGCTTTCCACCCGAACAATGCTCAGGGAAATCGACAGCTGAGCAGAAGAAAGTCGAGAAACAATTTTCTTTTTTAACGAAGTATCATCCTTGATCGCTCATTGACCAACAAGAAACTTCTTAAAGCAACAGAAAACATCAGCCCTGGCACCTGTGTCCCCAGTCAGGAATGAAAATATCCATAGTAATAAAGCAGACTCGCAGCACAATGAGGAACATAACCAACAGCGCCCCTAGGTTTATGAACTCCCGATTCACTGTTTGACAAGTGAGATGTCACAAACGCGAATGCAATAACTAGTTCAAAATCTACAAGAAGCCACCCTGAACACTAATTTTCCTCGCCAACTTGGAAAGTATAAATCACAGAATAAATACAGTAATTACAACAAAAATACTAGTAAAATGTAACCACACAAAAGAAGCTGCTCAATATGAGAGTAATAAACTCGGATGGGATAAACGGAAGCGGTAAAAGAAGGTAAAGGTTACGGGGTTCCTGTCGCTCTATTGGTAGCTTCACTCCAATGACAAGTATACCCTTTTTCTACGTCATTAGTGTTTCGCAGAGCTTGTTGCAATCCTCCTGCTCTTGGTATCTTGCGTTAACCAGCTCTTCAATTACTTGGTTCATATGATTTAATCATTGTCTTCCTGTAGGACTACAATTCTATCCTTCAATATTAATATGAATATTATAACATTCCTCAGACCCAGCCCTGGCATGAAATGTTATTTGAAGATTATGCATAGCAAGATCGGCGTTGATTACAGTAACTGTCGATTTGTATATTATGCTTGTGATTGTGAATTTGTGTATATTTGTCATGTAAATGAACATTGTTTTATGGAGAGGAACTATGCAATGTGTTCAAGGACAGTATTAAATCACACATAAATTAAAAGTTTGCAATTGTGATTGTTGATGTGAGCTGCGATGTTTGGGGGACAATTTGCAACGTTTTGAACTAGTTTATGTTGATAATTTTGGGTGTAAATACATCTAAACAATATTAATTTTAATTTGAAGGTGTTTTCTAATGACTGAATGATTTTGTACAATTTGTATGGATTTAATTGTTAAAGTACAGGGCTAGTCAAAATGATTGCAGTGATTTCAGAAAATAACTACAGATTTATTATTTGACATATACTTACAAGATTACACAGATATATAAACAAAAAATTTTTTGAGTGTCTACAGATGCTCAATATGTGCACTTTTAGTGACTCTGCATACATCAAGTCTATAATCGAGTTCTTCCCATACCCGATGCAGCATGTCTCTGTCAACAAGAGTAAATGCATTGGTGATGCGAACCCGCAGGTCTGACAGATCAACTGGTACTGGTGGCACGAACACTGTGTCTTTTACGAAACCCCAAACAAAGAAGTCGCAGGAGGTTAGGTCAGGGGAACGAGGAGGCCATGACATCAGCTGACGATCAGCATCCCCAGCACGACCAATCCATCTGTTTGGAATCCTGTTTTTTTAGGAAATTACGGACAACTCGACAAAAATGGGGTGGAGCACCGTCCTAATGGAAAATGAAATCTTCACTGTCAGCTTCCATAAGTGGCATGAGCAAATTCTGCAACATTTGCGTATAAGATTTTCCCTGTGATCGTCACCTCATTAAAGAAAAAAGGCCCATAAAGTTTCTTTCACGAGATCGCGCAAACCATGTTCACTTTGGGAGAGTCACGAACGTGCTGCACATAAGCATGATGGTTTTCGGTCCCGCAAATGCCCACATTATGCCTGTTCACTTTTCCACTCACATGAAAACACAAGTTTTTCTGCGAATGTTTCGTCTTGGTTTAGACACTGGGCGCAGAATTGAAAACGACGCACTTCATCGTTGTGCGACAGTGCTTGTAGCAACTGTAACCCTGTAAGGCTTCATACACAGTCGCTTCCGTAGGATTCTCCAAACGGTCTTCTGTGGAATACCTAATTCCCTCCTCGCTCGAGGAGTAGACTTCTGTGGGCTACGAACGTAACTGACGCGCACACCCCGTGGCTTTAAACAGTTGATACCAACGCCGAATGATGTTAGCATGCGGGGGATCCTTGCCGGACTTTGTTCTGAAGTGTCGCTGAACAGTTACCACAGACTGAGTTGAATGAAATTCGAGAACAACGTACGCTTTCTCACTTTCAGCCATCTTGCTCTCTAGCGGCCATCGCTGGATGCTTGCATTTAGTGCAATCGAAACTTGGAGAGCCACATGTCTTATAACAGCAAGCCCCATCATCGTACCTGTAATAGGACAGAAAAAAAAATAAAAAAAAAAATCGTGAAATCGCTGCAAACATTTGACTAGCCCTGTATTGTTAGAATTCGAGAAACATTAGGTCGGAACTCTGTGAATTATTCTGGATCTTTCTGTAGCGTCTGTATAAACAAGCGGCAGAAACGCGTTAGTTAGTTGAGCAGAGAGTTGCAAGTTAATTGAAAATTAGAATCGCTGGAATACTTGCACGATTGTGCTTTGTATCTTTGATCTAGCCGGTGCCTATTCTGCGTGTATTGTGTAATATTATTGTAGAGCTCGCGGAAAAAATAAACCTAAGTGGAAAGTGATTCTTCGGAGTAGTTATTTCATGCAACCAACAGCTTGTCAATATCCCTACAGTATCTAACAAATTAACCAATCCCGCATGTCTTAAAATATGACCCACCATCCCGTTTCTTCTTTCTGTCAAACTCTTCCACAAACTTCTTTCCTCGCCCTTCATTACCAAAACACGTTTATTTCGTACTTTATCTGTCCACTTAGTTTTCAGCATTCTTCTACTGCGCCACATCTGAAATGCTTCAATCTTCGTTCTTTGTGGTATTCCTTAACTCCAGGATTCACTATTAAAGCGCTGTGCTACATGTTTATTGCAATTTCTTTCAGATTTCTAGACCAATCTTTGTAACTGAACGATTTCTACTTTTCGAGAAAGTTCTCTACACTAGTACTATGCTAATTGATACAAGTAGCGTGTGAAATAAGACGTGTGCTGAGTGTTTGTGACCCGCTAACCGCAGGGAACAGACGGGCGATGAGTCAGGCAGGGCACCTGCGCGCACGAGCGAGCCAACTCATCGACCGCTCAGGCAGCACCGGTCGATGGGCCAGCTGGGACACAACAGCCGAAACACCAATCACACACGTGCCGCACTCACGAACTAGCGCACACACAACATCGGTGTTACTGCAAGCTGCAAGTAAACACAGCCGTGGATTCCTAGCCAAAGGGGAGTGTCCATTAATTACGTGAGGTGAAATGAGAGGGGGTGGGGGGTGGGAAGGTCCGAAGAAATCACACCAATTAGGGTGTGGGGGGAGGAGGGGTTAACGGAAATCTCAGGTCATCTTTTTAATTTCTTGAAAAACAGTAGAGCTTGTAAGGAAACAGTCTCCTAATACTTAAATAATTATTGATTGTTTTCTTTTCCTTAATTATGTTGTTCTTGGTTAGTGTAATATTTTTTGGATGTTAATATTGCTAATTCTTCGAGTTGGACGAGGGTTATTCCTTGGATTGGTGTTATTCCTATGGCAGTGTATATGATAATCTCTGAGCAATGAACTGCGAATGTAGGAAGAATATCTTTGTCAGAGAGTAAAAGACAGATGAAATACATGGGCACGGCGCAGATTGTTAGAAAAGCTGCGATTTATAGCTGTAAGTGGGAAAAAAAGTAAATTAAAAGAGATTAAAATAAAACCAAGTGGAGGTTTTGTTTGTTTATCTTTTTCTTTTGATGAAGAGCAGTAAAGAAATGTTAATATCTTCAATACCAACAAAAAGAAAAAGTAAGTAAAATATTTTAAGCTAAAAAAAAATCTACAAAAGACGCCGGTGCTGACTTTAGGTGGGGTATAACCGCCCTAAAAAACGGGAGAGTTAAAAAAAAGTCTCAAACAAACTATGAGGTCGGTTGGCAGGGGGAGGGGAGGAGAATCCCCTCAAGAACTCACGTCAACCTACCTACACACCCCTCTTTCTCCTTTCCTCTTCCAACCTACATTCGCCCTCTACTAATTTTTACTTTAAATTACCTCAGTGTCTCCGGTAAATTATTCATCAAATTATTCCTATCCCTCACACCCTTTCCTACGAAAGAAAATTTTCCTACAACCTTATGCCTGAATTGAAGGGCCTGCTTGTAGTCATGGTCATTTTTACCAAGCACCCCTCAATCTTCCCACCAATACCTTTCTATGCTTCATCGCCAATATAGGCCTTGTGCACAAACATGACTCTTTTTACCCTTCTTCTATCCTCCAATGAATCCCACTCCAGCCCCTTTATAATATCAGTTACCGATTGTGTTTTGCGGTAATTTCCAAACACAAATCTGGCAGCCCTCCTCTGCAGCCCCTCCAGCTCCTGTATTTGATACTCAAAATGTTGGTCCCATACTACACCACAATATTCCAGCAGTGGTCTGACCAAAGTTTTTTACCCCAATTCCCTTACTTCTCAAGCGCATCCCCTCACCACTCTCTCCAACAGGTGAAAGATTTTGGACCCTTTCCCTACTACTTGTCCAATGTGTCCTGCCCAGTTAAGTCTGCTATCAAATGTTATGCCAAAGTATTTACATTTCGAATCTTCAATAAGTAGCTCCTTCTCCACTAAATAATCATAATCAACCTTTTGCTTTCTATCTGTGTACCTAATAAGCTGGCTCTTCTTTGGATCTATCTTTATCCCAAGCCAACTCTCGCAGCTGGTTATCCTATCTAGATCACCCTGCAGCTGTTTACAGTCTTCTATTGTTTTGATCCTAATATATAGCGTTATGTCATCTGCAAACAATCTAACTACTGACAGTAAACCACCGAGCGTGGTGGTGTAACGGATAGCGTTCTGGCCTCGCATTCGGGAGGACGGCGGTTCGAATCCCCGTCCGGGCATCCAGATTTGGGTTTTCCATGGTTTCCCCAAATCACTCCAGGTGAATGCCGGGATGCTTCCTTCAATAGGCCATGGCCGAATTCCTTCCCATTCCTTGCCCCCATCCTTTCCCGTCTCTAAAGACCACGTTGTTAAAAAGGGACGTTAAACTGTTTAAAAAAGACAGTAAACCATTAACGCAATCATTCATTAGAATAACAATGCTCCCAATACACTACTCTGTTGGACTCCCATGTTCACTCCAACTTCTTTTGATACTGTATTTCGTACAATATCTTTTTGCTTTCTACCTTTTAGGAATTCTTCTACCGATCAAATCACCATTTATCAACTTATACTAACTGTAAAGCGTTTACTGCATGATGCAGCCTACCAACTGGCAATATAGACCCAGAGATATGCCTCGACCACCAACAAGGCCGAACCACAGATCAAAATACCATCTAACTTGTTCCCCTAAACTGTCTCCCCCATCCGCAAAAATTCTACCTCATTACATGTTGTAAAATATTCGGAATTCTCGTTTCTACTCTCCATGTCTCCCTGAACAACAAATAAAGTGCAGTAATTCGTTTTCTCGCGATGTGATAGCTGACATCGACAATGTAAATAATGGCAATGTAAAATATTGTCCATTTATTTTCTTCTAAGCGAGTTATTTGTAAATTTTTAGTGTGTTTTATTGAAGGTTTTTTTTAAAACTATTTTATTTTGTGTTGTTGATGGTAGATGAAAAAACGGAGAGCCTGATACCCGGTGCTTGCGGATTCAGGCCTACTCTTCCGAAAGACACCATTCCGCCCAGTTTTAAGTCACTCTCAGGCAGACGAATCACCATCAAGAGTGTCGTGTGGCCTCATCCCTTAAGCACCGCGGAGAGTCACTGGTGACTAGGAATCGACAGCCACCACCTCTGTCCTGCCCTGCCGGCCAATTCGTGATGGCGAAAACTTTTTCCAGCCTCAGTACACGAGCCAGCTAGCCGTGTAACAGGCGTCGGAAAGAACCACAGAGCCGCAAGCAACCGAGATGGTTCTCTGAGGGACCATTCACAAATCACGTCACGCGCATTTCCTGTTTTTTTGAGCCACCCCCCCCCTTTTCTGTCCACAGTTGGTCACATTTGTGTGCCCCCCACCCCTGGTGTGACGTCACATTTTTAAATTTAGAACTTATTAAATTAAAACAGCACTTCCAAAATAATTTACAAATTTCTATTTAAAATAATTTGTCGTATAACCAACAATAAATCAAACATTTTGAAAATTTGAAAAAACATAACCAATCAAACGAATGATACAAAATTTAATAATTTAATCATTTTGTGGCCATGGGCTTTGAACTCATTCTTTGAGGACGAATTTTCGTGATGGTCAAAACCTCTTGTTGCCTCTTACATGATTGCTTGTGGTCTGTATGATGGAAGATATAGACCACAGGTGCCACGCTATCATTTAAAAAAAAAAGCATGCGGAAGTCATATTTTGCCTAAGCCTCAAAGACTGTATTTCTTTACGGCGTATGTCAAAGTCGGCCGACGTGCGACACCGTAGTACAGCGAGCCGCCACGTGAAAAAAAGAGATACAAATTATGTATGTGACGTCACAAAGTTTATGACTCGTCAGTCCCCCCACCGTCTCCCCCCATCTACACGATATCATATTCGTTGATCCCTTCCCTCCCCCTTAAGTTGTGGCACAGTTTATGGATGGCCCCCAAATGTACGAAATCAGGCAAAGAACTTTACTAATAGTGGCCTGCATCCAGCTATGACGTTTGTGCTGCCTGGCGTAACAGGAGGAAGCGGTGAGCCGCGGCAGACAGTTGGAGTGCCAACAAAGCGCTCCTCGGGTGAACGACCAGGCTGGACATGGCTGCTGTCCAGTACGCGCAACTCCCAAGCGTCACCACAGCCACGCTCAATCTCAATCGCAATAAGCCAACTCAGCGTCCGGAGACCAAGTGTTTCCGGTGTTAACAATCCCCAAATTAGATCACACGAGTACGATCTTGTTTATCCCCCCCCCCCTTCCCCCGTCCTTGTCACAAGCAGTTACAGTCTTGCGACAACCTCTCCCTGTTGTGCCACCACTGATTTTGTTGCAGTTTTAAATTTTGTACTAGATTAAAACATCGTAGCAGTATAATGTCTAGGAATGTAATTTTCAAAAGGGGCATCCATTAATTACGTGAAGGGGTCCGGCGAAATATCACCAAGGGGGGACGGGAGTCGACGAGAATCTCACGTCTTCTTTTGAAACAGTAGAGGTGTAAAAAAAAAGTAGTTCACAAACAATGCGGATATCAAGTATAAGGTCTAAGCAGGGGAGCTTCCCGTCAAAATCTCACGTCATTTTAGGTGTGGTCCGGAACGGAATTCCGGGAAAACACTTCACGTAATTAATGTACTTTACCAAGAGCATTATTTTTTTCTGAGCACCTTGATTATGATCCTGAATATGTCTTAACAAAAAATTACGGACACGGATATTTTTTTTTTTTTTTTTTTTTTTTTTTACATGACGCTTATGACTCTTGTCGAAATACGATATTTATGTATTTGAATTAATATAACAATGCACAGCATGCAGTCGCGGAACCCATGTCGTAACTCGATATCCGAGTGGACAGTCTTTCAACTAAACCAGTCTTGTCACGGAAAAAGCCATGTCGATTCACGCTGTTCATATATATAAATCATATAATAATGCACAAGCTTCGTTTTAAATTCACACCTTCTTTATTCGAACTGTTCATTTAAAAAAAAAGAAAAAAAAATATAACATCTGATCACCTATCGAAGATTAACCTGTGCTCTTAGAGAATGCAAATAGCATTTAAAAACAACAGAAAAGCCTCAAACAAAATCCACAGTGCCTTGAGTCGATTTCTAGCCGGTACTTGGGTTAATTTACAATATTACAAACATTGCGCACAAGTTTAATTTTGTTGCTGTTAACAATAAAAAATCACATTACAATTTTTATTAACGTTGTTCCCTTTTTTCTAAAAATTGCTGTAGCCTACGACCTCTCAGGTAAATCCTACTGTAGGCTTTTCTCCTTGCTTTTATTTTTTCAGATCCACCTTTATTAAAATGAGATTAGTTTTCCTTTTCTCCAACTTAAAGATATTTTATTATAAAATTAGTATAGGGATGCTTATAATTCGACACTGTCGCTTCCCTAATGTGTGACGTAACTCATAAATGGTCGTTTAGCTCGGTGTGATGTAGAATGCTGTCGGCGTCATCTCACATTTGCCCCCACATTTTCACCTGAAATCAGTCGCTCTTTGGAACCACAACATTTATGTAAGTACTGTGTACAACATACCGATCAGTTAAAGTAATTGGTCGACAAGTTTCGCACGCGCACTCACTACAGCTGAAATAACTGAACAGATAACCGTTGATCACTGTTAACCGGCCTAAGATGCTCCTGGCTATCTCGGAATGACTCGGCGGAGGTCAGCAACACAAAAGTCGAACCCGCAGGTGGTTCCGGGAGTGAACGAATCAACACGCGCCTCTGAGAAGTCGCATCACATCGCAGTATTGTCCATCAAAGATATTTTAACATCGAATCGTATAGCACTTCATGTTATTATATTGAATGTTTACCTGACACACGAACAATACATATTCTCTTTGAATAACCTACAGGGTAGCAATCAAGAGTCACAAGATTTATTTACGATCTCTACAGATCGATGAATAGCATAAATTTAGGAGTAGATAAGCCACAATAGGGCTACAAAGATTAATGGCCGGTAGCTGAATAGTCATACTTTTGGCAAAGAAACCAAAGACAAGATGGCGGACCTGAATCACAAACTATCAACATTCGGTAAACACGAACAGGTAAAAACAACAGAATTCAAATCGGTATAGAGAGATCTCTTTCACATCGTGATTTTCTCAACTTGTGCATCCATTAATCTCTTGCCATCGCTGAGCTCTTTGGTAAATACAGCTAATATATTTAAGTTAACTGAAGGTTTGATTAACAAACAGAAAACCTCTAACAAAGTCCTTCCTAGTATCAAAACCAAAAGAAGAGTTAGACACACGGCTCAGAGTAAAAAGTCCACAAAAAAGAAACGCACCTAACGTAGAAATATTACACTCACTTAACGTGATCAGATGTAGTTTCAAAGAGGGTCCAGATTTTCTAATCTTGTGTATGCATTAACTGATTACCATTAATCAGCTGTGCGGTACGTATAGCAAAAAGATTAAAATATTTTGAGGTTTTAATTAACAAACAGGATCCTCTATCTACGTCCATCCAAATATGGAACATTAAACGAGACTACAGAACAGGATCACAGAAAAGTTCACACGGAAAACTCGATTTCATCGAAAGAAATGTATATCTTTGAAAATAAAACTTCGCATAGGAATTCACAGTCACTTAACGTGTACCATGTTGTTTGAAGTACCTTTGAGTTTATTGTTCTACCCGCCAGTGTGGCTCAGAGCACTGAGGCGCCGCACAGTGGATCAAGTAGGTTCAACGGGACCGGGCACGACGCCAGGTCGTCCCGACTGTAGTTTTTAGGCGATTTACCGCACACACCAATGCGAATGCCGGGACGGTCCACAATCTTTGCCTAATAATCTACGCACTTCACAAACAAATACACTTAACACACGTTGAATATAGTTACAGATGGCAACGCTTCAGTTACTCTATTAGTCTAGCCTATAGTAACACCTGGCGGCAGGTATAAGATGATTGGTGCTAGTAAGGGTATGCGGCGATAAACCAAAGCTCTAAAATTGACCATACGGACGATGAGTAAAACTCAAAAGGCAGCCGATCCATAATGCTAGAGAAGAAGAACGAGTAATAAATATTACAAATAACTCTGTCTAGAAACAACTGTTCTAGTGAATGTTATTGCTTTGTGTGTAGGGCATCTTCAATGAAGAGATAATGATATTGCTTACATTTCCGTCTGCAACAGCACCTTCCATACTTTTCCACCACTCAAAGTTAGAGCTGAATATTCTCTAACTCACTTTGCAAGCCCTAATTGTTCGCATAATAAACATTTTTTCTACTAAACTTACACATGCGTATTACACACAGCTTCTTTTGTTTACCTAGTAGTCATGATTCTAATGGCAATTTGATTCATAACAACCAGGTAAACATGTTTATTATACCAACAAGTAAGGCTTGCGAAACATCGCGTAAATGGAACTCAGTGGTGGAAAAGAGTATAAAGTGCTGTTCCTGATCGGCACGCGAGGAATACCTTCACTGATAATGCGCTGCAGCACAAGGCCGAAACGCGTCTGAGTAATAATAAATAATATTCACCAAAACAGTTGTTTTTAGACGGCGTTATTTGTAGAACTTATTGTTGAACTACTGTGAGAAATGTCCTACGCCGAGACTTATAGAGAGCTAGTTGTGGTACTGACAAGGCTCTGCGTCCCAGAACTGCTCGGCGTCCTGGGCGTCGAGGTCCTGCTGAGGCGACGGCGGCCTGGGCGCCGGGACGCCGACCACGGCGCCGGCTCCCGCGCCGCCCACGGCCAGCAGCATGGCGACAC
Organism: Vandiemenella viatica; assembly: GCA_031002005.1. Classification (NCBI taxonomy): domain Eukaryota; kingdom Metazoa; phylum Arthropoda; class Insecta; order Orthoptera; family Morabidae; genus Vandiemenella; species Vandiemenella viatica. Next base: position 17,003,309 of record JARYHS010011408.1, read on the forward strand.
TGACAGGACTCTGCGAGCACAGTGGGGCAGCCCACCCGCCCGCGCACGCGCCCTGGCATCGATCCGACGCCGCACCACTCACCCCCGATCACCAACACCTCCCCACAACAGGCGAGCAACTCCCAGTGTAGTGGCCTCTGGTTCGAATACCCATCCAGCCACATAAATTGCGGTTTTCCATGATTTACCCAAATCACTTAACGCAAATGCCGGAGTGGTTCCTTCAAAAGGCCATGGCACAATTCCTTCCCTTTCCTTACCTCCCTCCTCCCACTTTCTTTCCCGCCTCTAGTGACGACGTCGACGAGGCATAAAGCCAAAATAAAAAAGCCATCATCTCTCAGACCAAGTTATTTGTTTTGGGTGATTTCTGAAAACCGAAGTAGGGATGACTGGGTGCGGATTTTAACCTGCGTCCTCCCGAATACCAGGCGAGATTCTTACCACTCACCCACCACGCTGCGGTCTCTGGTTCGAATCGCGGTCAAACCCACTCTCACCTCCACATCATGCAAAGTTTTTGTTTTGTTTTCAAATTCTCAGTTATGCTGGACGTTCCAAGTGAAATCATACGTCCCCGCTAACAGGTAGAATTAGAGCGTACCGTTAGGGGTAACCACAGAGGCGGATTGCGCTACCATTTCAGAGGTCTAACAACCTTATGCCGTAGAATGAATGGACGCTTTCCCAGTGTATCAACTGTATGAAATGTTCTGGGGCCACGAAGCGTCAAATTGACGCGTGGGAAGGCCGAAAACATTTTGTATAACCTTATGCCGTCTTCATACCAATAATGTCATACAGCCTCCACCTTCCGCTTTAAATCGCTAAGATCTCCAACTACGATGCGTTTCAATGACGTGTAGAGCCACCTTATTGCCATTTCCCAGTTCTCGCCTGTGACTATGGCGCAAAATATATTTAAGTATGAGAACATCAACACGCTATCAAGCTATCGGAAAACCCCTAATTACACAGGGATATAGGTACAAAAAATTTGAAACATTAGTAATTACACGTATACTCCCTGTATTTGTATAAATTATAAAAATTTCTCAATACAAAATTTAATCAATTATTAATTTAATTGCGATGGAGCACTTCACTTGGTAAACTGTTCCGATTCCTGACACCCTTATCTATAAAACCGAGTGACAGTTTGTGGTCAAGGTAATTTTCCCCCTACCACGCACAATTCCTAATTCTTCGAGCGATCAGTTCTCAGGAATAACAAAAAATTAAGGCGTAATTATGCCGTCAAAATCAAGCACGGAAGAGAGTGAGCAGCATATTCATATAAATAAAATAGTAATAAAAGTGTTTAAAAAATTTTAAACTACAAAAACCGATTCGATTACTAATCTTGAAATATATAGTGCAGGAATACCCAAAACGCTCAAAGGTTATGTTGAGCGATACACAGGGGCGTAGCTACTATGGGGCTAGGCGGTGCAGTGCACCGGGGCCCTCACGCTCAGGGGGCCCCCAAGCATACCTCAAGGGCCCCCTAAGCGCACCTCTAGGGGCCCTCAAGCGCAGTTTAGAGGGCCCACGAGCCTTCACGGCAAACTGGCGACCTTTTTTTTTAGCTCTACCGTCGTCTAAGGGGCCCCTGAGAACACAGGAGCCCCTCACTAAGGGCCCTCGCTGCTCATGGGGGGCCCCAACCACTGCTCAGGGGCCCCTAAAGAACAATTCAAGGGCCTACATCCTCAGTTCAGGGGGCCCCTACCAGCACACAAAGCAAAAAAAAGTCGCCCGTCTGGCCTGAGGGCCCAAAATAATTTTTTTGCACCGGGGCCCTTGTTGACCTAGCTACGCCACTGGCGATACACCAAGTTTCATTCACAACGTACTGGAACCATGTAACACGGATAAGGGGGCATCCATTAATTACGTGAGGTGTTTTTCGGATTTACGGACCCCCCCCCCCCCTCCTCTGGTCCACCCTAAAATCGACTTTCACGTGTTTTGTAGTTTTTTTTTTTTAGGTCTACAGTCCAACAAAATTTCCAAAACCTCAAGTGAGATTTCCGTTGACCGCCCCCCTCCCCCTTGGTGAGATTTCGCTGGCCCCCCCCCCCACCAGCCCCTATTTCATCTCACGTAATTTTGGACGCCCCCTAACAGATATTTATACCCCCCAACCTCCCACTTGCAGTTGCTATTTTTTTTTAAACTGTCCTGAATAACACTGAAAAAGTAAGACCATTTTCCACTACTTACTGCGGATATAGTAACTACTTATTCCAGTTCACTACTCCATGATTAACCACCAACACTATTACTACGACAGCACCAGGACGAAGTGGCTGCTTGTACAGCTGGGCTGAGAAACGTGTAACAAAAATCCTTGGAGCTCACAAGAGAAGGTTACTGTACTAAATCCCACACAGTCCAGCTCCCGGTAGCGCTAATTAGAATAACAAAGGGGATGACAAGGCGCCTTCAGCAAACTCACAAGCTGTGAGAGTTGAGTCTTTCCCGGCGACAGATGACAAAAATTCTTCTCGTGTGTTCTGCCTGATCAGTTCTCACAAGTTGTTGCAGCAAACAACTCGACGCATGTGTCAGTTTCTCGATACACATTATTTCCTACTTCAGTTCACTGACAACGGACACCTTTGACCTCGAACGCTCGGAACCGCACGAAAACATGTTTAGAATAACAAGCGATCATAAACAAAACAGTGGTGTGTGTCATTTCCATGCAAAATATAAGCTCTACAAGTATATCAGGATTACTCATTTTGTAAGACTACAATGTGCCAAGCCACAACTGAACGTACATTATCGTTATTTCATCATGAAACCTCACTCTGTGATTTACAATGAATTTGCTGCACCTACGTATAAGCCTATGTTGCAATATGCTTGACGAAAGCCAGGTTATTACACTGACATACCAACATCATTTGAGAATGCAATTATTGTGGCTTTTGATATTGGACTGCGTGCATGCGAAAGTGATTTGGAATGTGATAAGGTGGCTTTAGTGAGGTGTGCACATTGTTCTTTTCCACTTTGTTTCAACCACTTCATCGAAATCCCGCATCTGAACTTTGAGGGCTAATATAAGCACTATCAGGTGTGTGGTACTGCTGTATATGCGTGTTTTGCGCTATATTAAGTACTTTAAGCAGAGACTTTTTGGCACTGTTCGTTGAAAATGTAATGATACACAACTGTCATTAAATTGCGTATAATTTCCATCATTTGGTATCGATATCTTGTTACTTTGTTTATCTCTATTGAAATGTTACTCGAGGTAGAATGCAACGTTCTGCATGGAAATGACACACACCACTGTTTTGTTTACGATCGCTCGGATGCATGTTTTCGTGCGGTTCCGAGCGTTTGAGCTCAAAGCTGTCACTTGTGAGAATAGAAACTAGGAACCTCAGATTAGCAACATCTGTCTTGTTAAATAAAATGACAGTACAGTATTTAGTTTCCTCTGTACGCAATCCGAGCTTCCGAAATTTGTCACGTTTCATATCTCAATGATTCCCGGCAGCTTATAATGTGAAATGGCGGCAGTCCATGAATGTAAAACTTACGAAGTTCAGAAACAGCGTCGAAGTTCGTCAAGCTGAACTATCGCGACTAATTTCGTCTGGAAAACTGACATCACTACTTAAAAACATTACAACACGGACAGAAAGTCTGTAGGAAACGACAGGCAGTTACCAGCCTTCAACTGCGCTCAGCCCGAGGTTTATTGGCAGTTAAACCAGAGTTTTTTAACTACAATACTACACGAGACGAAAGGTCAGTCCATCAGCAGGAGGCTGCTGGCTTAAGTAACAGCTGTCATCAACCACAAGTGCAACTAAGGTTCTTATGTTGTAAGGAAAACACCCCCAGAAAGCACCCCCCGAAAGCGGCTCACTTAAGGCAGGGGTCCCCAAAGGGATCGATATCGACCCCCAAGGGGTCGATAAGAGTACTCCAGGGGTAGATTAATACACGGGGATCGATTAAAACTAAAGAGGATCAATTGAACTGTAGAGAGAAAAAATGGGAATATTGTAACAAAAATTCGAAATACGGAATAGAGATGAAATATGTGTAGATCTCGAAGCTAAAGTGGTGTTTGAAAATATAAACCTGAGTGAATTATGGAGCAACAACAATGTTGCCACTGAATATCCCAAGCTCGGAGCAGAAGCCGAAGCTTTCTTGCCTGCATGGTTGAAGTTTGTTCGAGCCACGCAAACATAATTTTGACAAAACAGAGGACCAGATTGAACTTTGTGATTTGCGACTAAAACTTACCAGTTTTGAACCGAATATCAATAAATCTTGCTGCTGCTCTTCCGATACATCTACCCCACTAATATCAACTATTTTATTAAAAAGATATGTTAACATATTTTTAAGGTATTCAATAGTAGTCTCAAAATGACAGTAAGTGGTTTTTTTTTCATCCAATGTTAAATTTTCAAAGATAATTGTATATTTTACGTTTTATGAGACGTACGGTTTAAGAACTATATGAAAATTTCAATCTGTCCATAATTTTGTTATTAACTTTTAAGATTATAACAGTGAAAAATATCTCCTTTTCTTTTAATGTTGTTGGGTGGATTTTATATGATAGTGGAACATTTTTTACTTATGGCTTTACGCCTCGTCGACGTCGAAGTCATTAGAGGCGGGATGGGACTAGTGACAAGGAACGGGAAGGAATTCGGCCATGGACTTTTGAAGGAAGCATCCCGGCATTCGCCTGGAGTGATTTGGGCAAACCATGTGAAACGCAAATGTGGATCCCCGGACGGGGATTCGAACCGGCGTCCTCCCGTTAATGGAACTATACATTTCTTCGTTGAGTTGTTACGCAGGTCCCCTTATTGCTTAGCATAAGAAATTCCAAAAATGATTTAATGTTTTTATTAAATACTTAATCTCGGGGACGATAAAAAGGCAAATATTGTATGAAGGGGTCGACGCGATAAAATGTTTGGGGACCTCCCCCTCCCCATTTAAGGTGTCACTTTAAGCTGTGAAATTAGAGCAAAAAAAAAAAAGAGGCTTTGGATTGTACAAGAACGGCAGCGGTGCCATATATAAGCCAAGGCGATGGCTCTATGTCATGATTCTTCATCTCTGTTCATAGGGTTCTACACTTTGATCACGAAGTTTCTTCCGACAACGTTCAAGGTGTTTAATGCATTTGTTATAGCGCCATAAGAAACATTGAAGTGACAGAGGGCGGTAGAGATGTGACACGTCCAAGAGGTACTTTAGCTGTAATTTTCTGAGACGTAACAAGAGCTATATCAACTGCGGCATTTGGCTTAGCGGAACTAACTGCATCAGGAGTACACTACAGGACTGCGACATATAGCAGCAACGAATACCTACCTATTTAGAGAACTCAAACAGTAAAAATATAAAAGGTGGTTGGATCTCGATATTATTGAGACGGTCAATGCATGCGATATAACTAAGTGAAGCACTGGGAGACGGCGGCCCGCAGTGGTCCGTGGCGACTTTCACTGCAGTCCCTTTCACCCGGCGCATATTCACAGCTGCAGATCACTTCAAGCTTCACTGTCCTCTCACACAAACTCGTTTACAATTTATTATTTTTGCTCATTCAGCAAAAAGAAGCGAATTGAAACAACTATTCTTCAAGACTGTTGGAAAACCATGTGCATATTATTTCTATTCTGAAAAAGGAATTTTAGGGATTCAACCCTTTAAGGGGGGGGGGGGAAAAAATATTTCGACAACGTGACTTTATTTTCATTTTTTTTTTTTTTTTTTTTGCTACGAGCCATTTATATACCTCGATACCTAACAGAAATTGATAAAAAAAGGGTGGCATTTTAAAGATTAAGGTCTTTGCTTTCACCCGATGCTTATTCACAGCTGCAGATCACTTCAAGCTACACTTTCGTCTCGGACAAACTCGTTTACATTTTATTTCTTTCTTTATTTATGGCCATTCAGCAAAAATGAGCGATTTAAAACAACTATTCTACAAGACTGTTGGAAAACCATATGCATATTATTTCTAACCTAAATCGATAAATGATGTATCATTTTAAAGATAAAGATCTCCGCTTTGGTGAGATCATATTCTGAGAAAGGAAGTTTTAGGGATTCAAACCTTAAAGGGCAAAAGTTTCATTATTATTTCTAAAACGTGCCCTTTTTTTTTACAACAAGCCATTTATATCCCTCGATATCTAACAGAAATCGATAAAAAAAAGGTAGCGTTTTAAAGATTAAGGTCTCTGCTTTGAGCAAATCACATTTTAAAACAGGAATTTTTCTGAATTCAATTCTGAAAGCGCAAAAGTGTCATTATTTCTAAAACATGTATTTTGGCCACGAGCCGTTTAGCTCCCTTCATACCTACCCCGAGTTAACGCGAAGATGAAACTGTTTGAAACTAACAATCTCAAATTGTATTTTTCAGTCATTACTTTGCGACGCATTAATGACATTTCAGTAATTATATAATCCATTTCTTGATTTATGTACTTAGTTCCGCCAAACACTTATTCATAACTGTTTACTGATCAAAGTTTAAAACCCTCAGGAGTAATGGATACTTTTCTTTGATGAAGTATTGCTTATAACACTCTTGTAAGAAAATTCGTTGAAATTTCCCCACCAAAAAAATCTGTTCGTCCACTTTCAACTTTTCTGAAACTATTTTATGGTTTTTAGTTAACAGAGACCAAAGTTTATGAGGTTTGTAATTTTTCTTTATAACCGGAAGAACCAAGAACAAGTCAAAAGACGAGAAAGTTGTACCGCAGCGATTCCAATGACGATACTGTCGAAGCGAAGTTTCAATGGGCTGACAACATTCCCTCCGCATGAAACAGAGAACTTGCAGGGCCATATCATGAGCTCCTTTCACTTATCTGTGCCGCCAAACCGCCGTACGCTCCTGTTGCCGCTTCCAGCCTTTTCCAATTACGCGATCGTGGTCGGTACAAAGAACAAACAACAGTCATCATACAAAATAACATTGGGTTACACAGACAAACAGAAACTGCGTCTTCAAATATAAATACAGCTCTTGTTGAGAAATGATGTCCGGCACAAACACTCAAGTGAAATGTTTTGGATACAGAAAAATTGACTGCAGAAGTTGAAAATGTTCTTCGGGTGGTGCAGATATTGTCAATTTGACGTTTCTGTGCATAATCACAAGTCCAATCGCGTGACACAAATACCAGAGAATATAGAGAATTCTTAATGATAGTCTTAAATTTTATTAAATTGCGCTTAAGTATCCTTTGACTAGTAGCCGGATTACCCAGCATATTTACCTTCTTCAAAACGTAGCAAGAGCTATTTTTTTTTTTTAACTGCTTAACGTTTCTCGATAGCGAGGTCTTAAGAGACGGGAAAGGATGGGGGGGGGGGGGCAAGGAATGGGAAGGAATTCGGCCATGGCCATTTGTAGGAAGCAAATTTTTCTATTGCAGGGACAGGAACTCGGCAGTGCGGTGACTGCAGACTACTGCTGGCTCGGTGTTGGGTAGGCCGCTGTGCTTAATGCCAGTGCCGCAGTGGAAATGTCAGGCACGTACTTGGGGAGCGTCCGTAAACCACGTAGCCCTATTTTAGCCCCCTGTGAATCTCCCCCCCCCCCCCCCCCCCACGCATGGTGCGTAACTTTTTTCCCCTACTGATTCCAGAAGAAAACATTCTGTACTTTTTTCTCTTGTAGACTATCGTAAATTACATACGGAGATAATTAAATGACGTAAATATTTATTCACATGCTCTTGTGTGTTTTGTACCTTATTTTAACTCTGACAATATGAATGAAAGCTACGTGGCTTGGCTCGGACCCCCCCCCCCTTTCCCACCGTATCGCAGATAGCTTACCAACCAACCACTCCTTCCCTAGACCAAGCCACGTAGTTTATGGACGCTCCCCTGTCAGCGCGACCCTGTTTCTGAGACGGAATCAATACAGGATTCGTTCACTGTTAAGCCCTTGGCTGATGCCGCGCCGTTAGCCGCTAATTCGCCTGTTTCACACTCGCTCCAGTGTTGCGCCTCACGGATC
>JARYHS010011408.1:17012355-17055878 GCA_031002005.1 Vandiemenella viatica
TGGCACCTGCGCGACGTGGGTGGTCTGGCGAACACCTGCGCGACGTGGGTGGTCCTGAGCTCACACACAGGCCCATAAGGAATACATGGGGTGTTTTGGTCCGGGGTACGAGCTCACTCGCAGGTATTGACACTACTTTCGTTGTAGTGGAATAGGAATATCTTCATATGGCAGCATGTAAACTTGCCAGTGATTTTACATTCAGTTGGCTGTCAAAGATGACCGACTGTACTGCCGACGTTATGGCATAATGTAAATTTCGAGTGACTTTTCTCTAATATACGTTTCTTTTTGCATGTACGCCATTATTGTGCCGATAATTTTTCACGTAGCTTTAATTTCTTGTATTTCCTTTATTATATTGTGTTGAACTGTAGGTTAACCACACCAAAAATAACAAAAAAAAGAAAAATCTTTTGGGCAACGCTATGAACTAAACCTAAGGTAAGAACTAAAACAAGGATGAAATTTACATTTTTTGTGTCTCCACATTAATATTTGGTACTAGAATAGAAAGGGTGAACGAGTTCTACGCATACCGGGGTCGATGCACACGAAGCAGCGGGCAAATACAACTAAGAAAATAAGTGATAAGGCTACAACTAACATCTAATAACAGACCAATATTATTATTTACTTAAACATATGGTAGTATTCCTGAATCAAAATATGCATATTACTTGTTATAGGGCACTGCTGATCTAATAAAATCGAAACACGTATTCTGAAACGAGTTTTTATATTTTTAGCAGCACGAGACGGTTATAAATCATATGAAAACCAATTATTAGTGAAGCAGCTAAGGAAAACGGCTTAAAAATCGAAATGTTATAGTACTAACCAATAAGCCCGTCAAAGATAATGGTTTGAATGAGGAGTTCTGGCATATTATTTCTTCGCTGTTGCTTAGCCAAAGAGAATAGTTACTAACCAACGCTCACATCGTTACAAAAACAATGCTGAACACACTTCGAATACACCTCGTTCCATTCCACAATCGTCTCCATAGTACATGTATGTTTAGACGATATACATACCATTCTTCATAGTTTACTCCAAATTTTAATTTACAGGGAAAATATATCGGGCAAAAACATTAACAGCTAACGTTTTCTTTTAGCTTGCTCTCACAGCGTAATCTATCGACACAGAATATAGCTAAACCATTCGAAGACGGCCAAGCTTTCAAAAAATACTACAAGATTATTAAAAACACATCAATTTTTTATGGTTGGTTTGCGATATTAATTTCAAAACATTACAGCGAAAAAAAGGTAACCTGTATTCGTGAGTTGCTGTAAGAGCGTTATCTGTGGTTAGAGTGCAAAAACATCTCTGGCCCGCGTGGCGCGTGACGTCACAATGAACAAACTGACAGCCAGTCCCCCCTTTGTGCCTTTGATTCGGTCCCTTAAGCGGCCCTCCACCGGTAACGGATGGTCCCTCACAAAGACAGCTAAACTTCAAAGCGCTACATTCGACAGGAATTGCTTCTCACAAATAAACGTTGTATGATGGACTTCACACTGTCGTCTATCTTACGGCATTCAGAATGCATTAGTTAAAAAATATATATACGTTCCAGAAATTCAGCACCCACCGCATGTTAAAAAATAACGTGATTTAGCAGAATTAGTACCGCACCCAGAATTTTTTAAAAAAAACTGTTACATTTGTAGGAGTTATGCAAAATCAAGTTTTTTTTTTGTACAGGAATGCAATATTTGACCCTTTGTACAGAAATTTCTACTAAAGTTTGAATGTGTACAAACACATGTTTAGAGAACAAAGAACCAAGATGAGGTATGTTTACCTTCCCAGAACCGAGGTAAATATAAACAATACTGGTCTATGAATTCTGGCGATGTAACGACACAGGTATTTCCTGAGGGTCATAAAACAATTTTGCTAGCAGCGAACGTAGGAGCCTTTGTAGATACAAAAATCTAAAAAACGCAATGCGCCGTTCATGAATTTCTGGATTGTGCCTACTAACACACCCGACATCTGAAAGACAAGACGGATCAACAGAAAATAATAGAAAGATAGTTAGCAAAAAATAAGTGTTGAAAGTAGTTTGTCAGGAGAGTTTAGCATTAAAATCTCAATAAAAATGTTCTTTATGGCATTTGCTATAAAATTTAAAATGAAAGATTTGTTTTAAAGCTAATAACATTAAAAAGAAAACAATGTTGAGATAAAAAGAAGTTTCAATGCAAAAAAAGGACATTAAGTAGGTTTTTCAGCAACGAAATCCGGTTATTGGTTTTAATGTTTACTGCTGAAACCAAATTGAAAAAGAAAATGCCATTTTGTAAATTTCTTCCAATAGGGAACAAAAAAAGAGAAAACATATAAACAAAGAAAAAGACATTTTAAGAAAAACTACAGAGACGAATCTTATCCTTGTCCTGAATGTCCAATATGTCGTACGAATATATAACACGCCGAGCATGACGCTGACCTCGCATTCGGGAGGACGCGGGTTCGAATTCCCGTTCGGCCATTCAGATTTGGGTGAATGCCGGGATGGCTCCTTGAAAAGGACATGGCCGAATTCCTTCCTGTTTCTACACATCAGTCCTTTCCCGGCTCTAATGTCTCGACGTCGACGATGCGTAAAGCCAATATAAGACCCTAACAACTACCATTAACGTGTCCGGAATACCGAACGTATTTAATAGTTAACCAACAGCTCCAATATCGATTTTTTAAATTAGTGAATAAACAATGTGTACTCAAACGTTTACTCGCTTGCGGATCTGGTTCTTGCTCATAATAATATGCAGATCGTTTTCATATTTAAAAAAGCTCTCTAGCAATGGAAACGTCAGATGCAGCTTCTACAGCACACTTGTGTCACATTCAAAGCGACATTTCGTTAGGGGACGGAAATGAAGGTCTCGCAGGTCGGCCGAAATAACAAATACGGGCCAATCAGAGAAGCAATTATAAATACCATGATTTTGAACATGTTGGTCGAAACCGGTAAAGACTATTAGAATTATCGATGCAACTGGTTGGCTGTACTGTAAATCTGTTCAATTATAAATACGGTTTACGAGACACTTCAACCAAAATACACATACATACCAATGAAATCACTTCTCCGCATCATATCATCGAAACATTTACTCTAAACACGTGTTTATAATTGACCACTTCAAACTTCTACTTCGAAAAGATCATATGCAAGACTAGCATCTTCCAGTTGCTTCGCCCTTGCGGACCTTGGTGTGCGTTAAAAGCGATTGCCCTTTGTTTTATTTAGCAAAGCATAATCATTTGCCACTTAGTATCTTTGTAACCTTTGCCGTACATTAAATTCCACAATTTCGTTACGATTATTGCGGGGTGTTAATCTTTGACGTAGTGATTTTATTAAAGTTTTCCGAGCATTGTAATTTACCACATTTCAGAAAACTGATAAAAATAACCAAAGTTACGCAGTCAAAAAACAATACGAACAGAATCCAAAACGGTGCATTGTTTATCTGGATTGTAATGTGATCTTTGGTTAGTTCATCTTGGATACAATGTGATCTGTGACTCCTATCTGTCCACGATACGAACGAATTATAATTGTTTGTTTAGATCCCCGGTCACATAGTGTCATACGATGTACTGCAGGTAATAAGCTTTAAAAATGTCGAAACTTCATCCAAACTGTGCCGATACTTTTTGTGTGATGTCTGGACGCAGGCAACTTAAAAATACATAATAGTACTAGCCTATAAACCCGTCAAAAATGACGGTTGAAAGGAATGTTCTGGCAATTCATTTCTCTACGGTAGCCTAAATAAATTGAAATGTTATCATGTAATGCTCATAACCTTATTTTGTAATTTGTACATATTTCGGTAGTAGTGTCCACAAGCGATACAGATGGAATTTCTACTGACTTAATGATGTCAGAATTAGGGAACCAATGGAATTAAAAATAAATCAGGAATCCCAAAACCTTATGCTATAGCGCTCGATATTGGTTTTATTCCTGGTCCACCTCTGATTCAGCACTATAAATATGGAACTACTTCCATCAGTATAAAAATACTGTAACTTCAGTACCTCGGAGCTTATGAAAGCAGCTTAAATTATTTCTGAAACTAAATTCGTTGTGAATTATTCTGTAAAAAATTGTGTCAGTTGTCATTCTGGTTCTGTATGAAAAATGATAGCTTCTATGCAAGAATACATTCATTGTATTGCGATCAAAATTTGACCCACTGGGAATATTTACATGTGTCTGATACAGCTGATATCAGTAATAAAAGCAACTAATAATGAATATATTAATTTAAACGCAGTACGTAGTTTTATTTCAGTGTTGGGTAAAACATTTCTCCGAGTATAACAGTGACTTAAAATATCTGCATCGAATATAAATATCTTGTAAGCCCGTCAAAAATGACGTGTTTAACGCATTATTTTAGCAATTCGTTTCTTCGCTAACTAAGTACAATTTTCATCGAATAACGCCCATAATCTTGAAAATGATGTGATATCGATTTTTGCGAAATACATTTCTTATAGCGTGCTAACAGCTCATTTACTTGTGTATGCTTAGCCAAGTAGAACCGTTATTAAATAACGTACATATCCTCAGACATCTCCGGTCGTTGTTGGTTTGGCAGAGGAGGCGGGAAGCGTGACGTCAGAGTGTGACAATACATCGTGACCAAGATTGGCATTTTATAGGTATAGATGGATGGATGAAGGAAAGAATATGGGCAGCAAAATTCTCAGCTCTAATCCGTAACGAGATTTTTGCCGCTTCTGATACTGAGGTTTATAGACAGTAATGGCTTAAAAAGAAGTGCAATTTGTTATGCCAAGGCCGAGATATTTTGTGACACAAAGCGGTCAAGGCGCTATATTCTAAAGTTTAGTTTGCCAGCCACACAGCTGTCATAGCCGCAAGCAATTTCCATAACTAATGAACTACCACATCGAGTCAGCGAAATTAACTGTACCTATCTGAATAAAACTGTCCGAGATGTTGCAACTGGACCGAATCAGAAATAATACTACTACGGACTATTAAGAACTAGCGGTGTCGAAAATGCGAGTGGAAAGCAATTGACGTGCTCGTTATTTACAAGTTATCTTGTTCACAATATGCTAATATCAGGCGTCACCGCACAACACTTGCTTCCTATACGTAAGCCACAATATCTGGAAGTTGTGGACCATTTGCTTCAGTTGCTTATACTACTAATAAATATAAACTGCCGAAACAATTGAATACGGAAAACAAGCAACCATAATTCAATTCCTTCGGCAGTATTTGTTTATCAGTATGCTACAGTATTTCCACCTCCTTCATACACAACAGTACACAGAATTTTTTTTATTTGTGGCCACTTCGTCTAAATATTTAACACTGTGGTGTCGTTAAATTATTTCTGGCAGATATACGTCAATTACGCTATTTAGGAAAATCGTATCTCGCTATTTCTCCTGACAGTGGGTGAAAGACGGGAAGACTAGAGAACCTTCATGGTCTTCCCTCGCACGCAGGAGTCGGTGGATAGCAGTCGAAATCATTGCAGTCGACTCATATCTTTGGTGTTTTTAAACCTAATAAACCATCTGAGTATATGGTTAGTTACAGAACTACTGTACTCCTGTAAGCTGCTAGAAAGACAGATCTAGAAAAGAATCTATGCCATCATAAACCAAGCCACAGCCTTGTACAAAGCTGGCCTTAGAACAAAACTACTACGATTAAGTACTTGCATTAATTTATTGAAGCAAACTTTCAGAGATGAATCAAAACATCTGTAGCGTTTGTGTACCTGTCAGCTGCTCATGACACTGTCTGGTTAGACGGGTTTGAGCTCAAACTACAGAAAGTGACTCACAGCACACAATTAACTAATCTCCTAGAAAACAAAGTTAGAGAACACTACGTGAGTCACCTGCATACATGTAACGAACACGTCGCACAACATAAATAGCCTACCTCAGGGATCTGTATTGGTTCCTCTACTCTTCAGTATTCGCGCAAGTGACATAACTGACACCGATTCTCAAAGATTCAGCTATGCGTTCGACCCAGCCATAGCCTATAAAAGCAAAGATTTTGAAGAAGGCGAGGAACCTCTCTTCAAAGACATTGAGACTTTGGAACAATGTTACACGCAATGGAGGTTATGGCAGAACCATCCAAAGAGAACCGTGCACGCTTTCCACCCGAACAATGCTCAGGGAAATCGACAGCTGAGCAGAAGAAAGTCGAGAAAATTTTTTCTTTTTTAACGAAGTATCATCCTTGATCGCTCATTGACCAACAAGAAACTTCTTAAAGCAACAGAAAACATCAGCCCTGGCACCTGTGTCCCCAGTCAGGAATGAAAATATCCATAGTAATAAAGCAGACTCTCAGCACAATGAGGAACATAACCAACAGCGCCCCTAGGTTTATGAACTCCCGATTCACTGTTTGACAAGTGAGATGTCACAAACGCGAATACAATAACTAGTTCAAAATCTACAAGAAGCCACCCTGAACACTAATTTTCCTCGCCAACTTGGAAAGTATAAATCACAGAATAAATACAGTAATTACAACAAAAATACTAGTAAAATGTAACCACACAAAAGAAGCTGCTCAATATGAGAGTAATAAACTCGGATGGGATAAACGGAAGCGGTAAAAGAAGGTAAAGGTTACGGGGTTCCTGTCGCTCTATTGGTAGCTTCACGCCATTGACAAGTACATATACCCTTTTTCTACGTGATTAGTCTTTCGCAGAGCTTGTTGCAATCCTCCTGCTCTTGGTATCTTGCGTTAACCAGCTCTTCAATTACTTGCTTCATATGATTTAATCATTGTCTTCCCGTAGGACTACAATTCTATCCTTAAATATTAATATGAATATTATAATATTCCTCAGACCCAGCCCTGGCATGAAATGTTATTTGAAGATTATGCATAGCAAGATGGGAGTTGATTACAGTAACTGTCGATTTGTATATTTTTCTTGTGATTGTGAATTAGTGTTTGTCATGCAAATGAACATTGTTTTATGGAGAGAAATTATGCAATGTGTTCAAGGACAGTATTATATGTGACACATAAATTAAAAGTTTTCAATTGTAGTTGTTGATGTGAGCTGCGATGTTTGGATGACAATTTGCAACGGTTTGGACTATTTTATATTGAAAATTTTAGGTGTAAATACATCTAAACAGTATTAATTTTCATCTGAAGGTGTTTTCTAATGACTGAGTGATTTTGAACAATTCTTAATTATTTTTTTATGGATTTAATTGCTAAAGTACAGGGTAGTTAAAATGATTGCAGTGATTTGAGAAAATTACTACAGATTTATTATTTGATATATGCTTACAAGATTACATAGATATATAAACAAACTGTGAAAGTTTTTTTGGGTGTCTACAGATGCTCAATATGTGCACCTTTAGTGACTCTGCACACATCAAGTCTATAATCGAGTTCTTCGCATACCCGATGCAGCATGTCTCTGTCAATGAGAGCAAATGCATTGGTGATGCGAACCCGCAGGTCTGGCTGATCAACTGGTACTGGTGGCACGAACACTGTGTCTTTTACGAAACCCCAAACAAAGAAGTCGCAGGGGGTTGATCAGGGGAACGAGGAGGCCATGACATCAGCTGACGATCAGCATCCCCAGCACGACCAATCCATCTGTTTGGAATCCTGTTTTTTTAGGAAATTACGGACAACTCGACAAAAATGGGGTGGAGCACCGTCCTAATGGAAAATGAAATCTTCACTGTCAGCTTCCATAAGTGGCATGAGCAAATTCTGCAACATTTGCGTATAAGATTTTCCCTGTGATCGTCACCTCATTAAAGAAAAAAGGCCCATAAAGTTTCTTTCACGAGATCGCGCAAACCATGTTCACTTTGGGAGAGTCACGAACGTGCTGCACATAAGCATGATGGTTTTCGGTCCCGCAAATGCCCACATTATGCCTGTTCACTTTTCCACTCACATGAAAACACAAGTTTTTCTGCGAATGTTTCGTCTTGGTTTAGACTGGGCGCAAATTGAAAACGACGCACTTCATCGTTGGCGACAGTGCTTGTAGCAACTGTACCCTTTAAGGCTTCATACACAGTCGCTTCCGTAGGATTCTCCAAACGGTTTTCTGTGGAATACCTAACTCCCTCCTCACTCGAGGAGTAGACTTCTGTGGGCTACGAACGTAACTGACGCGCACACCCCGTGGCTTTAAACAGTTGATACCAACGCCGAATGATGTTAGCATGCGGGGGATCCTTGCCGGACTTTGTTCTGAAGTGTCGCTGAACAGTTACCACAGACTGAGTTGAATGAAATTCGAGAACAACGTACGCTTTCTCACTTTCAGCCATCTTGCTCTCTAGCGCTCTAGCGGCCATCGCTGGATGCTTGCATTTAGTGCAATCGAAACTTGGAGAGCCACATGTCTTATAACAGCAAGCCCCATCATCGTACCTGTAATAGGACAGAAAAAAAAAAAATCGTGAAATCGCTGCAAACATTTGACTAGCCCTGTATTGTTAGAATTCGAGAAACATTAGGTCGGAACTCTGTGAATTATTCTGGATCTTTCTGTAGCGTCTGTATAAACAAGCGGCAGAAACGCGTTAGTTAGTTGAGCAGAGTTAGTTGCAAGTTAATTGAAAATTAGAATCGCTGGAATACTTGCACGATTGTGCTTTGTATCTTTGATCTAGCCGGTGCCTATTCTGCGTGTATTGTGTAATATTATTGTAGAGCTCGCGGAAAAAATAAACCTAAGTGGAAAGTGATTCTTCGGAGTAGTTATTTCATGCAACCAACAGCTTGTCAATATCCCTACAGTATCTAACAAATTAACCAATCCCGCATGTCTTAAAATATGACCCACCATCCCGTTTCTTCTTTCTGTCAAACTCTTCCACAAACTTCTTTCCTCGCCCTTCATTACCAAAACACGTTTATTTCGTACTTTATCTGTCCACTTAGTTTTCAGCATTCTTCTACTGCGCCACATCTGAAATGCTTCAATCTTCGTTCTTTGTGGTATTCCTTAACTCCAGGATTCACTATTAAAGCGCTGTGCTACATGTTTATTGCAATTTCTTTCAGATTTCTAGACCAATCTTTGTAACTGAACGATTTCTACTTTTCGAGAAAGTTCTCTACACTAGTACTATGCTAATTGATACAAGTAGCGTGTGAAATAAGACGTGTGCTGAGTGTTTGTGACCCGCTAACCGCAGGGAACAGACGGGCGATGAGTCAGGCAGGGCACCTGCGCGCACGAGCGAGCCAACTCATCGACCGCTCAGGCAGCACCGGTCGATGGGCCAGCTGGGACACAACAGCCGAAACACCAATCACACACGTGCCGCACTCACGAACTAGCGCACACACAAAATCGGTGCTACTGCAAGCTGCAAGTAAAGACAGCCGTGGATTCCTAGCCCAAAGGGGAGTGTCCATTAATTACGTGAGGTGAAATGAGAGGGGGTGGGGGGTGGGAAGGTCCGATGAAATCACACCAATTAGGGTGTGGGGGGAGGAGGGGTTAACGGAAATCTCAGGTCATCTTTTTAATTTCTTGAAAAACAGTAGAGCTTGTAAGGAAACAGTCTCCTAATACTTAAATAATGATTGATTATTGTTTTCTTTTCCTTTTATGTTGTTCTTGGTTAGTGTAATTTTTTTGGATGTTAATATTGCTAATTCTTCTTCTTCTTCTTCTTCTGCGGATTGGTGTTATTCCTATGGCAGTGTATATGATAATCTCTGAGCAATGAACTGCGAATGTAGGAAGAATATCTTTGTCAGAGAGTAAAAGACAGATGAAATACATGGGCACGGCGCAGATTGTTAGAAAAGCTGCGATTTATAGCTGTAAGTGGAGAAAAAAAGTAAATTAAAGGAGATTAAAATAAAACCAAGTGGAGGTTTTGTTTGTTTATCTTTTTCTTTTGATGAAGAGCAGTAAAGAAATGTTAATATCTTCAATACCAACAAAAAGAAAAAGTAAGTAAAATATTTTAAGCTAAAAAAAAATCTACAAAAGACGCCGGTGCTGACTTTAGGTGGGGTATAACCGCCCTAAAAAAACGGGAGAGTTAAAAAAAAGTCTCAAACAAACTATGAGGTCGGTTGGCAGGGGGAGAGGAGGAGAATCCCCTCAAGAACTCACGTCAATCTACCTACACACCCCTCTTTCTCCTTTCCTCTTCCAACCTACATTCGCCCTCTACTAATTTTTACTTTAAATTACCTCAGTGTCTCCGGTAAATTATTCATCAAATTATTCCTATCCCTCACACCCTTTCCTACGAAAGAAAATTTTCCTACAACCTTATGCCTGAATTGAAGGGCCTGCTTGTAGTCATGGTCATTTTTACCAAGCACCCCTCAATCTTCCCACCAATACCTTTCCATGCTTCATCACCAATATAGGCTTCGTACACTCCCATGAGACTCTTCACCCTCCTTCTATCCTCCAAAGAATCCCACTCCAGCTCCTTTATCATATTAGTTACCGATTGTGTTTTGCGGTAATTTCCAAACACAAATCTGGCAGCCCTCCTCTGCAGCCACTCCAGCTCCTGTATTTGATACCCAAAATGTTGGTCCCAAACTACACCACAATATTCCAGCAGTGGTCTGACCAGAGATTTGTACCCCAATTCCCTTACTTATGAAGTGCATCCCCTCACCAATCTTTCCAGTAGGTGAAAGATATTGAACCCTTTGCTGCTACCTGTCCAATGTGTCTTTGCCCAGTGAAGTCTGCTATCAAATGTTATGCCAAAGTATTTACATTTCGAGTCTTCAATAAGTAGCTCCTTCCCACTTTATAATCATAATCAACCTTTAGCTTTTTGTCTGTGTGCCTAATAAGTTGGCTCTTCTTTGCATTTATCTTCACCCATGTTGACTCACCCAGCTAGTTATCCTATCTAGATCACCCTGCAGCTGTTTACAGTCTTCTATTGTTTTGATCCTTTTATATAGAATTATGTCATCTGCAAACAATCTAACTTATGACAGTAAACCAGTAACGCAATCATTCATTAGAACAACAAATAAAAATACTCCCAATACACTGCCCTGTGGGACTCCCATGTTCACTCCTACTTTTTTTGATACTGCATTTCGTACACTATCTTTTTGCTTTCTACCTTTTATGGATTTTTTTACCCACAAATAACCTTTTATCAACTTATACTAAGTGTAAAGCATTTACCGCATGATGCAGCTTAGCAACTGGCAATATAGCGTCAGAGAAATGCCTCGACCACCAACAATGCCGAGCCACAGATTAAAATACCATCTAACTTGTTCCACTAAACTGTCTCCCATTAAAAAAAAAAATCTATTTCACTACATGTTGTAAAATATTCGGAATTCTCGTTCCTATTCCCCATGTCACCCCGAACAACAAATAAAGTGCAGTAATTCGTTTCCTCGCGATGTGATAGCTGACACCAACTCCAAAAATAACTAATGTAAAAATTTAAATAATAATAATGTAAAATATTGTTCATTTATTTTCTTCTAAGAGAGCTATCAATAAAGTTATTTGTAAATTTTTAGTGTGTTTTATTGAAGGTTTTTATTGAAACTAATTTATTTTGTGTTATTGATGGTAGATGAAAAAACGGAGAGCCTAAAACCAGGTGCTTGCGAATTCAGGCCTACTCTTCCGAAAGATACCAGTCCGCCCAGTTTTAAGTCACTCTCAGGCAGACGAATCATCACCAACAGTGTCGTATGCCCTCATCCCATACGCTCCGCGGAGAGTCACTGGTGACTGGGAATCGACAACCACCACCTCTGCCCTGCCCTGCCGGCCAAATCGTGATGGCGAAAACTTCTTCCAGCCTCAGTACACGAGCCAGCTAGCCATGTAACAGGCGTCGGAAACAACCACAGAGCCACAACCAACTGAGAGGGTTCTCTTAGAAACCATTCACAAATCACGTCACACGAATAATATGATTTTTGGAGCCACACCCCCTTCCTCGTTACAGTTGGTCACATTTGTGTGACCCCCACATTTGGTGTGACGACACATTTTTAAATTTGGATCTTATTAAATTAAAACAGCACTTCCAAAATTAGTTACAAATTTCTATTTAAAATAATATGTCGTATAACCAACAACAAATCAAACATTTTGGAAAATTGAAAAAAAACATTACAAATCAAATGAATGATACAAAATTTAATAATTTAATCATTTTGTGTTCATGGACTTTGAACTCATTCTTTGAGGACGAATTTTCGTGATGGTCAAAACCTCTTGTTGCCTCTTACGTGATTGCTTGTGCTCTGTATGATGGAAGATATACAACACAGGTGCCAAGCGATCATTTTAAAATAACTATGCGGAAGTCGTATTTCGTCAAAGGCTCACAGGCGGTATTGGCCTTTCGGCGTATGTCAAAGGCGGCCGCCGTGCGATACCGTAGTACAGTGAGCGCGAACTAGCGCCGCCGCCACGTGCCAAAAAGTGATACAAAATATGTATGTGACGTCACAAAGCTTATGACTCGTCAGCCATCCCACCCCACCCTTGTCACACGATGCCAGTGTTCGTTGATCCCTTCCCTCCCCCTTAAGATGTGGCACACTTTATGAATGGCCCCCTAATGTACGAAATCAGGCAAAGAACTTAACTGAGGTGGTCTACTCCGAGCTATGACGTTTGTGCTGCTTGGCGTAACAAGAGGAAGCGGTGAGCCGCGGCAGACAGTTGGAGTGCCAACAAAGCGCTCCTCGGGTGAACGACCAGGCTGGACATGGCTGCTGTCCAGTACGCGCAACTCCCAAGCGTCACCACAGCCACGCTCAATCTCCACACTGACAAATCGCAATAAGCCAACTCAGCGTCCGGAGACCAAGTGTTTCCGGTGTTAACAATCCACAAATTAGGTCACACAAGTTACGATCTTGTTCATCTCCCCCATCCCCCTCCCCCCGTCCTTGTCACAAGCAGTTACAGTCTTGCGACAACCTCTCCCTTTGCCACCACTCAATTTGTTGCAGTTTTAAATTTAGTACTTGATTAAAACATCGTAGCAGTATAATGTCTAGGAATGTAACTTTCAAAAGGGGCGCCCATTAATTACGTGAAGGGGTCCGGCGAAATATCACCAAGGGGGGCGGGAGTCTCCCTCACGTCTTCTTTTGAAATTTTGAAATTCTTGAACGACAGTAGAGGTAAAAAAAAAAGTCCACAAACAATCGAGTACAAGGTCTACAAAATACGCCAATACCAACTTTGGTGGGGGGGGGGGGGAGGGGGATAACCATCCTTAAAAGCAGGGGGGCTTCCCGTCAACATCTCACATCATCTTAGGTGGGGTCCGGAACGGAATTCCGGGAAAACACTTCACGTGATTAATGGCCGCTCCCAAGGGCATTATTTTTTTCTGAGCACCTTGATTATGATCCTGAATATGTTTTAACAAAAAAAATTACTGGCACGGATTTTTTTTGCCCTTTTTTGTTGTAGATTCCATGACGCTTATGACTCTGTCGAAATACGATAATTATGAATTTGAATTAATATAACAATGCACAGCATGCAGTCACGGAACCCATGTCGTAACTCGATATCCGAGTGGACAGTTTATCAACTAAACCAGTCTTGTCACGTAAACAGCCATGTCGATTCACACTGTTCATATGTACAACATAAATCATATAATAATGCACAAGTGTCGTTTTAAACTCACACCTTCTTTATTCGAACCGTTCATTTAAAAATCCTACCATCTGATCACCTGTCGAAGATTAATCTGCCCTCTTGGAGAATGCAAATAGCATTTAAAAACAACAGAAAAGCCTCAAACAAAATCCACAGTACATTGAATCGATTTCTAGTCCGTATTGGGATTAATTTACAATATTACAAACATTCCGCACAAGTTTAATTTTGTTGCTGTTAACAATAACAAATCGACATTACCATTTTTATTAACGTTGTTCCTCTTTTCTTTTCTTTTTTCTAAAGACCTCTGAGGTAAATCCTACTGTAGGCTTTTCTCCTTGCTTTTATTTTTTTAGATGCACTTATATTAAAATGAGATTAGTTTTCCTTTTATCTTTTATTATAAAATTAGTACTATTCAAACTAGCCGCATGGATGCTTCTAATTCGACACTGTCCTTTCCCTCCCACCGTCCTATTGTGTGACGTAAGTTATAAATGGTCGTTTAGCTCGATGTGATATAGAATGCTGCCTGCGTCGTCTCACATTTGCCCCCACATTTTCACGTGAAATCAGTCGCTCTTTGGAACCATAACTTTTATGTCAGTACCATGTACAACATATCTGTCAGTTGAAGTAATTGATCGATAAGTTTCGCACACGCACTCACTACAGCCGAAATAACTAAACAGATCACCACTGATCACTGTTAACCGGCCTAAGATGCTCCTGGCTATCTCGGAATGACTCGGCGGAGGTCAGTAACACAAAAGACGAAACCGCAGGTGGTTCCGGGAGTGAACAAATCAACACGCGCCTCTGAGAAGTCGCATCACATCGCAGCGCTGTCCACCAAAGATATTTTAACATCGAATCGTATAGCAGTTCATGTTATTGTATTGAATGTTTACCTGACACACGAACTATACATATTCTCTTTAAATAACCTACAGGGTAGCAATCAAGAGTCACAAGATTTATTTACGATCTCTACAGATTGATGAATAGCATAAATTTCGGAGTAGATAAGCCACAATAGGGCTACAAAGATTAATGGCCGGTAGCTGAATAGTTCTACTTTTGGCAAAGAAACCAAAGACAAGATGGCGGACCTGAACCACAAACTATCAACATTCGGTAAACACGAACAGGTAAAAGCAAGATAATTCAAATCGGTATAGAGAGATCTCTTTAACACCGTGATTTTCTGAACTTGTGCATCCATTAATATCTTGCCATCGCTGAGCTCTTCAGTAAATACAGCTAATATATTTAAGTTGTCTGAAGTTTTGATTAACAAACGGGAAACGTCTAACAAAGTGCTTCCTAGTATCAAAACCAAAAGAAGAGTTAGATATACGGCTCAGAGTAAAAAGTACACAAAAAAGAAACCTATCTAATGTAGAAATATTACACTCACTTAACGTGATCAGATGTAGTTTCAAAGAGGGTTCAGATTTTCTAATCTTGTGTATACATTAACTAATTGCCATTAATCAGCTGTGTGGTACGTATAGCAAAAAGATTTAAATATTTCGAGGTTTTAACTAACAAACAGGAATCCTCTACGTCCATCCAAATATGGAACATTAAACGAGAGTACAGAACAGGATCTCAGAAAAGTTCAAACAGAAAACACGATTTCAACCAAAGAAATATATATCTTTGAAAATAAAACTTCGCATAGGAATGCACAGTCACTTAACGTGTACCTTGTTGTTTGAAGTACCTTTAGGTTTATTGTTTCTAAATCGGAACCCGCCAGTGTGGCTCACTGCGCTGAGGCGCCGCACAGTGGATCAAGGAGGTTTAACGGGACCGGGCACGTCGTCACGACTGTGGTATTTAGGCAGTTTACCGCACCCACCAATGCGAATGCCGGGACGCTTCACAATCTTTGCCTAATAAGCTACACACTTCACAAACAAATACACTTAACACACGTTGAATATAGTTACAGATGGCAACGCTTCAGTTACTCTATTAGTCTAGCCTATAGTAACACCTGGCAGCAGGTATCAGATGATTGGTGCTAGTAAGGGTATGCGGCCGTAAAACGAAAGCTCCAAAATTGACCATACGGACGATGACTAAAACTCCAAAGGCAGCCGACCCATAATGCTAGAGACTCAGTCTAGAAACAACTGTTCTAGTGAATGTTATTGCTTTGTGTGAAGGGCATCTTCAATAAATAGATAATGATATTGTTCACATGCCCGTCTGCAACAGCACCTTCTATACTTTTCCACCACTCAAAGTTCGAGCTGAATATTCTCTAACTCACCTTGCAAGCCTTAATTGTTCGGATAATAAACATTTTTTCCACTAAACTTACACATGCGTACTACACACAGCTTCTTTTGTTTACCTAGTAGTCATGATTCTAATGGCAGTTTGATTCATAACAACTAGGTAAACATGTTTATTACACCAACAAGTAAGGCTTGCGAAACATCGCGTAAATGGAACTCAGTGGTGGAAAAGAGTATAAAGTGCTGTTCCTGATCGGCACGCGAGGAATACCTTCACTGATAATTCACTGCACCACAAGGCCGAAACGTATCTGAGTATTAATAAATAACATTCATCAAAACATTTGTTTTTAGACGGCGTTATTTGTAGAACTTATTGTTGAACTACTGTGAAAAATGTCCTACGCCGAGACTAGTAGAGAGCTAGTTGTGGTACTGACAGGGCTCTGCGTCCCAGAACTGCTCAGCGTCCTGGGCGTCGAGGTCCTGCTGGGGCGACGGTGGCCTGGGCGCCGGGACGCCGACCACGGCGCCGGCTCCCGCGCCGCCCACGGCCAGCAGCATGGCGACACTGACAGGACTCTGCGGGAACAGTGGGGCAGCCCACCCGCCCGCGCACGCGCCCTGGCATCGATCCGCCGCCGCACCACTCACCCCCGATCACCAACACCTCCCAACAACAGGCGAGCAACTCCCAGTGTAGTGGCCTCTGGTTCGATTACCCGTACAGCCACACAAATTGCGGTTTTCCATGATTTACTCAAATCACTTAACGCAAATGCCGGAGTGGTTCCTTCAAAAGGCCATGGCAGAATAACTTCCTTTTCCTTACCTCCCCCCCCCACTTTCTTTCCCGCCTCTAGTGACGACGTCGACGAGGCATAAATCAAAAGGCCATCATCTCTTGGACCAACTATATAGTTATCTGTTTTGGGTGATTTCTGAAAACCGAAGTCGGGATGACGGGGTGCGGATTTGAACCTGCATCCTCCCGAATGCGAGGGCCGAGTGTTCTCACTCACCCACCACGCTGCGGTCTCTGGTTCGAATCGCGGTCAACCCCCACACTCACCTCCACATCATGCAAAGTTTTTGTTTTGTTTTTTGTTTGTCAGCTGTGCTCGACGTTCCAAGTAAAATCATACGTCCCCGTTAACAGGTAGAATTAGAGCGTACCGTTAGGGATAACCACAGAGGCGGATTGCGCTACCATTTCAGCGGTCTAACAACCTTATGCCGTAGAATGAATGGACGCTTTCCCAGCCTATCAACTGAATGAAATGCTCTCGGGCTTTGGATTTGGAGAGCCACGAAGCGTCAAATTGACGTGTGGGAAGGCCGAGAACATTTTATATAACCTATGCTGTCTTCATACCAATAATGCCATACCGCCTCCACCTTCCGCTTTAAATCCCTAAGATCTCTAACTACGATGCGTTGCAATGACGTGTAAATCTACGTTATTGCCATTTAACAATTCTCGCCTGAAAGGGGGCGTCATAAATTACGTGAGGTGAAATAAGCGGGGGGGGGGGGGGAGGGGGCTCCGGCGAAATATCACCAAGGGGGGAGGGGGGGTCAACAGAAATTTCACGTGATGTTTTTTGAAATTTTCGTTGGACTGTAGAGCTAAAAATAAGTCTACAAAACACGCAAAGGCCGATTATAGGGGGGGGGGGGTATTTCGGCGAAAAGTGTGGGTGAGATAAAAAAAATGTTTGAAAAAGTTTCCACGGCGATTTCTAGGAACCAGATCTCACCAGAAAGAAGGGGGGGGGGGTTCGAAAATCCGGTAAAAACACCTCACGTAATTTATGGATGATCCCTAACTATGGCGCAAAATACAGTATATTTAAGAATGAGAGCATCAACACGACCGCCGCCAGTTGAGTGAAACAAGCTATCGGAACATCCCTAATGACACAGGGAGTATACGTACAAAAAACTTGAAACATAAGTAATCATACGTATACTCCCTGTATTTATATAAATAACTGTCAGAATGATAAAAATTCCTCCATACAAAGTTTAATTATTAATTTAATTGCGATGGAGCACACGCTCCGGCGGCAAATCCCTGTCAGCTAATTACCCCTTTTTTATTTTATTTTTTAAATTATCTACTACATATTTCCTAAGCTCACTCACTCACCTTGATAGCTATTGGCTGGAGATCGGTGTCACGTGTCAGCCTCCGCTCGCAAATTACCAGCGACCAGATATATCAATAGAAGAAATTCGAGGTTATGTCCACAAATTAACAGCTAAGCAACTGCTACTAAATTAATTGCCATAACACATTCATTGAGTGAGCTTTTCGTAGCATTTCATAGTTTAAAAAAATATCGGCAAACTTTATGACTGAAATTGCTTTGTGGAATTGCTTTTCAATAAAATGTTGCTAATGAAAGAAACATAAAAAACTTTTAAGAACTTAAATTACTCATGGTATCTGCTGTTACCACGAATACGAATTGTCATTCGGGCCTAGGCTAAATTTCAATTTATTTAAAACTTTCGCTAATGTTGTTGCTTGACCAATGTTTATACTTTATTTATTTTTATGTATTTTAGTGACCACTTTGGTTAATGGTCTTTGTTCATGTTCGCAGTGCATGAGTTATTAGGTTGTTTAAAGTGGAGATCAGAACAAATATTTCACCGAATCGCGTATTCCGGCTATTAATTTCTTCGGAGTTGCTCAACAGTTCAATAACCTGGAATCTGTATTAAGTACTATGGCCGTTACACACACTATGATCAAAGATTACATTATGAATGCACAAAAAAATAAAAAAATAATAATGAAAAAAATGCTTACGAAGCAAACAGGAATCCTAATTTTCCAAAATGAACTTTAAGGGTCAAACACAAGTCAAGTTCGTATTTGGGCAAGCTCGAGACTACGATCTTCGAAACAATTATACGATAGCACTATCGCACCTGTCCGTGTTTAATACGTGTATTAATACTTCCAAGTTCTTCAAGCTCCAGATATTTTATTCACTCTAAGGGTCAACTTCGTATTTGGTCAGACCACATCAACCTGTCAATCTTTCACGCTAAACCCTGGAACTATTCTAGACCCGTGACTATACGCAGAAAACGGTCAATGGCTTACAAATTTTAATCCCTTCAGCGTTTTTGGTAAATTATTCATCACTTGGTAAACTGTTCCAATTCCTGACACCCTTATCCATGAAACCGAGTGACAGTTTGTGGTCAAGGTAATTTTTCCCCTACGACGCACAATTCCTAATTCTTCGAGCGATCAGTTCTCAGGAATAACAAAAAATTAAGGCTTAATTATGCCGTCAAAATGAAGCACGGAAGATAATGAGCAGCATATTCATATACATAAAGTAGTAATAAAAGTATATAAAAAATTTAAAACTACAAAACCGATTCTACTACTAATCTTGAAATATATAGTGCAGGAATACCCAAAACGCTCAAAGGTTATGTTGAGCGATACACCAAGTTTCATTCACAACGTACTGGAACCATGTAACACGGATAAGGGGGGCATCCATAAATTACGTGAGGTGTTTTTCGGATGTCCGGACTCCCCCCCCCCCCTCTGGTCCACCCTAAAATCGACTTTCACGTGTTTTGTATTTTTTTTTTTTTTTTTTAGATCTACAGTCCAACAAAATTTCCAAAACCTCACGTGATATAAGGAATGGGAAGGAATTCGGCCATGGCCTTTTGAAGGAAGCATCCCGGCATTCACCTGGAGTGATTTGGGGAAACCATGGAAAACCCAAATCTGGATGCCCGGATGGGGATTCGAACCGCCGTCCTCCCGAATGCGAGGCCAGAACGCTATCCGTTACACCACCACGCTCGGTCCCTACGTATAAGCCTATGTTGCAATATGCTTGACGAAAGCCAGGTTATGACACTGACATACCAACATCATTTGAAAATGCAATTATTGTGGCTTTTGATATTGGACTGCGTGCATGGGAAAGTGATTTGGAATGTGATAAGGTGGCTTTAGTGAGGTGTGCTCATTGTTCTCTTCCACTTTGTTTTAACCTCTTCATCGAAATCCCACATCTGCACTTTGAGGATTAATATAAGCGCTATGAGGTGTGTTGCACTGCTGTATAAGCGTGTTTTGCGCTATATTAAGTACTTTAAGCAGAGAGTTTTTGGCACTGTTGATTGAAAATTTAATGATACACAGCTCCCGTCTCTAAAGACCTCGCTGTTGAGAGACGTAAAGCAGTTAAAAAAAAAGATACACAGCTGTCGTTAAATTGCGTATATTTTTGGTCGTGTGGTATTGACAACTTGTTAATTTTCATCTCTCTATTAAAATGTTACTTGAGGTAGAATGCAACGTTCTACATGGAAATGACACACATCACTGTTTTGTTTACGATCGCTCGTTATTATTATATGCATGTTTTCGTGCGGTTCCGAGCGTTTGAGCTCAAAGCTGTCACTTGTGAGAATAGAAACTAGGAACCTCAGATTAGCTACATCTGTCTTGTTAAATAAAATGACAGTACAGTATTTACTTTCCTCCGTACGCAATCCGAGCTTCCGAAATTTGTCACGTTTCACATCTCAATGATTCCCGGCAGCTTATAATGTGGAATGGCGGCAGTCCACGAATGAAAAACTTACGAAGTTCAGAAACAGCGTCGAAGTTCGTCAAGCTGAACTATCGCGACTAATTTCGTCTGGAAAACTGACATCACTACTTAAAAACATTACAACACGGACAGAAAGTCTGTAGGAAACGACAGGCAGTTACCAGCCTTCAACTGCGCTCAGCCCGAGGTTTATTGGCAGTTAAACCAGAGTTTCGTAACTACAATACTACACGAGACGAAAGGTCAGTCCATCAGCAGGAGGCTGCTGGCTTAAGTAACAGCTGCCATCAACCACAAGTGCAACTAAGGTTCTTATGTTGTAAGGAAAACACCCCCAGAAAGCACCCCCCGAAAGCGGCTCACTTAAGGCAGGGGTCCCCAAAGCGATCGATATCGACCCCATGGGGTCGATAAGAGTTCTCCAGGGATCGATTAATACACGGGGGTCGATTAAAACTAAAGAGGATCAATTGAACTGTAGAGAGAAAAAATGGGAATATTGTAAACAAAATTCGAAATACGGAATAGAAGATGAAATATGTGTAGATCTCGAAGCTAAAGTGGTGTTGAAAATAAACACCTGAGTGAATTTTGGAGCAACAACAATGTTTCTATTGAATACCCCAACCTCAGAGCAGAAGCCGAACCTTTCTTGCTTGCGTGGTTGAAACTGGTTCCAGCCAAGCGAACGAAATTTTGATAAAACAGAGGACCAGATTGAACCTTGTGATTTGCGACTAAAACTTAACAATTTTCAACCGAATATCAATAATCTTGCTGCTGCTCTTCAGATACATCTATCCCATTAATATAAACCATTTAATAAAAAGGTTTGTTAACATATTTTTAAGGTATTTAATAGTAGCCACAAATGACAGCAAGTGGTTTTTTTCACCCAATAAAATTAATGTTAAATTTTCAAAGATAATTGTGTATTTTAGGTTCTATGACACGTGCGGTTTAAAAACTATAGGCAAATTTCCATCTGTCCATAATTTTGTTATTATTTTTTAAGATTATAACAGTGAAAAATGTTTCCTTTTTCTGATAATGTTATTGGGTGGATTTTATAAGATATTAGAACTTTTTTTACTTATGGCTTTACGCCTCGTCATTAGAGGCGGGACGGGACTGGAGACAAGGAACTGGAAGGAATTCGGCCATGGCCTTTTGGAAGGAAGCATCCCGGCATTCGCCTGGAGTGATTTGGGGAAACCATGGAAAACCCAAATCTTTGCTCCGGACGGGGATTCGAACCGCCGTCCTCCCGTTAATGGAACTATACATTTCTTCGTTGGGTTGTTACGCAGGTCCCCTTATTGCTTAGCATAAGAAATTCCAAAAATGATTTAATGTTTTTATTAAATACTTAATCTCGGGGACGATAAAAAGGCAAATATTGTATGAAGGGGTCGACGCGATAAAATGTTTGGGGACCTCCCCCTCCCCATTTAAGGTGTCAGTTTAAGCTGTGAAATTAGAGCAAAAAAAAAAAAGAGGCTTTGGATTGTACAAGAAAGGCAGTGGTGCCATATATAAGCCAAGGCGATGGCTCTATGTCATGATTCTTCATCTCTGTTCATAGGGTTCTACACTTTGATCACGAAGTTTCTTCCGAAAACGTTCAAGGTGTTTAATGCATTTGTTACAGCGCCATAAGAAACATTAAACGTGACAGAGGGCGGTAGAGATGCGACAGGTGCAAGCGGTACTTTAGCTGTAATTTTCTGAGACGTAACAAGAGCTATACCAACTGCGGCATTTGGCTTAGCGGAACTAACTGCATCAGGAGTACACTACAGGACTGCGACATATAGCAGCAACGAATACCTACCTATTTAGAGAACGCAAACAGTAAAAATATAAAATGTGGTTGGATCTCGATATTATTGAGACGGTCAATGCATGCGATATAACTAAGTGAAGCACTGGGAGACGGCTGCCCGCAGTGGTCCGTGGCGACTTTCACTGCAGTCCCTTTCACCCGGCGCATATTCACAGCTGCAGATCACTTCAAGCTTCACTGTCCTCTCACACAAACTCGTTTACAATTTATTATTTTTGCTCATTCAGCAAAAAGAAGCGAATTGAAACAACTATTCTTCAAGACTGTTGGAAAACCATGTGCATATTATTTCTATTCTGAAAAAGGAATTTTTAGGGATTCAACCCTTAAAGGGCAAGAGATTAATTATTTCGACAAAGTGACTTTTTTTTTTTTTTTTTTTTTTTTTTTTTTTTTTTTTACGAGCCATTTATATACCTCGATACCTAACAGAAATTGATGAAAAAAGGGTGGCATTTTAAAGATTAAGGTCTTTGCTTTCACCCGATGCATATTCACAGCTGCAGATCACTTCAAGCTACACTTCCGTCTCGGACAAACTCGTTTACAATTTTTTTTTTTATTATGGCCATTCAGCAAAAATGAGCGATTTAAAACAACTATTCTACAAGACTGTTGGAAAACCATATGCATATTATTTCTAACCTAAATCGATAAATGATGTATCATTTTAAAGATAAAGATCTCCGCTTTGGTGAGATCATATTCTGAGAAAGGAAGTTTTAGCGATTCAAACCTTAAAGGGCAAAAGTTTCATTATTATTTCTAAAACGTGCCCTTTTTTTTGCAACAAGCCATTTATATCCCTCGATATCTAACAGAAATCGATAAAAAAAGGTAGCATTTTAAAGATTAAGGTCTCTGCTTTGAGCAAATCACATTTTAAAACAGGAATTTTTCTGAATTCAATTCTGAAAGCGCAAAAGTGTCACTATTTCTAAAACATGTATTTTGGTCACGAGCCGTTTATCTCCTTTCATACCTACCCCGAGTTAACGCGAAGATGAAACTGTTTGAAACTAACAATCTCAAATTGTATTTTTCAGTCATTTTTTGCGACGCATTAATAATTTTCAAGACATTTCAGTAATTATATAATCCATTTCTTGATTTATGTACTTAGTTCCGCCAAACAGTTATTCATAACTGTTTACTGATCAGAGTTTAAAAACCTCAGGAATAATGGATACTTTTCTTTGATGAAGTATTGCTTATAACACTCTTGTAAGAAAATTCGTTGAAATTTCCCCACCAAAAAAATCTGTTCGTCCACTTTCAACTTTTCTGAAACTATTTTATGGTTTTTAGTTAACAGAGACCAAAGTTTATGAGGTTTGTAATTTTTCTTTATAACCGGAAGAACCAAGAACAAGTCAAAAGACGAGAAAGTTGTACCGCAGCGATTCCAATGACGATACTGTCGAAGCGAAGTTTCAATGGGCTGACAACATTCCCTCCGCATGAAACAGAAAACTTGCAGGGCCATATCATGAGCTCCTTTCACTTATCTGTGCCGCCAAACCGCCGTACGCTCCTGTTGCCGCTTCCAGCCTTTTCCAATTACGCGATCGTGGTCGGTACAAAGAACAAACAACAGTCATCATACAAAATAACATTGGGTTACACAGACAAACAGAAACTGCGTCTTCAAATATAAATACAGCTCTTGTTGAGAAATGATGTCCGGCACAACAACACTCAAGTGAAATGTTTTGGATACAGAAAAATTGACTGCAGAAGTTGAAAATGTTCTTCGGGTGGTGCAGATATTGTCAATTTGACGTTTCTGTGCATAATCACAAGTCCAATCGCGTGACACAAATACCAGAGAATATAGAGAATTCTTAATGATAGTCTTAAATTTTATTAAATTGCGCTTAAGTATCCTTTGACTAGTAGCCGGATTACCCAGCATATTTACCTTCTTCAAAACGTAGCAAGAGCTATTTTTTTTTTTTTTAACTGCTTAACGTTTCTCGATAGCGAGGTCTTAAGAGACGGGAAAGGATGGGGGGGAGGCAAGGAATGGGAAGGAATTCGGCCATGGCCTTTTGTAGGAAGCAAATTTTTCTATTGCAGGGACAGGAACTCGGCAGTGCGGTGACTGCAGACTACTGCTGGCTCGGTGTTGGGTAGGCCGCTGTGCTTAATGCCAGTGCCGCAGTGGAAACGTCAGGCACGTTCTTGGGGAGCGTCCGTAAACCACGTAGCCCTATTTTAGCCCCCTGTGAATCTCTCCCCCCCCCCCCCACACACACACACGCATGGTGCGTAACTTTTTTCCCCTACTGATTCCAGAAGAAAACATTCTGTACTTTTTTCTCTTGTAGACTATCGTAAATTACATACGGAGATAATTAAATGACGTAAATATTTATTCACATGCTCTTGTGTGTTTTGTACCTTATTTTAATTCTGACAATATGAATGAAAAGCTACGTGCCTTGGCTTGGCTCGGAACCCCCCCCCCCTTTCCCACCGTATCGCAGATAGCTTACCAACCAACCACTCCTTCCCTAGACCAAGCCACGTAGTTTATGGACGCTCCCCTGTCAGCGCGACCCTGTTTCTGAGACGGAATCAATACAGGATTCGTTCACTGTTAAGCCCTTGGCTGATGCCTAACTGTGGAGCCTCGCCGTTAGCCGCTAATTCGCCTGTTTCACACTCGCTCCAGTGTTGCGTCTCACGGATCCGCCCGCTGCTGTTAACGGTGAGAACTTCCCGGATACCTAGTCACCCATAACAGCACAAACAGACCGGCGCGGCTTTTCCGTTCTATATATACAAATGAAAATTAATTTGTACGCTTTTCTGTATTAATTCATCTTTTAGTGTCGATTTCTAGGTTATCGTCGAAGTTTCGGTTTGTTAGACTGATCTGTTTCTAGTGTCAAGTGAGTCACGTTCTCGGAACCACCCATAGGATACTACACTAACATTATAAATTCGAAAGTATCTATGTCAGTTTGTTGCGTTTTCACGATTGCATGACTGAAACGATATTAATGAATTTTGACACATAGATACTATATAGCTTTATGAAGGACGTAAGGTACCTTCTTCGGGATAAACAACAATTTTGTGATGAAATTTTGAATACTAAGTGAATGGTGAGAGACGGACGGATAGCGTGTGTGAGTCCCCGTGATGTTATATCCGTCACTCAGGCGTTGTTTCTCTCAACTTGTGTACGATCTCTTCATTACGCACAGACTCGACTTAGTAGTCGACGCGTACAAAGTCGTGGGTAACAGGTAGGAGGGTATACATCGAATACCCACTAACTCTCACCGTGATTGAATCCCACATTCAAATCAATCGTATCTCCAGTTACTTTTTTTACACAGTGTTATATATATAAACAAATCCACTGCAACACAGTTACCTTTAATGATGTTTATTTACATTGTGCGTTACGCGTTTTAAGAACTAATTACCATTTTCAAACGCAATATAAAATACATTTTAATGTAATGTGCTTGTGTTTGTTTCTGCTATATATAAGAAAACCTTATGGAGTTTTACTGGAAATAAAATGTGGAGTGTTTTACTACATCAAAAATTTTGTACTTAAGTTAATGTGTAATAATTATCTCCTTAAACTTACATTTTACTTTTGTACCTGTATGTCTTCTATACCCTTCCTGGGTTCAAGTGTGTCAAACTAAGAAAAATATATTAGTGCTTGATACTTCATTGTGAAAGAAGGTGGTTGACATCTTTATATGAAAGTCTGGCTTAAAACAAAGTCAGTAAAAGTCTTCAACGACTGTGTACCCATCATAAAAACAAACAACCGTTAACATGTCGCCTGCCAATAATGCCTTGGCTATGAGTCAACAGACAGTATAGTCGAAGAAAGAAAAACGTGGAAATAAAACAACTTGTTTCCATGGAGCAAAAACATAAAACTGGATTTTCCCTGCTTGCACTCAATTGTTACAGTGGGACATCAACCCCTAAATCTGGTCTCATTTACTTAGAAACGTGTACAAACAATAGACAAATATTACGTGTATTAATTGTTTCTATATTGAGTTTATTTTTTAATAATGGTTTCCACGTCTCTGCCATATATTACCGGTTATTGAGGAGTAGCACATGTGACGAACCGTGTATGAATATTTCATACCATTCGTTTCATGGTCCTAAACAATACTGGAGCAAACCGCTTCAAAAAATGTGTGTTTAATAACGCGTGGGTGGAACAGTTATTGTAAACTGATCTGATCTGTGATCATGCCACTTAGCCATGCGGATAACTCTGGTGGCATGATATTGGACCGAGAGAAAAGTCAGCATGACCAAGCCGTGGAAAAGATCGCTCACCACATGTCTCGGACGGAAATACCAAACAGCCGTCTGTCAAATACTGCGCCTCTTGAGGTTTAGGCAGTACATTTAAGCTAAAAGATGGACCTTCGAGAAGCGAGGCAGGCCAGGTCCTCCTAAAAGCGTCGTATTCGGGACAGAAGTGGTCGCCGACATGATGTCTAGTGCGTAAAGACCCGACAGCCATCGAGCGGGTACCGTGCCTCTCATACGAACATTCAGGTAGTACATTTAAAGCAAAAGGTGGAACTTGCTAAGCATGCTTAAGGGCATCGTTTTACTATACTCATTGAACTAAATGTAGTCCAAGATCCGGCTGCACGATCTCTACGCCCATCGTTCTGGCCTCGCATTCGGGAGGACGCAGGTTCGAATCCGTCCGGGCATCCTGATTTGGGTTTCCATGGTTTCCCCAAATCACTCCAGGCGAATGCCGGGATGCTTCATTCAAAAAGGCCATGGCCGAATTCCTTCCCGTTCCTAGTACCCAGTTCCATCCCGTCTCTAATGACCTTAGCCGTCGACGAGGCGTAAAGCAATAAGTAAAAAAAGTCTACGCCCATCTGTTATTTGATTGAAATGCAATTTTTATGTATAAAAATTGTTATTAGTAGCATAATACGATTCTGCGGGATTACCTATCAAAAAATGACCGCAAGTATTTTTAATTAAATTTTCAAAAAATATTTTTTAGGAAATTTCATTCACTTTGTTTTAAATACATTATAATTCATTTCAAAGAGAGACATGTAAGATACATAAAAAGTTTGGGTTGCCTGTGTGAAAGAGGCCGCAAGTAGTCATTGCGAGCTATTAAAGGGCGAGAGAGACTTAGCGCACCAAATTGTTTGTGAGACGGTATGGTGCGCTAAGGGGCATCCATAAATTACGTGACGTGTTTTTTCCGGATTTCTGGACCCCCCCCCCCTCCTCTCTGGTGAGATCTGGTCCGTGAGACCCCCCACCCACCACTAGAAATCGCCCTCGCAACTTTTTGATACTTTTTTTTTAAGGTCTCACCCTCTCTTTCGACTAAATACCCTCCTAAAATCGACTTTCGCATCATTTGGATACTTTTTTTTGGCTCTACAGTCCAAGAAAAAATTCCAAAACCTCACGTGAGATTTCTGTTGATCCCCCCCCCCCCCTATTTCACCTCACGTAATTTATGGACGCCCCCTAACTTTAACAGTTGGTAACCCCTACTTGCGGCTACTTTTACACAGACAATCCAAACTTTTTATGTTCTTTACATGTCTCTCTTCGAATTACAATTTATTTTAAAAAACAAGTGAACAAAATATTTTCTTTATTTTTTTTTTTTTTTTGAAAAATTAATAAAAAATGTTTACGGCCATATTTCGATAGGAGTCCCGGCAGAATCGCATTCTGCTACTAATAATCTTTATATATAAAGATGAACGTATGTTTGTTTGTTTGTTTGTTGGTTTGTTTGTTCTTCATACAAATCCACAGTTTTCATCCGATCTCGATGAAACTTTGCACACTTATCCTTTGAAACAAGGAGAAAAATACTGTCCACATTTGGTTGAAAAATTATCTGTATAAATAACACATGTCTCTTAACTTCGAAATACGGCGATAGACAGACACGTTGGATGTGGACGTCTCCAGACCGTGTTTCCGTGTAGTGAACTGGCAGCTCAGTGGCTAAAGAGCTTGCTGACGAACGTCTGGTCTCCGGTTCAAATCTCCGTAAAGGCTAAGATTTTTAAAAATTGTTTTTCATCGTAAGAGTCAGGCCTGGGCCGTAGGTTATTTGGATTGAATGTTAAACTGTAGATATTATAAAGTTAGGGGTGCAATGCGAGGCAAATCGTAAGTAGTCTTGCAATTTTGTAGGTGTACACTTTTTTACGTTATAATGATCCCTCAGGTGTTGTTCGCAGTGAGTGTGTGTAATACTAATATAAATACGGAAGTGAGTGTGTGAACCACAGTAATACTAATATAAATACGGAAGTAAGTCTCTGTCTTTTTGTTACGTTTTGACGACTATATGGCTATAT
Source organism: Vandiemenella viatica (assembly GCA_031002005.1). Taxonomy (NCBI): domain Eukaryota; kingdom Metazoa; phylum Arthropoda; class Insecta; order Orthoptera; family Morabidae; genus Vandiemenella; species Vandiemenella viatica. Next base: position 17,041,126 of record JARYHS010011408.1, read on the forward strand.
CGTTGTGATGGAATTTTATAAGGAAAGCTGTATGAAGGGCACAGGATACTTTTTCCAGTATGATTAACAGTTGTAGTCACGAAATTTTGAAATCTTATCTAATAGTGACAGAAATATGTTGGAAACCGATTCTCTTCAAGAGGCAGGTTCGACGGTAGAATGATATAGTGATAGCTTTCCTGTCATATTATGCCGACTGGATATTGTTTGGGACCAATCCTTCGTTACCAACAACTTTTTATATTTAATTCTGGCAAAAAAAATTCTTAATCCACGCATACGAAGTCGCGGGTACGAGGCTAGTTATACATAAAAATTGCATTTCAGCCAACTAACAGATGGACGTAGAAATCATACAGTCGGGGCTTAGATTAACACTCTTGCTTACAGCTAACACAAAGAAGGGAGAGATTTGAAATTACGATGTCTGAATATCATTAGTGATTAGCATACAGGTCGAAGCGCAGATAACTGCCCAGGTCAAGGCAGAGCCTCATCTGTTTAAGCAGGCCGCTCGGAGTGCAGTTCGTGATCGGAATAATCGCCTGCCGCAGAGGAAGCCATTATTAGCAATTCATGAGGCAGACCGGAGACGCGCAGATTCGAGCCAATCACAGCTGCAGCCGCACGAATTACGGGCGGAGTTTTAATGTCCACCACTGTACAGACTCGCTTAGCGGAAATTTCCATCAATCTTCACAGTTTCTAAAAAGAAAGACATCGATTTTCTCCGCAATGTTATAAACAAGGGGTAATCAAACTGGTCCCTACTGGCCACTAGTGGGCGTTCAGCTCTCATGGTGGGCGGTGGTGGTTTTGCTCGATACCGTAAGCATTTTTTTTTTTTAATTTGAATTTTAAAAATATTTTCAAGACGTTTTATGATGTCAGTTTGCACCTTCAAGGAGCTAATAAAACTCTGTCAATGACACAATACGTTGTCAATCTGTAAAAGTTGAAACTACGTCGTTATAATCGATTGAAAACAGAAATTCGTCAGTTTTCTGAATTATCATCTATAAAGGATAAAGTAACTCCAGAAGATATCGCAAGATTCAGTAGCAACCTCAAAGAACTTAAATTGGTCATGGAAAAACGATTTGAAGATATTTTGAAATTAAAGGTGTATGACTGGATAAAAAAATCTTTTTACCGCATATATATAACTTGCCAAGAAGAAGTGTTAGAAATCAGACGATGAAGTTAAATGTAAATTCAATAGTGGTGGGTACGAAAATCTGTGGCAAAATATAAAGAAAATGCCTATCTTATCTAAATATGTGGAAAATTATGTTCACTTTATTGATATTTTTTCCTATCTCATATCTTGAGTAATCAGGCTTTAGTGCTGTTCGTCAAATAATGACCTCGGAAAGAAACCGCCAGAATATTTCAGAAAGAGAAGACGTTCGTTTGTTCTTTACAAAATTTGAGACCGCTTTTTTCCGCAGCATGAGCCCCAAGGATCTCATTAATAAATTAAATAATTAAATGTAATTTCACCAGACGTCTTGCCTCTATGAACGCAAAGTGTAAACAGAAGGATAGACTTAACTATAGTAAGTAATTTCATTCTGTCAATGAGGACTGAGACAGATGGAAGCTTGAAAAGAGTTTATTTATAACAACTCCGTGAAAAACTTCGATCTTACATAACTGTAACTCTGTTTTATAAATTTTATGAACCACTTCCCCGCTTTACAAATCATTACTGTGAAACCAGTGAACGGTTAGAAAATTTTACTACTGACAGAAATACAAATGTGGGCGGTAGGTAAAAAAAGGTTGACTACCCCTGCTATAAACCAGAGGCACGGCAGTAATGAATGTAGTTGGACACTAAAACTTCTACGAAGATAATCCATATCTCTATTTTAGAAGCTGCAAAATAAAACGACAAAAGCTGAGCAGACAAACTTTGCGCAGAAACGTATAAGCGAAATGCTGAATATTACTAACTGCCTCGGTAAAGAAGACAGAATTTAGTTTACAGTTCTCTAGTGCAGCACGGCACGTATAACAAGCTTTAACAACCTCGTTTATCTTGCTTTACACGTAACCTAACCTCTCACCAGACTATCGTACAGATAGAAAAGGAACAATCAATTTTCTTCGCATATTAAATGCAGCTCAACCGATCGACCTTGTGGTGCACATGAAAACCAGTCTAATTACTTTCACAACTAAATCCGGTTTACAACAGCTTAATGAAAAGCAACAAAAAGAACGCCCTACCATAAATATGATTAGTCTTTTCTGAAGCGCAAGAAGAAACCATGCTGGTAGTAATAGGATGCTGATTGTATGCAGAGTCCTGTATAATTATTTGGTTATCTGCAAAGAGCAGTGCATTAAGACTTGATATATCTACAATTATATAACTCCATTCTTTGTTGATATAAAACTTCTCATGCGTTTTATTTATAGTGGCAACATACCTCTATAGTTGGGCACATTCTCCGGTAACCTTTTTTTTAAAAAGGTCCTTCCATTCAGCTGGCACTAACTTTCCTTTCTAAAACCTATAATTCGTAATAAGCCAAAGATTTCTATGTTCAAGGACAGCTCTTCAAGATTTAAATGCCTATGTTCAGGCTAACTGGACCACTTTCTTCCCTGTTCTTTTGGGACACATGGGATTGTTTATGTTCTCACGGAAAATGTCTATGGTTTCGGTTTTTTATCCTCCCGTACGTATTTGGTGACCTATATTGGAACACTACAATATGTTATAATGAGCTGTTCATTGCAGATCTTCAATAACATTAACTGTTGTAGTGTCTTTTTTCTGTTTAAATGTAAGTCACGGTCCCTTGGCTAAAAATATCAGTTTGCAATTGACCGAAGAATCGTAACATTAATTATTTATGAGCTTAACACCAACACAAAGATTGGGCCACCCATCTATTAACAACGGCTGAAAGACATTCCCCCGATTATGAAGAATTTTCATGGTCGTTGCCTTTTTGACAAGTTTCTTGCCATTACGCTGATGACTACTAATCACTGCATCTCACCCATACATCGAATGTGATGCGAGGTGATTAGGTGTGACATAGCGACACTGTAAATCACACGCTCCGGTTAGAGGCGTTAATCATATGTAGACAGTGGTGAAGATATCTATCAAATCAGCACTACCTGTTGCGATCCTAGTGTTATTGATGTTACATTCAGATGCAAGGAAATCATTTTAGTCGCCCCCCCCCCCTTTTAGTATTGTCGCTTCCCTGCGTTTTGCGAAAGTAATATGATTTAAAAACTTGTCCAGCCAACTACACTACCTACAGCCTGTGAAGTGGAATTGTTGCACAGTAAAAAGCGCGGCTGATCCTGAGGCCCATGTGCCGCGTTCCGCATACCGTGCGGAGGTCACGGGCGATCCCGACCTCCAAAGTGGCCGCTGTACGGAAACTCACTTGCGCAAGAGCAGAAGACCGTTTCGCGTACACCACACTGTTTCATATCAACAGACCGACACTGATGAACGAGGTAACGCAGCACCTTCAAGACCGTATTCCAGCTACCTCACCGCTTCACCAATTACGAGACCTTACTTTTACTTGAGCTAATCACATCCTGAAGGCCTTGAACACTGGTCTACCAACCACTGCACATATCCAGCAATTTTCCAGCCCGCGCCTCCCGCTGTTGTTAATAGTAATGTTGCATCGAGGCAGTATATCGCTCTAGGAGAAGAATGAATTGCATGATGCACTGCATAATCTTTACAAATAGTATTATATGGTTAACACCCTTCCGCCACTCCCCCATTACTGACCAGGCACAATCCTTAACAAGTGTCCCGCTTCCGCCTCTAAAGAATGTTTCACCATTTACGGGATGATGATAACTCGAAAAATTCATTCTGACATTAAGAAAATTAATAATATAATACTCATCTGACATAGTTAGATGGAAAAATTGTTTTTTATTTCGATAACAAATGTTAAGACGAATAAAAGTTTGTAGATTAAAAAAATACATAAACTAAAAAACTGAAGACAGCTTTAAAGCTCGTAATTCCTAAAAAAAAAAAAAAAAAAAAAAAAAAAAAAATCGGAATCTTAATTGTGTTCAGAGCAAAGACGTGGGAAACTCTATTTGACCGTACATTATGAAAAGCACTAACCTTCCCATAAATTACATGTATGTTTTTTTTTGCTTATGGCTTTATACCTCTTCGACGACGAGATCAGAGTCGGGAAAGGACTGGAGACAAGGAATGGAAAGGCCATGGCCTTTTTTGAAGGAAGCATCCCGGCATTCGACTGGAGTGATTTGGGAAAACCATGGAAAACCCAGATCTGGATGCCCGGAAGGGGATTCGAACCCGCCTCCTTCCGAATGCGACAAAAGGCGTTACCGCTCACCTACCACCCTCGGTATATAAATATGTCAACAGGAATTTTATGAATAGTAAGAATCTTTAGAAGAAAATGCCTGAAATGTCGGTTGTTAAATGCAATTGCCGAAACTGATGAACTTCAGATGATAGGAGAAACGACGAACTGAGGTTGGTATGCGTGATAGCAGTGAGATGAACAGAATAGAGCTGAGAAAAGCGAGTGTTGTGTAATCGAAGATCTGCTCTGCCAACAAGCAGACTGGCGTTCCGCCCTCCACATCCGCAACTGCGGAGGGGAGAAGGGTAATATATCATAGCCAGCAGGCAGCTTCCTCAGCAGCTGCTCCGGCCACTGGGTGCTCCATGACCTACCACAAAAAGCAGAGGGGTCTATTGATAGAAGCTACTAGCAGACGCCGACGACCTGCATGTGACAGGAAGCTCGCAGTAGCCGCTGAAATGGCGCAACATTAACCATCTTTCGAAAAGGGCAGAAAACAGCACTTGAGCCACCATTCCAGCAATAGATGTGATAATTACATGTTTGGCTCAGAGCGAACTTTTTTGTAACTATGTGTGGAGCACACTTTATGGCAGCGAAGCATGGGCTTTAGTAATACCAGAAAGAAGAAAAATTGAAGCATTTGAAATGTGGTGCTATTGACGGATGCAGAAAATTAAGTGGACGGATTAAGTACGAAACGAACGAGTTTTGGAAATGATAGGCGAGAAAAGAAGTTTATGGAAGAGTCTTACAGAAAGAAGAGACAGGCTGGTAGGTCATATTTTGAGACATGCAGGATTAGTTAACTTGTTATTGGAGGGAACAGTCGAAGGTAACAACTGTAGAGGAAGACAGAGATTACAATATATATGGAGCAGATAATGGAGAACCTAATGTGTAAGGGGTATGTTGAGATGGAGAGGTTAGCGCAAGATAGGAAGGGATGGAGGATTGCATCAAACCAGTCGAGAGACTGATGACAGAAAAAAATTAAAAAAATTAAATAAAAATGGTATCTTGAATCTTCAGATCCGAAGAGACAACGGTAGATAATAGCTTTTTTTCCTATGGAAAACAGTAAGTAAACTGACAAATATCGAGTGCACATTCGTAGTGGCAGTGAAACGCGAATACATAGAACAGCCGCATCTTGAGCGTGTGCTTAACAAAGAGAGCTCTCTGCACAAAGTAACGTGGCGGCCGGATCTTACACTACACCCTGGCGCAACTTTAAACTAGCAAGGTCGCCACTACCTGCGATATCGATCACACGACAATAGAACAGCCCGCTGCAGTGCTCTAACCTGGCGAATGTCAATCCCCAAAGCAGTCGGCACAACATACAGGTACAAACTACAACGAAGATTCTCGTGTCGGTTCACTATAAATAATGAAAATACTTTTAGCTTCTGCCTAGTAGAGAACCCAGAGATGCAAAGCCGATGGCTTATTGTATTACCTGAGAGTGAATCTGACTTTGTGCATGGTAACACACGAACAAATCCTCAAGTTACAACACAACAGAGCCTTTCTGCAGGCTGACTACACCAAGTATATTTCGCAGCCGTAGTAATGCTATCAATTAATTGGTGACTTGAACCCTGAGGATGACAGTAGGCATTGGTCGAAACGTCGTGCTAAAAGGAGTATAGATTAGAAGTAATTGATAAGCGCATACAGCAACCGTTTCTTGTTCTCACTTGTACGGAACGCTGATCAATCGTTTCACAGAGTCGGAAAGTTGTAGCACGTGATTCCTGTTAACACACTGCTTGATATTCCGAGCACTTTCTCCTGCTGGTCTACTGCTATTATGTCAACACTTGTCGCGCAGACCTACACACTGTGCGCGGACTCACCGGGTGGCTGTGACTGGTGGTTGTCGGAGGCTGCGGCGTCCTTCACCTTCATAGCGGCTGGGAGTCGCGAGGCGCACTGGCTGACTGGAGCCGCTAACCCAGATCACAGCGCGGGCCGCAGCAGCGCTGCCCCCACCACACAGCGCCGCAAAAACTACCGCACCCACCCGGTCGCCACGCTGCGACTCACGCAAATGATTATTTAACGAACCCGACAATCGCCGCGCTGCCATCGCTCTCTTAACGACACATTAGAAGCTACGACCTCAGCGCTCCCTAGCGTGATTCGATTGTTTTGCGGCACGACTTTCTAACTACTGTATATACACTCTTGACTCCGTCATTCCTCATTAGGTGTTATCCATTAAGTACGCGAGTTGTTTCTCTTGAATTCAGGAACCCTCCCCCCCCCCCCTCCATGTGATGAGAGTTAGTGAGATCTGGTCGGTTCCTCCCCCCCCCCTAATAATGAGAGATCTTGAAGTGAACCCTCCCCCCTACTGAACGACATCGTAGTTTTTTTTTAGACCTATTTTTAGCTCTCCTCCTTCGCACGGCGGTTATATCCCTCCTAAAGTCAGAATCGGCGTCGTTATACCCTCCTAAAGTCAGAATCGGCGTCGTTATACACCCCTAAAGTCAGTATCGGCGTCGTTATACACCCCTAAAGTCAGTATCGGCGTCGTTATACACCCCTAAAGTCAGTATCGGCGTCGTTATACACCCCTAAAGTCAGTATCGGCGTCGTTATACACCCCTAAATTCAGAATCGACGTCGTTATACCCCCCTAAAGTCAGTCTCGGCGTCGTTATACCCCCATAAAGTCAGTATCGGCGTCGTTATACACCCCTAAAGTCAGTTCGGCGTCGTTATACACCCCTAAAGTCAGTATCGGCGTCGTTATACACCCCTAAATTCAGTTATCTACTATCGGCGTCGTTATACACTCCTAAAGTCAATATCGGCGTCGTTATACCCTACTAAAGTCAGTATCGGCGTCGTTATATACCCCTAAAGTCAGTATCGGCGTCGTTATTATTATTATTATTACTCCGCGATTCACTAAAAGTGTGTGGCGGAGGGTGCATTGCACCTATCGAAAAGGGTTATGTTTTGGAAGGGTTATAAGGGATATGGCAGGAGGCGCCCATGGGCTATTGTGAGGAACCATCCCCGCATTCGCGTGGAGTGATCTGGGAAAACCATGGAAAACCCAGATCAGGATGGCTGGAGTGCTTTATCGAAAGCTACTCCTGTCGGATTTTAAGTTTACTCGCCCGGTAAATCCTTTCTATTCCATTCCCTAATCGCTCGTGGGAAAAATGAGTACAGAAATGAATCGGTTCTGGCCCTGATTTCTCTTATCTTGTTTTCATGGTCATTTCGAGATATGAATGTTGCTGGTAGCAATATTTGCTGACTGTCATTCCGAAATACATCTGTCTTGAATTTTTCAATTAGCTTCCGTCGAGAGCAACGCCTTCGGTGTTCCAGGTCTTCCCTCCTAAAGTCAGTATCGGCGTCGTTATTACCCCCCTAAAGTCAGTTACATTAAGGAGTTTTTTTTGTAAATACTAATTTTTAATGCTAGAAATAGTAAAACAGGAAATACTAGCGAGAAGGAAAGCACGCAAGAAATAAAAATTTATTGGCCTAAGTGAGGATCGAATGCAGGACAGAGCACGGCAATAAGACCCGATACCTCAAATTGCGTGGCTGTCCAGAAACAATAGTTCAACGGCTTGAGAACTGATATACAACGAGGAATTTGTAACCTTGGATTTCTCATAACGGAAGACTTCACCGCGACGAATAACACTAGCGAGAGATACCCAACACGTTGAACTATTCCACTGTTCGTAATGAACAACTTTCTTTGAAAACTTGAAGGATTTACTGAAACATTACGGTAAACATTTTGAGAACAAATTTACTTCTATCGCTCCAGTCCTCTGTCACGTGCGGTCAGAAGGAATACCGCAGACTTTAAGCTGGGCCGTAAGTTTTCAAACTGTGGAAATTCCCCTCCATATTGGTTGCCTATTGCCTAGTTATTGCTTGATACCTGCACAAAGACACAGGCAGCTCGATACAGATCTATAGATGCCGAGAAAAACAAAGTAGGTAACGACGCTATTACGACGAACCACACCTGTAAACAGTTCAGCCGTAACTGCAAGGCACACAACAAAGTCATATGGGAGCGTCCAGGGTGAGGTGAAATAGGGTGGGGGAGGGGGTCCGGCGAAATCTCACGAAGGGGGAGGGGGTTACGGAAATCTCGCGTGAGCTTTTGAAATTAGACATTAGAGATAAAAAAAGGTCTCGGAAACTACGAGGTCAATCAGCAGGGGGGAGGGGGGGTCCCATCAAAATCTCACGTCATCATAGGTGGGAGGGGGGGGGGGTCCGACCAAATCTCACCCGAAGGGGGGGGGGGCCGGAATTCCGGAAAAATACCCCAAGTAATGAATGGACACCCCTAAGCCACATTTTTCTTACTGACAGCTTTTGTTTTCAGCAAGTGGAGTTATCATCTGGTGACGTCAGTATCGGCTATAAATCTTTATTATTTGCCCGTTACCATGTCGCATTGTACTGATTAATGGAGGTATACAAAACCATGCACGTCTGGTCTTCGTTGCACAGTTTATCACACCTGATCAGCAAATATTTGATCAACAAGCCAATTTGCTTTCAGAGTCTGCAGCTTATCGTTCTCTGCTGCGGAAGCAGCCCTTTAACTTGCAGGCAAAGCAGCCTCGGCTTTATTTATCTCCAGCACCAACTTGGCTCAAACTCATAGCTCTGCGGGATAACAGTTGGCCCGGTCTCACTAGGAAGATATAGCTGTGCCACACAACAACTCGACCACCACTTAGGTCTGGCATTTCTGAATATAATCCACAGACAGCGGCTCTGCAGAAACGCTGGGAACCATGTTTTTCTAACATCATCTCTTAACTCAGTCAATAATTTACTTTCGACATTTTTCCCAGTGTGAACCTTCCTCGGCGAATATTGGTTCACAAACATAATGTTCGGTTACTCAAAGCTTCTAGACGGCGCTCTATCCTATTGTTCGTCACATAGTTGTTAGTAACGTTCGGTAGGGTTCAAATATCTTGTAAGCATTATCATTGAAGACTTGAGATGCCACCAAGATTTAAAAACTCTTGGAGGCATCCATTAATTACGTGAGTTGTCTTTCCCCTCTGGTGAGATCTGTTCGGCACCCCCCCCCCCCCCAAGGTGACGAGAGATTTTGACACATCCCCTCCCCCTCCTGCTTAAGAGGGCGGTTATACCCTCCACAAAGGTGATATCCGCGTCGTTGATGGACGTTCCCCTAGTGATGTAGCGCAGGAAAAGTTTAATACGAAGAGGCGATTTTTAACTACGAAAGTAGATAAAGCACAGAGCAAAAGACTTGATAAATGTTTTGTATTGAGTGTGGATCTTTAGGGGGCACAGACGCGCACCATGAGGCGGGAAGATGAAACAGTTAGAAGCGTTTGAGGTGTGGAGGAGAATGGAGACGACAAGCTGGATGGAAAAAAGTGAGTAATGTTCGAGTGCTGGATAGGATTGGTGAGAGAGGAGGAAACAACTCCAAGTCATAAAAGAAAGAAAATAAGAAATGGATAGGACACTTGCTGAGAAGGGTATGTTTGTTAAAAGACGCCTTGGAAGAACTAGGAGAGAGAGAGGAAGAAGGAGGTACAAAATAACAGATAACATCAAGGGAAACTACAAGGATATGAAGAGGGCAGAAGACAGGACAGCATGGAGAGCAGCCATGTGGAAACCTACCTTAAGGCAGAATACTGATGATAATAGGGTTCATCCAAAATTTCTATTTTTGTATTTACAAATCGACGTTTAGGACGTAAAGGACCTTATAAGGAGAGTACTGGGTTGAAGGGCGACGAGAACAAAAGTAACTGTAAGGAATTAAGCCATGACATTTTTGAAGATATCTATCGAAGCTGGAATCTAAATGTCCGGAACAGGGATCGAAAGCCCGTTCTCCCGAGTGCTACGCACGAATATTAACAACTCAGCCAGGCTTTAGTGGAGACCCATATTACAAATTATTTTCATCAGAAATATCGAAAGATTTTTGTTCTGGTCATAGCTTCAGTCACAGAGAAGGATTAATCAGTCAGGTTTAGAGTTTCTGGGCGGGCCCAGTTTCCCAGCTGTTGTGGAGGTGCCCTTGTTCGCTGTTGGATCCGAGCCAACGCATATAAATTAGAACACTCCACAAAAAAAATTCGCTTCACTGGAGGCCGCCACAGAGCCAACTGAAGCACACCAGGGAAAAGTGAAAGTACTGATATCACTCAAATTCTTGATGTGACGCCATCATTGGTACGCAAAATGGCTACAGATCAATTCGAAACCTATAACAACCTGCTGTAACCTTACTTGGTGGGTAGTACAATTGCAGAAAGAAAAAAATAATAATAAAAATCATTGTTAGTCATTATTGCCCTTGAGGACAGTGTTTAAACTCAAATTATTCATGATTATTCAGTTGTTTTTTATGTATTTCTCTTCTTCCTTTTCTCTTCCCAAAACCTCTTCATACGTTCGCTGTATTCCTGTTTCCTTTGTTCTGTCCATTTTGTTCCTGAAATGAGGTCTTCGTGGGTTCTCCGCCGGGTAGTATTAAAGAAAGACAAGCTTTCGGCGGCTTGCTTTGCCGCCGTCGTCAGGTCCATTGTACGTTGTGACACTCAGAAGACGGTATGGCTCCATACGAGGCAGGCCCGCTACGGGTTTGCGAGACTTCCAGTGTAGTTCTGATTGCGACATACGTACAACGGTCCTGACGATGGCGGCAGAGCAAGCCGCCGAAAACTTGTCTTTCTTTAATACTACCCGGTGGAGAACCCGAGAAGACCTCATTTCAAAAATGCGCCTCGAAAGTCTTATTTCTCACAGTTTGTCCTGTTTTCTTCTTATTTTAAATTGTGTGTTCATAATTTTTGTTCCTGAATTGTCGCCTTTCCTGTGTCATTTCCTTGCAGATCCGTGCATGATTTAAGTCCTCTTCTATTTCGTGAAACCAACTGGTTTTCCTGAGCGAACCATTTACCTCATCAAAGATCATCTTTGCGAGTCTAGTGTTGTTCATTATCTGTAAATGTCCATAGAATTGAAATCTGCGTCTTCTGACCATGTTTGTCGGTGTATCTGTATGTTCTTATAGATCTTCCGTTGGTCTTTTCAACTATATGCCGTCTTTATGTATTACTCCAAAAAGTTTTCGTAAGGATTTTGCGCTCAATATTCTCCGCTTCCGTGATGCCTGAAGCCCCAATCGTGGTTGTTTCTGATGCATATAATGCTTCTGGCAGTAGCAATGTAATGTCCGAGTTTGGCCAGCTTTTATATATTTCTTTTGTTATAATATGCCCATGTGAGAGTGTATGCCTTCTGAAGTTTTTCTGATCTTTCTGAATTTGATAGCTTGTTACATCCTCCTATTTGTATTTATTCCCCTAGACATTTGAATTTCTCAACTTTTCCAAATCATAAAAATCATCATTATTATTATTATTATTCAGAATGGACCCTAACGGATCATTAAAGGCCTTGATTTACGGATTGTAATGAAGAATTTGTCCATTTTTTTTACAGTGGGTAGTGAGAATCAAGGATTGTCAGTTCCCAGAGCAATGGGACGAGCTCAAGTGTTGCCATCTGTCTGCGATTCATGTAACTTATGTTGTCTATGATGTGTATTTTTTGTTTGTGAAATGCGTAGTTTATTAGCAGCCCAAGCATTCGCCTAGATGATTGCGGAAAACCGCGTGTAGACCAAAGTCAGGGTGGCGGGTACGCGGGTACCAGAAGTCGAACCTGGAAGAGTAGTACCTCCCCGATTCAGTGCTGTGGCGCCTTAACGCGTGCAGCACAGTAGTGGTTCTAAAAAACAAGTATGTGTAGAGTTAATATAGAGGAGATTACACCGTGCCTGACCTATATTAGTATCAACGGTACCTCCCAGCAGTTACTACCACTTGCATAGAGTTTAACTGTAGGCAATATGTGAATAAAGCTTCTGTGGTGGCCCAAGGTTTTTTTTTTTGAGAATTATGGGAATATATAGGCTATAAGATTTTATAAAATACTACAGCTAGCTAGGTCAGTTGCGACAGCAAACAGTTGCAGCACAAGGAATGTGAATACTCAGGTAGCAGCGAGGGTCATCAGAGTCAGCAGCAGTGGGCAAATCACGACGTCATTCAGTTGGGGATGACCGCATCAACTGGCTCAGTGGACAATGGAGTGGGGGGAGTAATGATTAAAACTGGACTGCACCGAGCAAAGAGGGTCTGTTCGGCAGGACTCTACTGGAAGTCTTCGAGGCGGGAACAGAAGATGGAAGCAGAGAGCAGACACTAGCATCATTAACGCAGGTGGGAATGACCCAACATTGGCGAAGTTGGGATGGTTGAGACCTACAGAAGCTCAAGCTCAAGCATTAGTCGCAAAGGTACTGACCTGGCTGTAACAAGGGTAAAGTAGAACTCCAATTATCCGAATCAATTGGGACCGGGACCCCATTCGGATAATCAAAAATTCGGATAATTGGATTTTTTCTGTATGTTGAAAATGGGAGAAAAAGCTATTTTTAAGGAAAAAGAGTTTTTATTAATTAAATGAAAAGGCAACATTTTTACATGTTAAGCGCACTTACAAGTGCTGTACATTAGTATTGTGGTGTGACAGTGTCACCCACAATGAATATAATTAAATTATTATTAATTATATTCATAATTTTTTTTGGTTATATTCAAATTTATTAATTATTTAGTCTTGCAACGTGTAATTAATTGTAAATAATGAGGGTTGTCTGGATAGGTTAAATGTATGTTTAAAACCAGGGCGGCCAAAGGTATATTTTATTGTAAATCAATTTTTCTGTAAACGCATGGCTCAGAAGGGCTGAATATCGAAGGCTAGAAACTGCCATTTCGGCGGTTGAGAGAGGAACAATGGAGCAGGCGAGGCGACTCGATGGCGCCGGGACAGCCCGGCTGAGTCCCGTTCGAAATCGGGCGGTGACCTACCCCTACCCCGCTACTACCCCGAAGGCCACGTAGGAAACGCGCGAAGGAAACGGCGAATGCGACGCATGATATTAAACACGTGACGACGGAAATGTGTAGATAGCCAATCCTGAACATTTATTGGGGTCTACAATACTAATTCCGTGGAGTTCTTTTACATATAGCGAGCAACTAGCCGAGGAAGAAGAAGGAGCCATTTTAGAGATCACTTCTGTCCAAGACGAGCTGATGAAGGAACGTGACTTCTGTCCAAGACGAGCTGATGAACGGACGTGACTTCTGTCCAAGACGAGCTGATGAACGGACGTGACTTGGGTCCAAGACGAGCTGGTGAACAGACGTGTCAGTCGGCACGCTCTCTGATGATCATTGTGGTTGATCATTTCTTGCTTTGGGAAAGCGAGATGTCGAGTGGCATGCTTGCCGTTATTTGGAAGTTATGCTAATAACGCGGGCGTAGCCGCTTATTTAGCTTCCATTGCTGCAGTGGCATTGTGTTTGTCGCTCACCATCACGGCGATGATTCTATGGTAATGTACCAGAAACGACGGTCACTATTCAGTGGATTTTAACAGACTTATGTGCCCTTAAGCGACGCCTGGGTTAAGACTCTGCTCCCGCCACTTAAATTCTGAGCTAGCTGAATTTATATTTCGATTCAATTTTTTTCTTAAGCATCTTGCTGTTTGTTAATTCAATTTTGATGCTTTTCATTCACTTTATACGGCGCCCCCTGGGATTTTCCTTTGTACAGTAAATTGTTAGCTTCAATTTGATGGCCTGTGTTGCCATGTTATTTCAATGTTAACTTTGCTGTTTTTTTTATTACTTGTTTGAGATATTTCATTCAGTTTTGTTTGCTTACTCCGGCGAATTGTAAACGTCGGGTATTGCTTGTTTTTGCTGATCTAATTGTGTTTAACGTAACGTTAATTACTACCCGACCTTGTAAGGCCATAAGACTCAATAAATGAGGTTTTATTTTGTGTCTGAAATTCATGGTTCTAGTTAGTAACCTATTAGACCCCCTTATAACATCATTATTATATGTATATTTCCATTTTCAGGAATTATTTCAGATTTAATAATAATTCCCCCCTCCCTTTTTCTGGAGCACCCAAAATTGTGTGTTTTATTACAATTGGCTCCCAACGTGGGGCTTTTGCAAGTCGAAAATTATTTTGAGAATTTCACAAGTCTGAAAAATCCATGGATGTGACCTGTGTTGATTCATTTTATTATTTTAGAATAAGTTTTATGTTGAAATTTGTTTGCTTTGTTTGCCATGCTTGATTTAAATCTAAATGTGTGATTTATTTCAATCAGTTGTTCAAGTATATTTTCGTTCACTTGCATCAAGCATGGTTAGTTTAAAATTAAAGATAGAGTCAGTGCTTTTGAAATTTTAATGCATGGTAAAAGTTAAGATTTTTCTTTATGCTGATTTTGCTCATGT
>JARYHS010011408.1:17056878-17105625 GCA_031002005.1 Vandiemenella viatica
AAACAAGTATGTGTAGAGTTAATATAGAGGAGATTACACCGTGCCTGACCTTATTAGTATCAACGGTACCTCCCTGCAGTTACTACCACTTGCATAGAGTTTAACTGTAGGCAATATGTGAATAAAGCTTCTTTGGTGGCCCAAGGTTTTTTTTTTTGAGAATTATTTGAATATACAGGCTATGCGATTTTATAAAATACTACAGCTAGCTAGGTCAGTTGCGGCAGCAAACAGTTGCATCACAAGGAATGTGAATACTCAGGTAGCAGCGACCTGTAGAGAGAGAGGGTCATCAGAGTCAGCAGCAGTGGGCAAATCACGAGGTCATTCAGTTGGGGATGACCGAATCAACTGGCTCAGTGGACAATGGAGTGGGGGGAGTAATGATTAAAACTGGACTGCACCGAGCAAAGAGGGTCTGTTCGGCAGGACTCTACTGGAAGTCTTCGAGGCGGGAACAGAAGATGGAAGCAGAGAGCAGACACTAGCATCATTAACGCAGGTGGGAATGACCCAACATTGGCGACGTTGGGATGGTTGAGACCTACAGAAGCTCAAGCTCAAGCATTAGTCGCAAAGGTACTGACCTGGCTGTAACAAGGGTAAAATAGAACTCCAATTATCCGAATCAATTGGGACCGGACCCCATTCGGATAATAAAAAATTCTGATAATTGGATTTTTTCTGTATGTTGAAAATGGGAGAAAAAGCTATTTTTAAGGAAAAAGAGTTTTTAATTAATTAAATGAAAAGGCAACACTTTTACATGTTAAGCGCACTTACAAGTGCTGTACATTAGTACAGTATGTACGTACTGTACTGTAAATAAAAGTCATTGCTTGCTGAACATCTCGGTCAAAGTAAGCTGTTTGACTGTTTGTATTCATCCATTTTCGGGCAGCCAAGTCGCGTATCCGCTTGACAGTGAGAAGTTGCATGTGGTCACACTCGGGCTGACGCTCCACCCACTTCAACGCAGTTTCAATGCCGGCAAATGCTTGTCTAGCTGATGGTCCCGTGTCTGCTTCAACTTCGACTTCCTCGACACTTTCTTCTATCACACTTTCAATAAGTTCTTCATCATTTAGAATTTCATACCCAGGGTCTGACGAATCACACAGCACCCACTCTCCTAAATCTTCAGCACTAACGTCTGAACATCCAGGAATTTTCAGAAGAATGTTTCTGAATTCCTCAAGTGACACATCATCCCCATCTTCTCCTGTCTCTTCCCTTTGCTTCTCTTGAGCTTCTTTTTCCTTTTTTCCCCTTTTCCTTCCCTTCTTCAGTTGGTATGCCTTTCAACTTGTTCAACCTACATCTTGATGTGACTGCCTTAAGCGATTCGGATAGTCGGAGTTCGGATAATTCGATTTCTACTGTATTAGGAAAACCAATGACGTATTAAAGAATTGTTATGTATTATTGTAAATAAATGTGAATATTGTATATACCCTACTGTAGTGTCATTCATTGTTCTACTGCTCACGTGACAGTGAGGTTTTACCCACACATATATTAATGTTCCTCTCGGAAATGGCAGAGCGAAAAAAATAATGGCTTGTCCACCAGAGTAGTGGCTAGGCGAATACGGCACATGCAGTTGGGTAAAGTTTCATAATTTGTGAAGGGTAAACGAAAGTTTATGTCTGTAGGTAAAAGCGAAAAAAACAAATACGTCGCTTGGCCAAATTCTGGAGGTCAGTAGCATTGACTTGCAGTGGGTGAGGCACACGAGATCTGTCGCCCCTGTACCATGACTGTCAAACATGGCGGCACCCTAGTATTTAACAAAAACGGGCTATCAGTGTAGGTCTGTTCGAACCTTCACAGATTAGCCTAGCAAATTAATTGTTTCCAGAAACCACGTAAACTGCAAAATGGAATGACAAATAGGTGTTTGAATTAAAATTTTGCTTCTACTCCCACTGCTTGTAAATATCCCACTCTACAGAAACTGCTAACTTTGAAAAAATCTTAACTTTGGAAAAATCTTAACTTTGGAAAAATCTTAACTTTGGAAAAATCTTAACTTTGGAAAAATCTTAACTTTGGAAAAATCTTAACTTTGAAAAAATCTTAACTTTGAAAAAATCTTAACTTCATAAAAATCTTAACTTCATAAAAATCTTAACTTCATAAATATCTTAACTTCATAAATATCTTAACTTCATAAATATCTTAACTTCATAAATATCTTAACTTCTTAAAAATCATTACTTCATAAAAATTTTACTTGTGCTCTGTTCACAACACGGAATCGTATTTTCAGAGACAATTACGCATTAACATAGTTACATACAAAAATTTCGAAATTGAACCCTCGGCAGGATTTAGTAATGACAACACAGCCAAGAATGGACGCCGAGAGACTGTGTTCAATGGACCGTAGCTAAAACTCGTCACAGTGCACACTAAACGAGTCAGACCAGTTGCCAATAAGAAAGACATCATGGAACATAAACCAGTTTAAAGATGAAAGTCACTTAAGGCTACAAAATACACAACCTACAGACTATACACAAAATTCACTGGACTACCACAATTCAGAAGCAAAACACAACTCACAGGAACGTCTAACTAGAGGTCGAATGCTGCACTTACCTTTGTCAACAGGTAGTAAAACCCATCGATGAGAGACCCAGTTTCAGGCAAATTCCATCTCTGAACGGTTTAGTTGATAGTTTTATATCAATTCTTTTTAATGTTCCGTGACTTCTGAATGAAAGACGTGACATTGTGAACCTGCCCACAGCATCATAACTTCAGAAACCCTTTAAATCAGAAATTTTCAATTGCGCTCTACTATACGAAAAGGTACCCAAAAAAAAAACGGAATTATTTTTTAGAAGCTATATATTTTCAAATTTTTTAAGAAACATCCTTATCCTCTTCAAAATACTCTCCATTGCAACTAACACATTTGTCCCACCGGTACTTCCACTGTTCGAATCATTTTCTGAATTCATCTTTAGAAATGGCCGACAGCTATCCCCTCGTTTTTTTCTTGACCTCTTCAATGTTTTTTACCAACTTTAACACAAAAATAACTTAATTTGGAAAACTGATGTGGGATGAAAAAATTTAGATGGGTAAGTGAGGGCCTGAAGGAAAAATTTTCCTTACAAAATCTTAACATTCGTGAAAATTTGAAACCCCCCCGGTCTCAAAATGTTTAGATATTTATTTTTATACATTTTTTCAAAAAAAAACAACAAAAACTCTGCACCCACCATTTATTCCAGAAACTGCTGATTCCAAAATTCTCATAAAATTTACAGCGATATGTAGTTCCCTGAAGTCTAAAAGCAAGCTGCAGCAATCATTCAAGTGTTTATGGGTCCGCAAAATAGCTGCAGCAGTAGTTCTAACATACGTGATACTCCAACAAACAATTTTTTCCTGACCAAAAAATCTTTTATACCATTCGGCAAAGGATTTCATGGATCGGATGACCAGCTATAATTTGTTCAACTGATAATTCCGTGTGGTTTTAATTAACCAACTTAAAATTTAGTTTCATAAAACGAATAATAAACTACTTAAGTCAATCGATAAGGATTTTTTTAGAAAATAATAGTCTATTAACTTTTCTTAATATATAAATTGCACCTGAAAAAATTAGAAATTTGAAAGCTTGTACGATTTTACGAATTATGTAAAACATTAGCACCCTTATTGTTAAATTATATCTTTCAATGTGAACACCAATGCCATCAACCGCCAGGAATTTGCAAAGACAGTAGAAACGTGAAAACAAAAATACCACACACTAGAAATCAGAAAATCATGATATTTCCAAAAGCTTATGCTTTTCAACCTAGGCTATCCAAATCCACTAGCTGTAAAAAAGATTAGCCAACTAAAATTTCTGCTTGTTCACAGTCATATTCTATTTAATGGAGTAGATTTCTACACCTATTTAACTCTACTTCTAGACAACACTACAGACTATTATCAGTTTTTTAAAAAAAAAAAAGTAACTGCAATCATTCAGAACACAATTTCCACTATTAAATACGCAACTATTGCGAAAGTAAATATCTGCAAATTACTAAGCATTCAATACAAACTCGAAAACTAAAACATTTTATAATCGACCTAGACTTACATCCAAAGTTACAAATTGGATGAATGAGTTTGCACTAACACACTGCATCCATCTACGAACTGTTTTTTACTTAAGACAATGTCATTCTACTATTTTATGTCATTGCTACTTGTCAATCTAATTTCATTTCCAAACCAACTGGCGAAGCGGCGCCAGATAAATAGTTAGCTACTCGCTCACCAGGCGGCGAAAAGTACAAGCCGGACGACAGAGCCATCTCGCGGAGTGTAGCCGCACCAAATGACGCCACGGTCTCTAGGGCATAATTACATTATGGTTATAAATTTAAAGCCATCACTTCGCTTCGCTACTAACGACCCTGGAAATTTGCTGTGCTCATTTTTCCCCGGCATATTGGGAAATTAAGGAAAGCATGCTAAGAGGGTTTTTAGCGCGGAACAGTAAATGACTTGACGTATTTTAGAAGTAATTGCAAACAAGCAACTGGGAAAATAATTCTAATGTATTAATTCCTGGCGAAACTGAAATTTCACGCAATAAATTAAACGTAATATAGTACTCCATTTATGACCAAGGATGCTGTGTATTAAAAAAGAAAATTATATTTTTTTTATAATCTGCACAGATATGGATAGCAATGTCTGTAAAAACACATACCATTTTCTTAAGGTCTTTATGACGACTAAAAAAATTAAAAACATAGTATTGGAAATATGTCAAAATGGATTACTTCAAACAATAGAAATTAACCTCTACAGCCGTGTTTTCATTCACATGAAGTAATATTTCCAGTTACATGATGCTCATGAGCACAACTTAAATTACTTTTTAATTAAATTACTCATACCTTTTGCTGTAAAGTCAAATTCTGGCCCTGGCTAAATTTCAGTCCAGTCAAAACTTCCGCTAACATTGCTACTAGAAAATTAAAGCTTTAAATGTCTACGGGAAAACAATTTAACGAAAACATCTACATGTAGCGAATATAAAAAATAAAAGCAATTAATATGTTAATTATAACGCATTACATATTTTTCTTTCGGTGGTTTGGCAATTTCTTTCTTCGCGCGTGCTTAACTAAATAAAACCGTTATTAAATAACACAAATAACCTCTACTAAATAGTACTATCTTTGGTCATTGCTAATCTAGCAAAGGCTAGATGCGTTAAGGCGGGTTTACAAGGCTCACTTTTCGTAATCCCACCGAATGAATCACTCGCAGTGAAAGGAAAGTGAATTGTGTAAACAAAGAGTCATTCAAAGCGATCATCCAAGATGACGGATGAAAGAAGTTGGCTACAGCTCAACTTTTCGTTCACTTTCTGTTTTTCACTCGGATGAATCATGAAGAGTGACACGTGTAAACAGTCAAAATATCGAAGTCAAACCTTACCCTGGATCGATCGCATTTGTTTGCGATTGTTGTTGTTTTAAACACACAATGGTTTTGAAATTAAAAGAAGAAGAAACATTTATTTAATTTTAAAATATTTCCATAACAACAAGTGTTTATAGAAAACAAAATTTGAAAGTTATGAAAATAAAAACATAAGACTTAATGCTACGGAGAACAAGATTAAAGAATTGAATCTCCCACTTTTGACAATAAGTGCATCAAGGGCAAAATTAAAACTACCTGAATCAGGTGTTCTAGCGAATTAACTTAAGTTTTAGAATCAGAAAAATGTGGTGTAAATTATGCTTCTAGGTAAAGTGAATGTGTTTCAAAGCAGTTGCAAGAAACCTGAGAGTAGTTTCTAGCTTCGGTTTAGCCGGAAGACATTTTCTAATTAGTGTCCTGTTTTGTAATTAATAGTGAGTTTTTTTATAGCAAAACTTTGATTCATACATTCGAGAATTATTTACATACGCCATTTTGTCCTGCACTACTCATTGTACACACCGCAAGATCCAGTTTCTCGTCCACAAACTTCTCTTTTTTCAATTAACATTCTTATGTAACTTTGAATTCCTTAGGAGAGGTTCCTGAAAATTAAATCCACTCCAACGTGCACATGTTGCTGCCATCTTGAAGTGAATTGAATGGTTCATTTGTGATGATACGTGCAAACGAAAAGTAAATTTATCTTCACTTTCACAGTGAATGAATTATCCTGAGTGATTACAAAAAGTGAACCGTGTAAACCCGCCTTTATGGACATGGATCTACGATTAGCAAGCTTAGCCTATTACACTGGCGGGTCTAGGTCCATCTCACACATCATAATTTTGGAGACTATACACACTACCCTTGCCAGAATCAAGGTCCCCCCTCAAAATTAAAAAAGGCCCCCCTCCAAACTATAATCCACTCAAGCCTCCCTCAAACCAAAATCCACTCAAGCTCCCCCAAACAAAAATCCACTCAAGCCTCCACCAAACAAAAATCCACTCAAGCCTCCCCAAACAAAAATCCACTCAAGCCTCCCAAACTAAAATCTACTCAAGTTCCCCCAAACCAAAATCCATTCAAGCCCCCCCAAACCAAAATCCACTCAAGCTCCCCAAACCAAAATCCACTCAAGCCCCCACAAACCAAAATCCACTCAAGCCCCCACAAACCAAAATCCATTCAAGCTTCCCAAACCAAAATCCACTCAAGCTTCCCAAACCAAAATCCACTCAAGCCCCCCAAACCAAAATCCACTCAAGCCCCCACAAACCAAAATCTACTCAAGCACCCCTCCCAAACAAAAATCCTGGATCCGCCACTGGTCTCATCGATGTGTACACGTAAGCGCATGAGTGCGATACAAATGATCTGGAGGGAAGCATGCCTGTGTCGAGCCGCGTTAATCAGTGTCACATTACCGCCAATGCTTTTGAAAATAATCCTCAGTCGGTGTTAAATCTGCGATGGATCAGTGAGTACCGCCATGCCAAAAACAAAATTTTCTTAAAGTGCGAAGTTATGGAGTTACATAAAAGAATTTGGAGAGGCCTAATAAATTAGTATAGAAGAAAGAGTTTTTTCGTCTAAATTATGTTAAATTAAAGCGACTTCAACAAAACGATTTAAAATTTAATTTCTCAAAGGACCAATGAGTGCACGGAATTAAATTATGCTGTCTGCAGAGAAATTATGCTGTGTACATGAAAGCAACATTACCAGATAAAATAAATGATGTATAATTGAGCATATTTTGATGTATAGTAAATTGGTCATATTTTGTTATTTTTAGGACATATTTGCCTGCATATTTCTCTAGTTTTTTGGTCACAAAGGTCAGAACCCTAGTGATATGAATCACAGGCACCATCAGTACTCTGCCCATTAGAATAAATTATACAAATTAATAGTAGAGGCTCAATCAAATCAGTGACAACAAAATTTGAATTGGCTCAGTTTGTTTTTGTGTTTTATGATTTGAGCAAGTTATATTTAATAGTTGTTTGTAAAACTATAAGCAACAAATAAACAGTTTACACCTAATATATTTGCCAATGCAGTGTAAATTTCCCTCAATGTATTTTATTTAAATAACCAGTGAGAATATAAAATTTCACACTTTTCGCAGGCGTCATTATTGAAAAATTGCATTTACTTGTCTCTTTTCGGATTTGCGCTGCATTTTTTTTATGTCGCCAACGTTTTGGCACCAACCTGGAGCCTTCGTCAGGGCTTCTGTCTATCTCGCCATCTGGTGGTTTTTAATAAACTTGAACACTTAATTAGTGAACCGGAAAAGAGACAAGTGCAATTTTTCAGCCAGTGAGAATACCAAGTACAAAGGTAATTCAGAACATAATGACTAATTGCAATATAGACAGATTGACATCACAGGCACATTTCAATCTAATGTATAATGTATAAATTAACGATTTTTTTTTGTTTTTTTTTTTGTGAAAAGTAAGAGTTTTTCTATAGCATTAGAAAAAATTTCTTATATCGATTGGTTGTCTTTGCTCCTCACACAAAATCCAATGAAGTTCAGAGAATGGACAGTACAAGGTATGATTGGTTTGTCAGCATCTCTTCTAGTACGGTGCATTCATTCCACAATGTCAGTGAAAGGTTTAGAATTTAGTAATCTGAACTTTTCCTCAACATTCCTGTTTCATAATCATAAGGCTGAACTCAAAATAGACAAATTATTCATTCAGTACGATAACATATTAAGATTCTGCAGTTCCTTTCCATTATACATATCCGCATCCATGCAGCACATGGTGATATTTGTAACAAGCAAACTCAACACAGCTGATAACTAATAACGCCAGCGAAATCTGCGAGTAAATACGGCACAGGAAGTTAATTCTGAGCAATTATGACTGATAACGAAAGACCATATTGCCTTTCGTGAATAAATGGAATCTGACGTCATTCTGCCATTATTTTCCCCGAGTACAGAATTCGATTCCGACACTTATTTCTAATGATGGGATTTGAGGATTGTGCACATACAATCCCTAGATCCAAGAATAATCCTGGGATTTGGGATGGCAATTAAAAACATACAAAAAATGTAAGAATGAGTGTTTTCATTTTAATTTTAGCAACAAATTTTAGTACCATATGTCCCTAGACAATAGTCATTTGTTAGGAATCAGGCTTGAATTCACATAATCACGATAGTTTTTTTTAACTTCTCTATAAATTTTAGCAGGCAGTTGACTTCTACACAAGAGTAAAGCACACAGTAACAAAAAGTTTGACCTATCAAAATATGAATCTCTCAAATTCACATTTCTTACAGTCGACAACTCAATATTTTAAATTTAGTTTTTCTTGCGATTTGCGAAAATACGATCAAAGGAATAATAAGGCATTCATTCTTTGATCACGCAGCCTGCTTCTTAATTTATTGCATATGTATTGCCGCTGCGGAGAAAGAGTGTTCGGACCCGATTGAAACTGGAGGGATGGTTAACAAATACTTATAAGCTCGTTCCAGGTTGGAGCTTGAGGCTTCAAAAAGATTCAATTCGTTCTTGAAGATTTTAGAAAAAATCGATTCTCTGTATGGTTATAAAGACAGTATTTTCATGGCTTTATCTATATCGGCCTGACTTTACCTTCGAGATTTAAATCACTTTTGCTTTTAGTTGTGGATTTGGTTTGCAACATTTGCATGTCATGGTCTGACAAGTTACTCTTAATGTTTAGTCTCTCCGTTAGCTATGTTATCTGGTTTTTTATAAGAACCTTGGTGTGGCTAGTAAATAGATCCTTTATTTCATCATCCACTATTCGACCATAATCATAAAATGACTTTACAACTTTACAGATAACCATTATTTTAGGTAATTTATGCTAGTTAACCAAAATAAATAAAAGAGTCTACTTACGCGATGCAGAGCGCAGCTTTTTGACATCTTTTCACTCACAATTTCTGTTTGTCGGCGCAAACGCGACTAAAATCAGGTGTTGAAACAAGATGACAGAGAAGAAATTGACAGATAAAATAACTGCTTTCCGTTATGAAATTTTGTGTTTTACCATGTACGTTTCTTTAAAAAACATCTTATTTTTGCCAATCCCAGAACATCCGGGATCGAGAAATTTAATCCAGAAACTTGCTGGACGGAAGAGGTCCTCGATGAATCGTGTACCGCTGAGACTAGACAATAGAGCGGCGAGAGCTTGCAGTGGTACTTACTCCGCTTCTTGAGGGGCGACACGGTCTGCCTGAGCCTCCTGCCCTTCTTGATGGAGTCCATCAGCAGCTCCCGGGGCGTCGACTGCTGCAGCCGCGGCGGAGGCAGCTTCCGCTCAGAGGCCTAAAACCAAACAACACAACAGTCAACACACTAATCAACGTCGAAGAACTAAGACAGTTCCAGTCTCTAGCTGGTTCATGGCTGCCTGGCTTCGGTACAATACCAAACACTTCCAAGAAGCAAGTGATTCAGAGGTTCGTAAGAAAAATTTGTTGACGGAAGACTCGATACCAAAGATAAACTTATTGTTTTAAGTAATCATATTTACTTAGGGGACGTCCATTAATTACGTGAGTGTGAAAACGGGGAGGGTGTCTGGAGAAATCTCACGTGACGTTTTGAAATTCTAGAACGGACAGTAGAGCTAAAAAAAAAAAATGTCTACAAAAGACACGGATGTGGAGGTAAAAAGGTCTAGGAACAAAGCGGATACCGAATAAGGAGATTTTTTTTTTTTTTTTAAAAAAAGGTGTGGGTCCCACCAGATCTCACCAAATCTCATCAGAGAAAGGGGGGTCCGAAATTCCGGAAAAACACCTAACGTAATTAATGGAGGCCCCTTTAATAGTACCTAACAATACACACAAGGTTGCTGTTATAAACCAGAACAATCTTAAAACCAGTATCACTGAAAGCATATAACACTCAAAGTATATACCTCACTTGAATTTCCGTCTTTTTTTCCAAATTCGTTTCATGTTATGGTGAGTTTTATTATTTTTTCAATTCAATTAATAATTAATTACCACTGTAAAATGTTCTACGCTGCTTGCACGTGATATTCCACTGCTGACATAGCTGTTTTTATTAAGGGACGGATACAACTGTGGAATAACATGCAGGGAAGACCTCGACCATAGCAATTAAGTTGTGGTGTGTCAAGCCCGAGAGCTTTTCGGACAGGATAGAACCGAGTTATTATCATAATCTGTTATTACTATTCTTGCTATTATACTTCTCAATGTTCGCAAGGTTTACTCTGACAGATGGACACAAACAGCACTTCAAAACATTTACTTTACTCATACAGTTCTTGGAAACTACTCCCAGAAGTTAAATTCGCATTTGATAATGAAAAAAAATGGAGATTATACGATAACCGTGGCGCCACAATTTGATGATGGATTCTTATGTAACTCACGGGATAAATTGAAAGTAAAGAATAAAAAATTTTGATTTCTCGCTTAGTTTTCGAGATATTGTATCTTAAAGATTATGTGGTTAGGTTGAAATGTGGCCTGGACGAGAATAAAAATTTCGCCTTAGACAAATTTGATTATGAATTCGTATATTACTCGACGAGACAAATTGAAAATAAAGAATTTTTTTTTAATATCTCGCTTTTTTGTCGAGATATTGTTTCTCAAAATCCAGTCTATATCAGGGGGAAAAATAATAACCAAAACCACTGTATCTACACGGTGGAAATGCACTATAGGTGTTGTATTTTCTTCCAAGTGGTTGTTTTTAGGTTGAAATATGGCCTGAACCAGATGAAACGTCGCCAAAAAGCACAAGGAACTATAACTTTAACTGAGTTTTAACATGCTATATCACGAAAGCCATGCGAGATATCAAAAAAATATCCTGTATTTTCGATTTGTTTTATCGAGTTCTACAAGAATTCCTCATCAGATTGTGGCGCCACGGTAATGATAGAACTGCCAAAAAATGTAATGTTGCAATTCTTTCTGCATTCTGAGCTACAAAACAACTCGTACGCAGTGCTTTGAAATCGCTGTTATGTTGCCAGCGAGTTTACATATTTGAAGTGCTATACATACGACCACGTTGGTCAAACTGAGTACTAGAGAGTTGTAGAGTTTATTGACGAGTATAACTTTTGAGCTAATAAGCCTACGGAAGCTTAGGGAACTGCTAATTCTGTCTAGCAAATGTGATTTTCGTTTTATTTAATAACTACAGTAAATTAAGTGCGCTTAACTGATTTGCAGCGTACGAGTTCTAATTTTTTCAGACATCAAATATTCCCATTCTGAACGCGGTCAAGCAAATTACATAGACTGCCTGCAGGGAAGGCGCATTTCAGTTTAATTACAAGTATACCCACGAGTTGAAAATAAATAACAGTCTTTCTGGGTAACATGAAGCTTCCTCTGTTAGAAACCTGCATCGTCTTTTCCCGTTTCTGTAACAGCACATGAACAGCGCCTAATGCTGAGCTGAATTTGACTTAAAAAGAACGTGCAAATAATTCGGTTTGTTACATCCAAGTCAGCAAACAGACGCTGAGCGTACAAGAGCTAGTTCTGAAGCCGCTAAAGCACTCTCATTTCTCGCCACTAACCCTCCTGGCTGTCTCGATTTGTTTCGATTAGTGCCTCCCTCTGCCGCCGCGGGGAGCGCACGAAACAGCGCACTGGCGACAAAAACAAAAGATGCTCGTGGCAGCATCTCCGATTCCAAAGTATCTACTGCCACCGAAATAAATGTCACACAAGCTATTACCAACGTACATGCGACATTCTGTGTTCTATTGCGCGTTATTAGTGAGAAGTATTTGAATTAGCAACGAATGTGATACAAGATACCACGATATTGTTTCAAAATCAGATAATTTCATACGAATTGATACCATTTCTATCAGAGATGGTAGGCAGTAATGCGTAATATAGAAAATTTAGTGATTTTATTTATCCCAGTGCAGAGTGACTCAGAATTAAGTGCTCCAGTAATTCCACAGTTCAAAAATGGAAGGAAACATTGTTTCTCCGCTAATATCCAATGACAGCGGAAATCAGTCCAGACAAGCTGTTTAAGTGCCAACAAAAATTTGCCGATTTCGTTAGCAACTATCCCTCAATGTTTTAGAAAATATAAAATTTCAGGGATTAAATAGCAATTTAATTTACTAACTGTTGTAGTAACACATTTCAAATGCTTAACTGTTAGATTTTGATGACAAGACTGTTTGATTGCAACTAGTAGTATCACTTTCACAGCAACAAGTAAAAGGCTAACGAATAACAGCTTCATTTTAAAAGTTGCTACATACGAATGAAGACTGAATGTGAATAAATCTTCATTTAATCGTTGAATGCACTATTTTTTTAAAACTAAATTCGCAACGGAGTAAGGTTCCTTTTTGGATAGTTACCACTAAATCTTGGAGGAAAGATTGAAATAATCTCATATATAGGAACAAGATGTTTAATTCATAGCCTCAATTTTCTAAATAACAGCTACTACCATTTACTGTGTACCAGAAGGCACAAGGTAAGATAATGAGACAAAACAGTGACAAGTTAAATAATACGACACGGAAAAATTTGCATAACAAATATATATTATAAACGTATTATAATAAGACTGCGGGAAACTGTAAGGTTCTCTGGAGGCAGCAACACGATTCAGGCAACCTGTGTGACGCGCATGTCAAGCCGTTTCTGCGGCTCCTTGTGCAGGGGTCATTGAGGGCAATAAGCCAATATCGGGCATTTAGCGATTTTTTCATTATTTATTGACATACTGTGGCGGTATGCAGTCTATTGGATATAAATGGAACATTTCCCTGTTTGACTTCTGGGTCATCGCCAGTCTGACTACACACCATGATCATTACGCTCCTTGACTAACTACGAATTCTCCTTAATCAACTTTTCTCACAGAGTCTGGTACGCGAGTTGTTTTTGCATTTGCCTGGCGCTCGGGAGAACGTGTGTTTAAATCCCCGTGCGGCCAACAATATCTGGATTTGCCACGGTTTCGCAAACTAAACGATCCTTACGATAATCTAGATTTCACTGCGCTGGTTCTAACACGCGTGTTGTTTAGGCTTGAAGTGTATACAACAGAAACTGTTATAAAAAACCCAGTGACAGTCATGTTTTCACGAACCCTGTTTGATGATGCACTGTGTTAGTCGTGAGGTAGTAATATCCACTCTCCCTTTATCGCAGAACTGGTGTTATTTCCTGTACTGCCCCTGCACGTGCGTCTGTGGAGAGCATTGGACGTATTACGATAATAGATCAGCGCGGATATTTCACGCAGCAGGGAAAGTGGACCGGTTTACCGCGACCCTCGACGGCCATTCAATTACGCGCGGGAGAAAGTTGCCCGGGGGTAGGGGTGAAAGTGTTGCGAGGGCTACTCACAACCAAGCTGCAACTGACACAGGTTGATATGAGAAACAAGGCTTTCCCGGCGTATCTTTGAAACAAATTCTTCCCGGGTTTGCCGCCGGATAATGTTTTCTAAGGACAAGATTTCGGCGGCTTGCACTGCCGCCATCATCGAGTCCATTGTACCTAAGGGAACAACAAGAACTGAACTGGATGGCGGAACCGAAGCGGACCAGAATCGTCGTCGTCATCTGATTGGCTGACTAAATTATCCGGCGGCAAACCCGTGAAGAATTTGTTTCTTTGACACAGGTTGGTAACCGGACAAATGCGACGCTAGCACTGCGCAATTATGGATCGGTGCTTTAATGATCTTAATAACTATCTCGTATGCGGCGGGGCATGAAGTGGTCGCTTGGTACAAATAACAACGCTTGACACGTTTTGATGTTGGCAGCGGACAGGGATGCAAATTATTCTTTGCAATAAAGTATGATGTATGTTTGGGCCAACTAGGACCACGTTAAGCCTTTGTTTAGCTTGAATTTTGTAGGTGTGTTGTGATACAACGAGGGTTGTTAACCCTAGAGGGGACCTACAGTTTAATGTGGTATCTGAACCACGGAACGTCCTGGCGTAGCTCATATAATCAAACACAACTCTCAAAATTCCTTGAGCCTACCAGTACCTACTTTAAAGCCAGGCGGTTAATCTTAGTACTAACCACAAAGTATGCGGAAATACATTATTTGGACTAAAATTTACGTCGTATCACACACACATTATATATATATATATATATATGCGACTCCATTCATATCAGTAGTCCAGTGAATTGTTGTAATGCTCTACCTTGGACGACCATCGTCGGCAAACATGGTGGTGAAGTCCCATTTTTCCGATGTATTGGCGAAGCACAGCGGTGTTACTCCTAACATCATGGGGAGGGAAGGCATCGTGTATGACTTCAGGTCACGGCTGGTAGTGACTGATGGTAAGCTGACAGCACAACCGTACGTCACGCAGATTCTGTTTGTTAATATGTTACCTCTCATTGGTTAGCATCGTAGTGCCATTTCTCAACAGGTTAATGCTCGTCCACACGCCGCGCGTGTCTCTATGAGTTGTCTGCGCGATTTTGTGATACGCCCGTGCCCAGCAAGATCACCAGATCTGTCCTCTATAAAAAGTGTGGGACCAGTTTGGCTATAAACTCAGTCCCAGTGTTACTAACAGAGATATCAAGGACCAGTTACAACAGGTGTGGGCCAGCTTGCACCAGAAGAGGATACAGCGGCCTTATGACGTCTATACCAACCGGATCAGTGCTTGCATCCAGGCCAGAGGGGATGCAACGCAATGTTGTCACCTTAGCGATTTTGTCGCTAGATTTAGTGAATTCTGAAGCTCGAAAGCGATATTTTTAAATACATTATCGTTAAAAAAATATTTGGTGATTTTTAGTGATATTCAACCTTGCACAGTTTCGAAAAACTTGATTGGAATTGGGGTACGTAATGCCTATGTCATGACTCGAATAAATAATAGCGTACATAATATATTGAAAACGGAATATAGCTTACCCAGTACAAGAATGCTGCTGGAATAAATACCTTTCTGGAGTTATCCGATTTAGCCATACCATTTCACTTTCTCATTCGAATGCCACAGCAGAAAGGATTTTCAGTACAATGAACATTTTTAAAAACAATTTGGGAAATAGGATAGCTGTAAATACTCTTGATAGCATTCTATTTATAAGGAATCAGTTAAAAATGGTGAAAAAGAACTGCTACAGCTACGAGGTTCCGGTTTATGTGGTTGCTGCAATTGGTAAAGATGATAAATACTCTTTTCAATCTAAGACTCACGATTCATCTCAAGCTTCGACATTTAGAAATTCTGCAACTCTAACGACAGACCAAGATGATGAAGAAGAAATATCGATTGAAGAAATTTGATGTATTTTAGTACAATGTTATGTTTAATTTAATGAAAATACTAACTATTAATATATTTTTTATATTACTTAGCTTGCCATTTTCATTTATTTTATTTAGCGATTTCTAGCGAATCTTTTAGTTCTAAATATCCCGCAAGCTGGCGAGTTTTGATACCAGGTCCAGCATCTTTTGTTTTCGTAAGGTGGCAACACTGATGCAACGCCATACTGATAAGAGGGCTCGTACTGCAGAGTTATTTCGAAATTTAACTCCATTTTATAATAAATGAAATAACACCACATACCCTCTCAAGCCGTGAAGTCACATTTTGTTTCCTCCTTCCCTTCTAGGTGCTTCACATTTTTTCCAAGTAAGTGAATTTCATGTGCTTTTATTCTTTGCTGGGGTTAATGTCTCGTCTATAGTTAGGGTTATTACGGGCTATCATGTTAATCAAATTGTGGCCACCAATTACAAACATTTTAAAACATAAATTAACCATATTAATTGTATGAAGTGGTAAATGTTGTGTGGTATGCAAATAAAAGATTTTTAAATATATAATTCTGTTATTCAAGTATATACAATACGCTGTGGATGCTGTAAAAGATGAAACCCGTCTCATTCCTCGTATGTGAAGAACAATATATTTTTTTTTAGCAGTTTAACGTCCCTTTTTAACAACGTGGTCTTTAGAGACGGGAAAGGATGAGGACAAGGAATGGGAAGGAATTCGGCCATGGCCTTTTGAAGGAAGCATCCCGGCATTCACCTGGAGTGATTTGGGGAAACCATGGAAAACCCAAATCTGGATGCCCGGACGGGGATTCGAACCGCCGTCCTCCCGAATGCGAGGCCAGAACGCTATCCGTTACACCACCACGCTCGGTAAGAACAATAAAAGACCGGACCCTCACAACTATCAGAATTGTAAGCTGAGAGTAACCCTGCAGCCTGCAGTGCCTGCCTCCCAGTAAACGCAACTGTTACCGGGTAGCGTGTATAGCAGGGGCAGACCGCGCCCGCACCTCTCAATACTTGCTACAGCGGAATCATTAAGTACACGGTTAGCGAATGCATGTACTATCTGATTATGTGCCATCTTAGAGACAAATATTAAATACTATTTTATTTTATATTCCGACAGCTTTCAAGCTCGTATTCTGTTCTACTGAAAGTGGCTTCTCAGTTACAATTTTCTCAATCCGCTGGCATTTGTTGGGGCGTTAATTCTGCGCCGGACAACATGTATCCAGTGTCAGAACACTGAGCTTTACATGCAGCTAATATGGTAGATAGAGCGACTGCAACGCCTCTGCTCTTGTTAGGGCATCGTTGTTAGCTGCTCACAAATATAACGCATCGCTTCAAGCAGGTAAATAGCTGTACATTCTCTACTACCATCAAAGACCTATTTATAAAATGAGACGTGCTTTGAGATCCTTTGTTGTTTCTTACAAATCCTGTAAAAGATGGTGATGTGAAAAGAGCTAGGTCAGCACTAGTAGTAGCTTTGCTGGCAAACTACGAACCAGTTTCAAAAATTTATGATGATCATTATTCTCGGAAAACAATATGCAAGTTTCTTAAACATTCTGTAAGAATAACTTTTGGGAGGCAAGCACTGCTTCCCTTTGGCCAGATGTGGGTTGAGACAGTGGACTTGATTAAATATTGTTCAGTCATGAGCAGTTTTAAACTGTTATTTTAAACGTTGTGTTTCTCATAAATAGAGTTGCATCACAGTTGTTTTATTTTTTGTTTTGTTTTTCTTTAATGGATAACGACAATAACTACATCGGCATAAGATTTTTATAAATTAAATGCTGTCTACAGACAACTATAGTGGTGAATTTTTTTATTCCCCAGACGCGTTTCGCCCTTATAGTGTGGACCATCATCAGTGGACCGAATTTAGGGGAGTTATGGGGGTCACCTCTAGATCTCACGTCATCATAAAAGGGAGGGGGGTATCCGACCACATCTCACCACATCTCACCAAATCTCACCAAATCTCACCACATCTCACCACATCTCACATCACATCTCACTAAATCTCACCACATCTCACTAAATCTCACCACATCTCACAATCTCACCGCATCTCACTAAATCTCACCACATCTCACTAAATCTCACCGCATCTCACTAAATCTCACCACCACATCTCACTAAATCTCACCACATCTCACTAAATCTCACCACATCTCATCAAATCTAACATCATCTCATCAAATCTCACCACATCTCACTAAATCTCACCACCACATCTCACTAAATCTCACCGCATCTCACTAAATCTCACCACATCTCACTAAATCTCACCACCACATCTCACTAAACCTCACCACATCTCACTAAATCTCACCACATCTCATCAAATCTAACATCATCTCATCAAATCTCACCACATCTCACTAAATCTCACCACCACATCTCACTAAATCTCACCGCATCTCACTAAATCTCACCACATCTCACTAAATCTCACCACCACATCTCACTAAATCTCACCGCATCTCACTAAATCTCACCACATCTCACTAAATCTCACCACCACATCTCACTAAATCTCACCACATCTCATCAAATCTAACATCATCTCATCAAATCTCACCACATCTCACTAAATCTCACCACCACATCTCACTAAATCTCACCGCATCTCACTAAATCTCACCGCATCTCACTAAATCTCACCACATCTCACTAAATCTCACCACCACATCTCACTAAATCTCACCGCATCTCACTAAATCTCACCACATCTCACTAAATCTCAACACCACATCTCACTAAATCTCACCACATCTCACTAAATCTCACCACATCTCATCAAATCTAACATCATCTCATCAAATCTCACCACATCTCACTAAATCTCACCACCACATCTCACTAAATCTCACTAAATCTCACCAAATCTCACCACATCTCACCAAATCTCACCAAATCTCACTAAATCTCACCACATCTCACTAAATCTCACCACATCTCATCAAGAATCAACAAATCTCATCAAATCTCACCACATCTCACTAAATCTCACCACATGATGGTGGGGGGTGGGGGGGTTCAGAATTCCGGATAAACATCTCACCTAATTAATAGACGTCCCATAACGAAGCTGCAATTTAAACGTTGCATTGTTGGCTTGTCCACATTACCCGGTTCCCTTAAGCTGTCAGAGATATCAGAACGATTTTCACTTATAACTTTCGACTAGTTTGCTTCAGACCTGGGTCGCTTACACTAAATCGACACATTTACTCTCCTCCACCAGTTTGTAACATCATGATAGACTGGGCACTGACCTTCCTGAGCGGCGGCCTGGAGCGGATGAACTCGAGGATGATGGCGTGTGCGTCCTTCTTGACGCGGTGCGGGATGTCGCCGTCGACCATGACCTTGTTGAGCTTGTAGCGGCGCGAGCGGATGTCGTCCATGAGGATCTCGTAGGGCGTGAGTTCGTACTCGATGGGCGTGCGGCTGTAGTCGACCTTCTTCAGCTTGACGCCGTGCCGCAGCTCGTGGATCACCTGCACCCACAGCCGCGCCTGCAACCGCGTCGCAACAAGTGGTTCAGACTGAGGGCGAGGCCAGAGCTAACATCCAACATGCCGCCACACTCGCATGCACAAAACAATTAAAAATACAAGATAGCAGTGTTCAGTCGTAACTTAAGAATCTAGAAGATTGTTTAGTTAAAAAATTTCATAAAAAATACAGTGAATGTGCGACCAAAATTGAGTGCAAAGAGACAAACTCTGCAAAACTAACCTACGGAATAGTTCCCAGGCCTTCTCCAAAAAGGCTTTTTGTTTTCAGTTAACCATTGTACTACACTCCAGAGCTGACTACTGGTAATTCTACTAAATTAAGATGTCTAGCTCCCGTCCTGGGTTCAAATCCCCGTGGGAGCAGGAATTTTTAAAAGTTGTGTTTGATCATATGAGCTATGCCAGGTCGTTCCGCGGTTCGGATTCCACATTAAACTGCAGGTCCCAGAGGAAAGGAACTGGCCGTCCTACCTCTGATACAATGGCTTAATATGTCTCCTTCGGGAGGATCCAACCAACTTTCGGGTTATGGACTCAGCGGCGTAGCTATCGAACGGCTAGGTGGTGCCGTGCACAGGGGCCCCCAAGTTCAGGGGGCCCACAAGCTCAGTTCAGGGGGACCACCAAGCTCAGCTCAGAGGGGAGGGGGCACCAAGTTCAGCTCAAGGGGGCTCATATGTCTTGAGAGCCCCATTATTATTATTATTATTATTATTATTATTATTATTATTATTATTTTTGCACCTGGGCCCTTTGTTAACCTGGTTACGCTACTGTATGGACTAAATTACGTTAAGTTTTTATTTAATATAAATTCGATAATTTTAAGGCGGAGCTATTTAATATTAAAGGATGTGAGAGAGACTTGGTTGGTGGTAGAGGGTTCGCTCAGACAGTTGTCACCTCGGCTTCTGTGAAGTCAGCCAACACTGGAAAACGAAAAACATGTCTGGCAGCAGGGATGTTTAAAGTTCATAGCTCACGTGTCTACAGAAACTCTCATATAAGTTAAGTTATTGTTTGTGAATGGTACGGCTGGTAGTAAAAGATACACCTGGAACTTAGATCCTGTTAAACTTCAGTCCATAAAGACTCCTCCAGATCAAAGACGAGGCTATTCGGTTTGCTGCCGTGGCAGTGTGTTCGTCGGATCAATGCTTCAAGGTGTCTCTGTTGCACCATTTTGGAGCCAGCACAATATGAATAATGAGTGACACACTCTTCCGCTCTCTCATATGTGAATTGAACTCAATACCACTTCAAGAATACTGTTAGATCAAGACGACCATCCAGAAGTATAGAGAAGAGAGAGGGGAAGGAGGAAATTTCTCAGGACTACCACTCCCAAAACAACTAGCTTTAAGGCTGAGAATGGTGTGAATTGTGTGTGTGAATTG
Source organism: Vandiemenella viatica (assembly GCA_031002005.1). Lineage (NCBI taxonomy): Eukaryota > Metazoa > Arthropoda > Insecta > Orthoptera > Morabidae > Vandiemenella > Vandiemenella viatica. Next base: position 17,077,598 of record JARYHS010011408.1, read on the forward strand.
TGTGTGTGAATTGTGTGTGTGTGTGTGTGTGTGTGTAAGGTGAAGGGTGAAATTACCACAGAACGCAATCGGTAAGTAATATCATAAACGAGCCGAAGTAGGATTCATTGTAGGATAGGAGGAGGGTGAAGAGAGTCATGGGAGTGTACAGGGCATATATTGGCGACGAGACGTGGAAAGATACTGGTGGAAGAATTAAGAGAGGAGCATGGACGGGAAAAGATTACCGTGACCACTGGCTGGCACTCGATTTCAGGAATCAGGGTGTGGGAAAATTTTCTTTCGTGGGTAAACGAATCGGGGATTGAGAAATTATTAAGGAAAGTGGTGAATAATTTTATTAAAAACGGTATCTGAAATTTATCGGGTAAATGAACAACCGTTGCTCAATATGACGCCATACACACAACTTATACATGTTCCGTAGCAGGACTGACACCAGGATCATTAAAACTGATTCTATCGAAAAGTGTGACAGGAAATTTTATAAGCTATTCAGTCAGCGGTATACATCTGCTTTGTCCGAGTTTAACTTTTTCATTGTTGCTGGAGGGGTCATAGGTTCCTCTTGTTCCATAGCATCACACTGCAGTATCAACCGGCACACACTCATTAAAAAAAATAGTACAGCTAACTTAACCATAACGCCAGCACCGACGTTATAATTAGCTAGCTATATGTCCCCCCCCCCTTAATTAGTTTTGTACCAACCTCAATGACGAAAACGAACCAACGTCTGCACTTTAATGTTGATAGGCAAGGTAGTACCTCATTCCTACCAAGCCTGTAAAAGTAACAGATTTGCCGATCAATATTTTCATTCACTATGGACACATAATTCTGTCGTGTCGAATTCGTGTATAGTGCAGCATAAGTAAGTAGATCCAATGAAAAATCAAGGTGCAGGATAAAGATGTGCAGTCCCTTTCATTTAAATAAAGTTTTGCAACTTTTTTTCGCACGGAGCAAGTGTGATGTGTTCGCAGTATGGCGACCGTGACTGGTGAAGCCACGGAGACGTAGCCAGTGACGCAAGATGGACGCTGCGCACTTGTTCCCCCACGCTGCCGCCGGCAGCGATTTGTCAGCTCCCTTATTTGTGGGGACAAGAAGGTTGTTTACGTAAACCAAGGTCGATGGAACCAGGAACTAAGGTTGCACCAATCACACTCCAGGCTTCACTGGTGAAGCAATTTATCGATACAGGAATTAGTTCCCTTTATTTAACTACCGCACAAAGTTTTAGGTGTAAAATTATTGAACATTCTCTCACATCAGTGTGCAGGCACTTGAGATATTAAAATTATATTAATAAATCGCAACATAGCCTCATTAACGCTTTATTTACAAATTACAAAGTGGCTTTAGTACCTGTCCTTTAAACATAGAACATGACTGATATTGGTTAGATTTGAAATTCCTAGTTAATAGCTTCTGCGAGACCGGGCAAGAAAACTGGTATAAAATTGCCTACTATGACGGCCACTCCCATCTTTGTTTTCCAGCGAAAAAAATATTTTAGTGATCTACTTCGCGAGCTATGAATATCGATACCACATACGATACGATAGGCGGGGAAAAAAATGCGCTTTATCCGAATGAAGATCCCTTAGAATATAATTTTACAAAATTATAAATACGATAATTGGTTCCAGGTAAACATTACACATATGTACACACTTTGACAAATTTTGCCGCCACTGAAAAATTCTATCACTCTTATTTTGCACAATCTGACATCATCGTCATTCTAAGAAACAGTAATGTAATACTGGCTTGCCAGTATTACATTACTGTTTCCTGGGATGACATTGATGTCAGACTTTGCAAAATAAGAGTGATAGAAGCCAAATTTATTGTCAAAGTTTGTACATATCAGGAGGCTGAAACATTTTTCGTTTACGAGCCAGAAGTCTGCGATAGCAGTAGCGCTCAAGTTACCTTCTGGGAGAAAACTTCATTATTCAGTATTTATAATAATCTAATGATAATGAGAGACCTACAGCTTATGGCTAAGATTAACTCAACTCTTAGATAAGAATACTGTATTTCATAGTTTCATGGAAATTACGCCTGCCTAATATTTCTCTAAATTATTATTATTTAAAAAAAAAGAAAAAAAATGTATCAATACACGTAAAATTCCTGGGACCATAGCGAAGAACGTGTATCAATTTGGTGCAACTATCCGACACCTGCTGACATATGCGTCAGTAAGCCGTGTATCGAAACTGCAGTAATCATTATAAATGCAAAAAAAAAGTACTCCGATATTGACTGGCGTAATTTCATTTCATTTTTATACCGTATGTATGTTACCGGAAATGTGTGAAATCTGTGAACGGTAAAAATTCCTGCGATATGTAGACAATGCCGAGCCAATTTAGGGAACGTGTAAAATAATTTGTCTGAGGTACTTTAATACATCTCCTAGGAAATGTATAATAAAATAAAATAACGTTATACCGAAGAATTAGTGAATGAATGAAAAATAAAACAGAAACTGAAAATGTATTTTTATAAAAGTTCACACTGTCATTAATCAGAATAATGAGGTAATATTATAAAAAATGAAAATCTTCCGAAGATTATGTTCATTAATTTTACTTCAAGCTGAAGAATTATTTATTTTTGCACGATAAGCTGGAGTGGTACTTAGCATTTCACAACATTTAATTTTTGAAACGGAAATTTATATATATATATAAAGATTAATGTTTGTTTGTTTGTTCTTCATACAAATCCACAGTTTTCATCCGATCTCGGTGAAACTTTGCACACTTATCCTTTGAAACAAGGAGAAAAATACTGTCTACATTTGGTTGAAATATTATCCGTATAAATAATACATGTTGTCTTATAATTTCGAATAATTACTGAACGGCGGTAGACAGACGCGTTGAATGTGTAGGTCTCTGTACTGGCTATCGATACAGCGGTCAGGTAGCTCAGCGGTTAAAGCGCTTGCTTACTGATGTTTGGATCGTGGTCTCCGGTTCAAGATTTTTAAAAATTGGCCCAAGTTTTAGCTCTGGCAAAGCAAGAGCAGCTAAAGTTAGAATCCAAGAATCGGATGCTCATGCTGAAGAAATAAGAAAAGACCAAGCTGAAATAAAGCTGCTCTTAGTTAACACCCCTCCTCCCCCCCCCCCCCCAACATCCTCTCTCCCCGTCCGGGCATCCAGATTTGGGTTTTCCATGGTTTCCCCAAATCACTCCAGGTGAATGCCGGGACGCTTCCTTCAAAAAAAAGGCCATGGCCGAATTCCTTCCCATTCCTTGCCCCCATCCTTTCCCGTCTCTAAAGACCACGTTGTTAAAAAGGGACGTTAAACTGTTACAAAAAAAAAAAAAAAAAAAAAAAAACATCCTCTCACCTTCGTTTGTTTTTCTGTTTTTAAATATGTTGGAAATTGATTCTCTTCAAGAGACTGGTTCGACGGTAGAATGATATAGTGATGGCTTTCCTATCATATTATGCCAACTCGGTGTTGTTTGGGACCAATCCTTCATTACCAACAACTTTCTATATTCAATTCTGGCAAAGAAATTATTAATCCACGCGTACGAAGTCGCGGGTATCAGCTAGTATTTTGACACATTAAAACCCTACTAACAAAATAATTTTTTTTGAATCCTTGTCCGGTTCCAGTTGATTGTAGACTCGCGACTAGGCGTAGTGAAAATTTGGTTCTAGGTACATCCTTGATTTCCTCTATACGTCTTGCACAGACATTGAAATGAGGTTAAGAAAGTTTTTTTATATAATTCCAATCTCTGTAGCAATCTGATACAGTTGGTAGTTACTTTCTTTTAATACGACACCTACAATATTTCAACACCACCACTTCCTCTATCTGGTACGGAAACCATTACGAAAGTGCCAACAGACACCGGACCAAACTTCCTGTTACTCGTTTGTAACATTGTTTTCCCCTATTTGTTGTAAATTTTTCTTAGCTGTGTGGCGATTTTTCAATGCTTTTACATTTTTTCAGCACAATGAGCACAGTAATTTAGAATCGTATCCTTTTTCGGTCGATTCATCAGCAACTCCAATTGTAATGATCGCACATTCGGATTCTCTTCAAGTATGGTCTTTCCTGTGAATAGACGCTGGCTTTCTTAAGTTGCGCACTGACTGCGAGTTGGGCGCTTGTTTCATACAGTTACAAATTGCATTCTCCTCCGAGATCTCAAACGTAAAGGCTGTTTTGATAAGTTTCATTTTGGTCAAGGTGTTGTATGATTATCTTTATGTTTTCTTCAGTTTAGAGGTTTCTGGTAACGGTAGACCCACTTTTATTTGAGACCAAAAAATGGCCTCAAGGAAATCCTGAATTTAACACATTTCCTGTTGCTGTAGGAAATGTGTATGCAATTTATTTCACACCTTTATTATTTATTTTAGGCATTACATACATTTTCTAGGAATTATGTATAATTACACATTACATACATTTCCGATAACATATACACAAAGAACGTCAGTAGCAACAACATGCACAGTGCAATTATTACGGTGAAAGCCTCAAGAAGGGAACGCATGCACAACTCTTAACGATTTGGCTACGATTTCATTCCGAAATAAATTTGTGACTGTTAATATATACCTCTTACACGAGTCGAATTCTATCTCCAATTACACAAGATATACGTATAATTATTTCAAACTATATCCGGATTTCGGATATTCTAGTCTGAAATCAGATGTCAGACAGAAGCACTTGAAAATTGTACTTACCCCTGTATTTAGAGTGTAACTTAAATTCACAAATGTGCATAGTTCCATTATAGCTCGTGAAATGTGTTCCTCGTCTGTGTAGAATCGAACGATCGGCCATCCTGATCTGGATTTTCCTAGATCCTTTCGGGTGAGTGCCAGAATGGTTCCTCAAGACATTCCATGCTCCCTTCCTGTTATATCCCGTACATCCCTTCCCATGTAAAAACCTTTTTCTTTCGTAAGGATACGTGAAGTGAATCGTCCGCCACAATCTGCGTATTGAATCGCGGACTAAAAATCAAGATTTCTCATCTGTACCAATGAAAGATCGCTGTTACCTATCACATTAACGAAGACAAAGTATCCAAAGAGGCAAGGTAGAGCCATCACACACATGACACATACTGCGTACTGTATCAACCACACTCAGATTGCTTAGTTCTCTTTTTTTTTTACTTATGGCTTTACGCCTCATCGACGGCTAAGGTCATTAGAGGCGGGATGGGACTGGAGACAAGGAGCGGGAAGGAATTCGGTCATGGCCTTTTTGAAGGAAGCATAGCAGCATTCGCCTGGAGTGATCTGGGGAACAATGGAAAACCCAAATCTGGATGCCCGGACGGGGATTCGAACCGCCGTCTTCCCGAATGCGAGGCCAGAGCGTTAACCACTCACCCACCACGCTCGGTGCTTAATTCTTAAAAACACACCAGCACTTACAACGTCTCTAGAGTAGATAACTCATGGCTTCATGTTACGAACAAACGAAATAAACACACCAGCACTTACAACGTCTCTAGAGTAGATAACTCATGGCTTCATGTTACGAACAAACGAAATAAACAATTTTTACAACTAAATTATGAAAAAAGCGCATATTAGATACAATTCTTTTGTACAAATTCTTGGGTGGAATAGGAGTAGTTGCCAATAAGAAACTCCTTCAGTTTTTCTTTAAGTACATCTTTTGCCTAAACTGTTTTACACTTTTAGAAAATTTACTTAACAGATGTGTCCCAGAATAATTAACTCCTCTTTTTAGCGATGACAATGTTGTTTTTTGTACAAGTTACTTGTGTTTCTGGTATTGAAACTGTATACCTGTGAACAGGTTAAACTGTTCGATACCAAACACACATGATATACTGGGAAGTCATTGTAAAAATATTGAGCTTTTTAAACAATAATCTGCTAGAAGGTCTTGGTTTTATATATACTACACAGAATCATAATAGCTCTTTTCTGCGTTATGATTTTTTTTATTTATTTTTTGCCTTTTGAACAGTTTCCCTTAAAAATTATGCTGTGTGATATAACTGAATAACACACGAGTACACCTGTATCTTTAATTCACGACCCATTTCAGAGAAAGTGTTAGTAACTTCTTCAGTAGTAATGTTATACGTTCTTTACAAATGAAATTCTCATATATTCGAATGCCAAGAAATTTTACACATTTAAAAAAAATATTTGGTTGTTTTTATAATTTACGTCAATCTTTCTGCTCATAATTTTTATTTTAAACCTAATGTAACTTGTTCTATCAAAATCTGATTTAATGAGTTTACCTTAAACAATTTTACCAATTCACTGGATACCTCATTTGCATTTAATTCCACACTACTGTTTTCAAACAGTCAAGTGAACGTAATATGTAAATTTAAGTTTAATTGCTTTCATTTATTTCTGAGACTGCTACTGGTGACCCTTCGATTCCCACAAATCTATTTGGGAAAGCAATCTGAAGAAGCCTTAGGATACTACCTGGGGATTCTTTTTCTATGCCTAATTTCTCTACAACTTAAGTAAAATGTTTGTTAAATATTTTACAGTGTTCTCCTAATTGGCACAATTCCATTTCGTTCTATTTTTTATATCTTCCGAGTAATTTACAGAGTTTTCTCTTTCACGATTTATTATATAGCATATAGTTTGCCTTTTATTATTGAAATTCCATATTTTCTCTTACACATAGATATTCTTGGCCTTCCTGATTACATTTTCCTACTAATTTAGAATAAACTTTATAGTATGCTTCTCTTAATTTTATGCAAAGATCGATTTTCGCTAAACTAGGAACTCTCATATTTTTTTTTCTGTAATACAACGACCATTGCAAAGGTAAGTATTGTATACAACTAGATCGAGCTTAGTGGGTGAGCAGTTCAGCTTGGGCCTGGAATTCAGGAGAACGCGATTTCAAATCCTTGTCGCGCAATCAACGTTTGGATTTTCCGTGATTTACGGTGATCACTGCAGACGAATGTCGGGATGGTTACTTCGGAAAGGCCATGACCGAATTCCTTCCCCATTCTGGTTCCGCATCATCTACTGGCTTTAATGATCTCGACGTCGACGAACCATAAAGCCCGAATCGACACACACTTTTAGCGTGTAATCCCGGCCAAGGTATGTGTTGAGCGGGAGTCGTGTTCGCAACAGCAGAAACAATCAGACTTTTGTGATCTTTTTCGAGCTGAACAAATCGGACTGTTAAGAATATTGTAGTTTCGTACAACTTCATACCAACTCTTTAAAATAATAACTTCAAAGAAGGACTAAAAAACATTTACCAGCACACAGAATGTCAAGTGCATGCACGAAAATATCATGCTCACTACTCATGCACTGAGAACCAAAGGTAATGAAACATGGCAGCGGATGCGACAGTATCTCACTTTGCTGCTATACTTTGCAGGACGACAGCACGAGATTTTAGCAGCCGTGGCTCATTAACAGCGGCTGGCGTATCTACAGGAACTGACAACCTGAAATAAGAAATTTACCCATTACTTACCTCAAGCCTCTCGGGGGATACCATTTTTTTTTATTTTTTTTAATGTAAGAAAGCGCATGCATCGCCCATCGCACACTGAATGTACGCTCTCTCTGAAGCCGATAGAGTGAAGCTAAGGGTTCGTGGCAGGGCAAGTGATTTGTGCGGTCCCTGGCGGATGCATGGTAGATAAGACAAGACAAGCTTCAAACAGACAAGCAGCGTGTATGGTACAGAACGGTACGTACTTGCAGCACCCTCCACATCCTAAGGCCCGTCTAGAACAGACAAACCCGCAACAGTTAGACAAGGGCATGCGCACACTGACAGCCACTCACCACATGCGCAACAACATCACCACCCTATGCACGTACTCAGACAACAGGTACGCACGGGCATCACCGTGGCGCCGCAATATCATGATCCGTTCCTATGTGACTCGACGGCAAAAATCGAAAGTGAAGAATATTTTTTGTTTTGATATCTCGCTTAGTCCTCGAAATATCTATCAAAAACTAGATACAGGTTTAGTTCACTGTGCATTTGGCAGAAGATTTTTCTGGTCCAGGCACAATTTCGACCTAACGAAAATCAATAAGAAGAAAACATTTTTTTTTCCCCTTGGGCTTTACACCTCGTCGATAGCGAGGTCATTAGAGGCGGGATGTGATTGCGGCAAGGAACGGGTAGGAATTCAGCCATGGCCTTTTTGAAGGAAGCACCCCGGCATTCGCCTGAAGCGATTTGGGGAAACCATGGAAAACCCAAATCTGGATGCCCAGACGGGGATTCAAAACCGCGTGCTCCCGAATGCGAGGCCAGAACGTTAACCATTCACGCTCGGTAAGAAAACAACAAAACATCCAATGTGCACGTCCAAAGTGTAATTCCTTTCAGCTTAGGGGATTTGTTTTTTTGGTCCAGGACGCATCTCCACCTAACTACCTCACATTTTGAGTCAGTATATCTCGAGAACTAAGCGAGATACCGAAAAACATTATTCTTCACTTTCGATTTGTCTAATCACGTTACAAAAGAATTTGTCATCAAATTTGCCGAAAGTTTTCTTCTGGTCCAGACCCCATTTCAATGTACTTTTGAGACAGTATATCGCGAGATCAAAAAAAATTATTCCTCACTTTCGATTTACAGTAGAATCGATTATCAAATTGCGGCGCCACGGTTGTCGTAGAATCCCCATTTAAACAATACGCTCAGATAGGGAACGAAGGAAATTAGTAGCTTAAACAAGTGTTAAACATACTAAAATGTCCAAGCGTATACCATTTTGATTAAACATTAATAAATTATAGCTGCTTGAAGTAAACGTATGAAGCCGAGTTAACTTTAACCACGCACAGACATATTTGGATTCAAAATACAGTGTGTAAGATTCAATGTGTATAAATTTATATTTTAGCTGGGTATTCACTCGTAGGTCGGTTGTACCCTACCGACAGAGGTATACTTAGCCCGATATTGGCTAACCAGGAAATTTAAAATAAATAACCGCATTTGGTTTTATTTGCACTTAAATTATTAAAAGGAATTACCGATAAAAGGCAATTGTCTGTTGTGTAAGTAACTACACAAAAATATGAAGGACAGAGATAAAAAAAAAATCTTAATGCGATGCAGAGATATATGCCACGTTTGGTTAAATTTAAATATTGCTATTTGTTTGTTTACAACGATTAAATGCATAAATTCATGTAGTTAGAAGAGCGTCTAATGTTTAAGACTTCTCTGTAGCAGTTACTGAACCACTTCGCAACTTAATCTATGAATTTATGACAGAATATTTGAAACAGTAAAGTTTAAACGAAACGTAAGAAATCAACAAATATATTACAAAATAAGTAACTCGTTTTTTAAATCGTACTTTCCTTCGAAACTTCTTGATAACAATAAAAATTTCGTTTTTTTTTTTTTTTTTTTTTTTTTTTTTTTTTTTTTTTTTTTTTGCTAAGGTGTTTTGAAGGAACCATCCCGGAATTCGCCTGGAATCATTTTGGGGGGGACACCATGGAAAACCGAAATCTGGATGGCCGGACGGGAGTCCCGAATGCGAGGCCAGAGCGTTACCGCTCACTCACCACATTCGGTGACGTAATTGCAAGTAGTACAAACACGGAGGGCAGAGATAAAAAACAATGCCAGGCAGATACGCGATGTTCATTTTCTCGCTGCAAGTATGATTTAACCATTGTGTATTCTGTTTATCTCACATCGCCTGTTGTGGAAGAAGTAGCGAAAAAAGAAGGGCAGACCGCGTTTTTACTGTGCAGAAAGCTATTTTTTTATCACAACTTATTAGGTGGTTGCTAGTACGCTGTATTTACTTTGAAAAGTTTTCAGTAACCACGCTCGCTACCCGTGTCACGGGCTTTACGCTAGTTAATAAACATGCTGTGCGACAGATAAAATGGTACCCATTCCGCAAACTTTGCTTTATTTAACTTCGCCGCTTTTTCACGAACTTTAAGGGATTTGAAATGTGGTTGAAGCATTTGAAATGTGGCGCTACAGAAGGATGCTAAAAATTAAGGGAACAGAAAGTACGAAATGAAGGAGTTTTGGAAATGATGGGCGAGGAAAGAAATTTGTGGAAGAGCATTACCGAAATAACAGACAGGGTGGAAGGTCATATTCTGAGAAATGCGAGATTGGTTAATTTGTCAGTTGAAACAACAATCGTAGGTTATAACAATACTGGAAGACAGATTAGAATATATATATGAAGCAGATAATTGAGGACGTGGGTTCTAAAGCGTATGTAGAGATGAAGAGGTTAGCACAGGATAGGAAGGGATGCAGCGAAAAAAGAAAAGACAGTTCATTATACGCTTACCATATATGAAAAATATCTAGTGTATATTTGTAAGTGTGTATTGCTGTTCGTGAACGGTAAGACAACGTTACGCGAGATATGCAAACCCAAGGTTCGAGGACAAATGAAGTAAAAAGTCGAAATGAGATTCAGTATACCCAGGGTTGACACGCAGAAGTTTAATTAGCCATGTATTCGGGTAGGGCGTGTATTTGACCTCACATTCGTACTGCGAGGCTGAACATCATGTCGCCAGCGGTTCTTGTTTGTCCGAGGTCATTAGCGCGTCTTGGTCATCAATCATCTCTGTTTGCTCGGATACTGAAGCAGACACGAATACGGCGCAGTTAACCTAACCCCACTCAGAATTTACTACCAACACATTGCAAGCCTACACAAAACATCGTGCTGGGGCACAAACAGAAACTTGGAACAAAGTACAAAATACAGGACCACAATTTATTATAACAAAAACGCTGACTCGTATTGGGTCGGGTATTGCCCCAGTAAATACAACCTGTCAAGGAGGGGCCTTATAAATGCAGACGATACACTGTGGAATAACACCAGATGGTCTCCTGCCACCTGTATCCCAGACGGCCTATGGATTCGCAAGGAAGACGCTTTTGACGTAAGTCAGTACTGGACTGCCAAACTAGATCGGGACACAAAAAATTAATAATTTAATCATCAGCTTGTTTTAATAGCCCTCAGGCCCAGCCTTTATGGATTTTAATCTTAGGACTTAAGTACAGATAGATGAAAGTTGATTACTAGGGTTCGAATCCTGCTTTGTTTATGAGCTGTAATATTGAATTAAAAACTGATTGACGTTCCTGATTATATTTAAATGTATATGGCATACAAATGTGTATTCAGGACATTTTTGGTAATTGTTTTTGAGTTCTCAAGCAGGAGTGTTCGCTGAAGTTTAATCGCTGGTGATTGTCTTTAATGTGCTTTAGTATCTTTGGACGAGTGTAGAGCCTTTCCAGCGTTTAATGTTGTGAAGATTACGACGCAATAAAAGCAGCTAGACGAAAAGTGCGTCACCGGTATCGTTATTTTATTGAACCAGTTAAGGAATTGCGAAGCTGTGTTAGTCATAATCCCTTGGTGAAAGGTAAAATCACCTGGCCACCTGGCCACCTGGGTACAGTAACCTGTTAATTGAATAATTAATTAAGTTGCGAACAGCATTATCTGAAAGGACCATCCAGCGAGATCCCCAACACTGTGCTTGCTTCTGGAATAGACGCACAAAGTTTTTAGTGAGATGCACGCGGGGGTGCTAGAAGTGCGTCATATGGCTTATACGAGCCCAGCTGTAAAGTCCCCACTTCAGATGTTATTAAATTCCGCGTCGACGCACAGCAGCGCCTGCAAAACTCTCAGATACAACCGGGTCACGCCACCGCCCGAAGGGGTAGTCTACCCGGCAAACGGCAGGCGTAATCCCGTCACGTACCAAATCAGCGCTTTTCATAAGACAGACGCAGAGTTCTGTCGAAGACAAAAACTCACCGGAGGCGGTACTGCAGTCAATTCGTCACATTCGAATGATTCCACACACTTAACTTAAAAGGGGAAGATATGAAAGTTTTTTTACAATGTACTTTTTCCATTGGTTTCCGTCAGACAACCTAAACTTGTGGGGGAAAACAGCAAATAACTGATGGACCTCAGTTTACGTGAATTACTAGTAAAATAACAAAACATGGTCGATGTAATATTCATGAAAACGAGCACTATACGTAGAAAACATTGTTACTATTACGCTAATTCCATACATCCCACCTCGTCCTAGTGTGACGGTCCCAGGGCTTTACAGAGTGTATTTTAAGAAATTAGTCCGAGATTTATTGTGAAAATTATGAATTACGAGCTTGGTGTAATATTAGGATCTACGCATTGCGACACAGTTCTCGCGTCTGGGTAAGGTTTGCATCAAAAAGAACCGTCAGTATAAAAAAGGAGGGGCAGCCACATAACATTTAGACAAATAAGCAGTTCTCTTCCAGATGGCGACTCCTGCCAGGATCATTTAACAATATACGTAAGTAATTATTTAGATTGAGTTCTAGAATCCAGTGATCGAACTACTCAGCAGAATATTTAAGATTCCTGGTACGACGTGAAAGATCGCAGCTGGTTTCAGACGACTGCTAGTTCGACTTTTCAGAAACAGTATCGATTCAGAATCGGAGAGAGAGAGAGAGAGAGAGAGAGAGAGAGAGAGAGAGAGAGAGAGAGAGATCGATTGACTAAACTAAAATGTAGCGTACCTCGGCGTAAATTTATAGTAAAGTCAAAGAAATTTCAACGCACATAAAACAGCACTTGCAGTCATCAACGAAACCTGAAACCTATCACGATTTTCCATAAAAACCAGAATAACCTTATTCCATATAAATATATCACTGACGCGATAAAATTTTAGTTAGGGAATTCGTAAAATAACACAATTCATCCGTACAGCCGTAAAATGACAGCACTTCCCGTGAACTTTACTGAAATGCCGCAGAAGTTGCCAGGTATGCTTAGCGATAAGAGCACGGTGCGAATGAGATAGAGCAGGATGTAAACAAGTGGGTCGCCTAGGCAAGGTCGGGGACGAGCGGAGCATAGCGTGGCATAGCGCCAGGCAGCGGCATGCTTTATGGCAGAGCACAGCCAGGAAAGGACACAGACCGCTTTCTACCCGAGAAGACACCGATCCTGCTTATTCTGTCAACAAAAACGGTGAGGCCAGGGTCACGCTATATGTATATATCTGCAGGAGAAACTTAACAACGGGTCACTACAGTTCCCGAATATCGCAATGATTTATTGACTGCGGAACTATATAGCATGTAGATTAAGGCTTCTCAATTCCGTCTGTGGTATAACAAGCTACTATAATAATTACTCTGTGAAATGGGTAGCTAAGAAAACGTTTATATAAAACAGAGGAAGAAAGATCAAGACTAGACAAGCTTGGTGAAGGGCCGTGTCGTGTTCGCTTTGAATTTTAAGTTGCTGTGGAAAAGAACCTGTACATATTCAGATGATTAAGGATGTTATAAAATTATAATAAAAAGGGAATTAATTCACATTAGTTTATTATTTACTAGCGGAGTTCCCGGCGTTGCCCGGTATAGTTGGCGTAGATTTAACCGTACTCTATTTTTATTCCCGCAAAACATTTGTTCAAAGTTTCATAAAACACGCGCCAGCTTTTTCGGAATTAAAGCAAACTTACATCCACCCGCCCCCTACCAAGAAACTGGTGGGCTGAAGTTTATTTGCACGTATACTATTTTCATTCGTCCGAAAAGATTCACGTATATCAAGCTTCGATAATTTGGTTAAGAAATTTCATAACTACATTACTGAACAACCCTAGATTATGTTAAAAAATCGTTTGATTCAATTGCGAAGTGAATGGATATACTTGTGGCTCGAAACGCCAGATCCTTTAACTTTAAAATATCAAAAGTGAATCCGGAATAATATTATCGTGAACAGAAGACCAATGCTGAAGGCCAGAGATATTGTCCAGAGATCGTGCTTAAAGAAAATCTCAGTTGTTTTTATGTATATCTATGTCGTTTAAAAATTGATATCCCGAATTAAACGAAAGAATACTTCAAGCCATGGCTTTTTAAAAAATTGAATATATCTAATTAAATGAAAGAATACTTAAAGTTTTGTTTAGTGTGCAAAATAGTTATTACTATAAGTTATCTTATTGCTTTAATTAAAGGCTATGGTCAGAGACATTGTGTTGTGTGTTTAGTGCGGAGTATGCGGCATCTAGTGATTCCTCCTGTGGAATTTCTCACCATACGTTCAGAATTTCATTTAATGCTCCTACATTATTTTACGTTGAAACATAAGACATGCCAGACAAGTGAATTAAGATTCTAAGTTTTAAAATGATGAAAACTCCTTCGAAATCTGCCCCGTAGTTTCCAAGTTTTTATACGACCAATATGTCCGGTTTTCGTTTTATAGATATAGATTTGGCGAAGCTGGATGATGTGGAACGTAAATTGTGTTTCTTATTTTCTCATATCAAAGGAAATAAAACTTTAGAAGAAACTACAATAAATAATTAAGTAGATATTTTCACTACGACGACAAGGTAAAATAAATAAAAATACGAGATCAGTAAATAGAAATACGAGATGGCGACCGTGACAGGACATGGAAAGGAGTGTTCTATCAGCCTCAGTGTCATTGTAGAAAATTATATATGTATGGCGATTCAAAGCGAAGACATAAAGGTCCTCAGCAAGTTTACCAGAATATTTGTTACTACAAATATATATGGCAAACTTGAGGGGGGCTGTGGTATAACAGGCTACTATAATAATTACTCTGTGAAATGGGTAACTAAGGAAACGTTTATATAAAACAGGAGAGGAAAGATCAAGACTAGACAAGCTTGGTGAAGGGCCGTATCGTGTTCGCTTTGAATTTTAAGTTGCTGTGGAAAAGAACCTGTACATATTCAGATGATTAACGATGTTATAACATTATAATAAAAAGGGAATTAATTCACATCAGTTTATTATTTATTTGGCGAAGCTCGATTATGTGGAACGGAAATTGTGTTTCTTATTTTCTCATATCAAAGGAAATAAAACTTTAGAAGAAAAAATACGAGATCAGTAAATAGAAATACGAGACAGGGTCGCGCTATATGTATATATCTGCAGGAGAAACTTAACCACGGGTCACTACAGTTCCCGAATATCGCAATGATTTATTGAGTGCAGAACTATATAGCATAAAGATTAAGGCTTCTCAATTCCGTCCCATCAATACAAATAAAATGTCTGATATTAGATTTAGTAAGCCATCTCTATGTCCCCTAATAATAATAATAAAAAGAACAATTGACAGTCATTAGGTACTGCCAACAGAAATAAAAACTTAAAACTATGAATATCATACGCGCATCACGTCATATTTATAGATACAGATATACTGAATAATAATAATTCAGCGGGAGCTAGTCGTAATGACATGGTTTCTATTGGCTGCGCATTCTGCCCGTCCTAGCCTCCTTAACCTAACCCGGTAGTGCTACCGGATACAGGGGACCTACAGTTTAACCTGGAACCCAAACCACGTAAGAGTTTTGGCGTACTTCACGCTGTGCCAGAAGTGAATGTCGGGTTAAGGGCCTATGAAAATCCCCGCCGAGACAGGGATTCGAACCGGGGACCTTTCGTTTCCCATTCAGACACCTTAACCACTGAGCCACCAGAGAGCTGTTAACATTAGCATCTCGGTGACGCGAAGTCATTAGATTTTACCCATTCAAAAATCATCCAACGCGCCTAAAGAGATTTACATTTCAAAAAGTAAATATATAACTTAGTCCAAAACCCGAAGGTTGGTCGAATCTTCCCGCAGGAGATGTGTTAGAGGCAGAAAGATCAATTTGACCTGATCCGAGGAAACCAAGGAAAATGTTTATGACCCCATCGGGAATTGAAGCAGTGTCAATCCGAACGGCAGCTCCGATTCATTGGGTGAGTAGCGACGGTTTTTAGGGGTCTCTTAAGGGAAGAGTCTTAACAGTGCACAAACGCGGGATCAACTGATTCTGGTCTTGCTAACACAAGTTTCAAACTGGGTACAGTGCTTTGACGGAGCACGTACGCACAGTGGTGAAAGTAACCAGTCTGGTCGCAACTCGTAGGGTTGACAACATCCTGCCAACGTGTCTCACGATTTTGTTTTAAACATACGAAATAAATGACAAAGCAAAACAATTATTGCAGGCCGTTCCTTCGACAGTTTGTAACAGCCCTCAAATCTAGACTTTAAATATAATTGTATTTTATGAAGCATTTGTAGCAAGCCAGAGTTTGAAAATGATTTTTGTATGTTTTTCTTGCAATTTACTGTAAATCGGTGTAAATGGATTTTGTTTTATGAAAATAAACTATGCAAATACTATTTAATATGATAAGGACAGAAATATGCAAGAGAATTGGTTAAATGTTTGTAATTCCAAGTATTAAGGTGGGCTACGATGTTTAAATGACGATTTACTACAGTTTAAAATGATTTATGTGGATAACTTTGTGTTTAAATATCTTTAATTTCCATTTCTGAACATTTTGTAATGATTGTAAATGATTATGTATTAATTTTGATTGTTTTTAATTGTTTAAGTATAGTTAAAGTTCGAGAAATATGTGTCGGAAGCCTTTGTAGTGTTCTAGCACTTTCGATGAAACTTATATAAAGCGAGCGGCGGAGACAGTTTATGGACATAGTCTTGAGTGAACAGTTTTACGTGTACTGTGAGAGTGAATGGCAATATTGTCTTCGGAAGAAGTGTTAGATGTGATCGCTGGAGTTTGTGTATACATGTGACTAGTATCTATGAAGTTCGATGCTTTATGAAAATGAAAACAGTTAAATCTGAACTGTACCGTGGACTAATTATTTCATATATTAATTAAACCACGAGACACCTAATAATTTTTTTTAATAAGTACGCCAACGCAACTGCTGCAGAATGTTATTTATTCTTTGATGCGTTTCACCTCTCGTCGAGTAGCATCACAATTTAATCTATTGGGGAAAAAAATCACAAGGTGTCAGCTGCCTCCAGTTAGTATAATTATATACATATGCTGGTTGAGGACACACGTGGCCAACCAACACACTTCAAAACGGAAACTTAAATGGAAGTTACACTAGTTTTATTATATACAAGCTGTACCCAGCCACAAGTATCGTTAAGCAATTAGAGATCCTGAAGTGGGGGAAAGCACCGGGCCCGGATGGAATTCCAGTAAGAGTATTTTCAGAGTATGCTGCAGAAATCGGGCCATATCTGTCTGATATATTCAGTAAATCAGCGAAAAGTACCTTCAGACTGGAAAATCGCGCAAGTAACTCCGATTTTCAAAAAAGGTGATCGAAGTGATCCTGGGAACTATCGTCCCATATCTATAACATCTGTTTGTAGTAGAGTTATGGAGCATATTATATGCTCGAACATTATTAATTTTCTAGATTATAATAATCTGCTTACAACAAATCAACATGGATTTCGGAAGAAAAGATCATGTGAAACACAGCTGGCCCTATTCACACACGACGTAATGAAAGTTATCGATACAGGTTCACAAGTAGATGCAATTTTTTTAGATTTCCAGAAAGCCTTTGACTCTGTGCCACACAACCGCCTTCTAGCGAAGCTTCGAGCTTACGGTATATCGGATCAGCTTTGTGAATGGATAAAGGATTTTCTAACTGGTCGGTCGCAGTATGTTGTCGTTGAAGGAGAAACTTCTTCTAATCTAGATGTTACATCGGGTGTACCTCAAGGAAGTGTAATAGGACCACTTCTTTTCTTAATTTTTATAAACGATCTCGGAGACAAAGTGAAAAGCCTTTTTAGATTGTTTGCTGATGATGCGGTTATTTATAGGGAAGTAAGAACTTTGGCCGATTGCTTAGAAATTCAGCGCGATCTGGATGTTATTTTGGCTTGGTGCGCTGAGTGGCAACTTACTCTAAACTGTAAAAAGTGCAAGACAATGAGTATAACTAACAAAAAGAATCCGATTGTTCAGAAATACGAGTTAAACAATACAGTTATTGATATGGTCGATTCTATTAAATATTTGGGAGTAACAGTACAAAGGAACATGAAATGGGACATACACATTAATTCTTTAGTGGGTAGAGCAAATTCTAGGCTGCGATTCATAGGTAGAATCTTGAAAAATTGTAATGAACAAACAAAGGAGATAGCGTACAAATCTCTTGTGCGTCCACATTTGGATTATTGTTGTGCCATTTGGGACCCGTTTCGTAAGGGATTGATCGAAAGTATAGAGAAAGTACAGAGAAGAGCCGCTCGATTCGTAACCGCTTGCTACAGTCCTTATGAAAGCGTCACAGAACTGATTAGTAGATTAGGTTGGGAGTCTCTGGTAGATAGACGACACACGTTTCGTTTAAACTTATTGGAAAACATGCGTACTCCAACTTTCACTCATGAGTGTAGTGAAATACTTCTTCCACCAACCTATTTGAGTCGGAAGGACAGGAAAGATAAAATTAGAGAAATAAGGTGCCGGACTGATTCTTATATGAATTCTTTCTTCCCTCGTACCATTAGGGATTGGAATGCACAGCAAAGAGATTAGCTTTGGTGCTGAGCATCCTCTGCCACCCACAATTTTGTGAATTGCAGAGTATATATGTAGATGTAGATGAAGTTGCCGTGACTCAGTCTGGTTAAATGGAAAAGAAACAAAAGACAAAGCACACATTTCTAATATGTATAATTTCACAATGCTTCTGGGCATACAGTGTTTGTTGTTGTTACATTGTCTGTGCCGGTGTAGAAATTGGCTGCTTTGCCGACCATAGACTACGCAACATGTAATTGTCCGTGTGAGAAGCAATAAACCGCACAGTTCAAACGATTGGAGCCGAGGTTTGTTGATGGTGACTGAAAACGCCAATCGAATTGCAATCTCTTAAACTGAACCGTTGAAATCATAAAAATGCGAGGAATGAGGATATCTTCACCGAGCGTGGTGGTGTAACGGATAGCGTTCTGGCCTCGCATTCGGGAGGACGGCGGTTCGAATCCCCGTCCGGGCATCCAGATTTGGGTTTTCCATGGTTTCCCCAAATCACTCCAGGCGAATGAAGGGATGCTTCCTTCAAAAGGCCATGGCCGAATTCCTTCCCATTCCTTGCCCCCATCCTTTCCCGTCTCTAAAGACCACGTTGTTAAAAAGGGACGTTAAACTGTTCAAAAAAAAAAAAAAAAAAGGATATCTTCACCTTTGAAAGGTTCCTTTACCATTCGTCCGTGTGACAAAGGAAACCCCTTCTCCCTTTACACTCCTTAATGTCTGCACTTGTGGTTTTTTTTTGTTTTTTTTTACGGCAACCCAAGGTTTTTACCCGATTTTGATGGAACTATGCTCAGGTATACATTAAAACAAAAAGAAAATATTATATACATATATACATTTGCTTTTAAAAACTCCAACACCTCTCCTCCTCTCCCGCCTCCCCCCCCCCTCTCCCACTTATTGCAATGCACCCTCCCCCACACACGTTTAGTGAATCGCGGAGTAATAGTAATAGTAAATTATCACCCAAAATCACTGGAAAAAAAGAATAAAAGAAACGACGAAAGAATAAAAAATATTAATCAATATTAAAATAACAAACCAAATCACTGAAAAAAAGAAAAAATCAAAGAAACAAATAAAGACAAAAATAAAAATTAGTAACAATTGATTCGAATATTGCGAAATAATTTTTCAACCAAAACTTTTGACGTTACTAAATTGCATAAAATTTGAGGCTGTGAAATTCGTCTTGAGGCCACATCAACAGACACCTTTTCATTGCTAATTCAATCAAAATGAAAATAATTTTAATAAAATCACACGAAATCACTGAAACAAAATAAAACAAACGAAAAAATCCTAACGAAATTATTGACATTTGTACATAAAAACACGAGCGATTTGCAACGCAATGTTGTGTCAAAATTTCGAAACAATCGGTGAAGAACTTTAGGAGATTTGAGATCAGTAACAAGCGAACATTAAAATGTTTATTTACATAGTTAAACAAAAAGTTTTGTGTAGTAAATTTAAAAAGCGATAAAACGTTACAGAAAACCACCGCACGCTGAAGACACCTCTACGACAGGCGAAACGCGTACCAGAATAAACAAAACACAGCAACAGTTGGACTGGCGCAATTACTAAATGATAACTCCTTGTTTTAAAAGAAGACTGTTTCACCGAGCGTGGTGGTGTAACGGATAGCGTTCTGGCCTCGCATTTGGGAGGACGGCGGTTCGAATCCCCGTCCGGGCATCCAGATTTGGGTTTTCCATGGTTTCCCAAATCACTCCAGGCAAATGCCGGGATGCTTCCTTAAAAAGGCCATGGCCGAATTCCTTCCCATTCCTTGCCCCCATACTTTCCCGTCTCTAAATACCTCGCTGTTGAGAGACGTAAAGCAGTTAAATAAAAAAATAATAAAAGAACTGTTTCGTCAGTCGCCATGAGAATCATAACAGGTGGTTATGTTTACTGTGAATTACAGAAACTGGTAGAGCGGCGAGGCAAGCGATACACTGAGCAACAGCAGGTAATGATAGACACTTGCTGCTGATGCGAAAACAAAACCTCAAGGAATCTATAAAAATTACGCTTGCGTAACATAGAGTAACTTATTAATCAGTGATCACCAAAAGCCGCTATAACTTTGACGTCCATTTCCAACATACAAGACAGCAAATGAAAATTCACAGACAGCAACTAGCGATCGCGACGATGGTGGCCACTTTTTTGATCGCCCAACATGTGTGATTGAGAAGAGGAGCCAAATACTTGTTCCGTAAGATAGCCTGCGTTTGCTGAATGTGTCGTATTATGACAGGGAGCTGGGTGGCTGTGAAGGAGCAGTATGGTCACAGTGGCGGCTGTATGACGTGTTGCGTGCAGACAGGGGCAGAGACCGACGCGCGTGCGCCTGCCCTGACTAAGTGGCCACAGCCCCACCGGCAACAGGAACACAGCTACACCAAAAACACAACTCAAATATCCACAGCGTCAATGCGTAATTCAACGCCATTCCGACATCTGCACAAAATAAACTCCCCCCCCCCCCCTTACTCGTAACTTTCACCACACATCGTATTGGGGCCATTTCTACTCACTATTCTGATGAATGATTCCGTTAGTGTTTTGCAAACAGAAGTTAGGTTGTTTGCAGATAACATACAGTAATATAGCAGGATTTGAGTAGTAGAAGGCTGAACAGCTGGTTACGGTCATACCCCACGTTACGTCGTAAATATCCTCTTCAGTCCCGAGGTATCATATATGATACCCTCAGGTATTATTTTTTTCTCCGACGTGTGCGAGGCTTAACTTCTTCTGCCCTGTGGTATCATCTACAACACACATCGTGCTTCTCACAACTCACTTGTTCGATCTTCTGCCGAGTGTCACAAGTTGGCAGCCCTGACTGAAAACTTGAGGTTCTGCAGCTGTACAGCATGACTCGTCGAAATAACGGTTACATGTGTTTTCACTTCTTTAATGACTTATTAAATCATTTCTCAGTTAAAATCAAACTATAAATTAATGTTATAACGAATTTAAAAACTTTATGCCTGAGGTATCATATATGATACCAATTGTTGAAAATATTTATATGACATTTGTATGTTGGTCTATCTACGGATCTAAGTGAAGAATGTGTGTATTGTTTAGGACTTATTTATTTGTAATAAAACAACATAAAGCAGTAAAGTTGTGTATACAATTTTCCTGTTTGAGTCCCAAGGTATCATATATGATACCATCTATAAAAAATTAATTACGGTTTCAAAAAAAAATTTTTTTCATGGTCATACATTGTTAACTAGCATTAACACAAAGTAAATAACACAAAAGTATACAACTTGTATTTTTATTATTATCTCGGGACTGAAGAGGATATAAAAATAATAATAGAAAAGTATTTATTTTAAATATATTAAATACGAATTGTGAATAGAACATACTAATCGCCTATTTTGCAGCATCTCCGACAGCACAGATAAAATGAGGCGCCGGCCACGGAAATGTGAATACAGAACTGAATGATGGAGGAAACACATGGAATTGTATGGAGGGACTGGTCTGAATAATGGAAGATTCCAAATGAAACCGGATTGTGGAGGCTGGAACACGGAAGAAGTTGAGTGATTAAAAATAGTTACGGCGGCGGCCAGACAGAATATTGTTGGTATTGAAATAGTGCTGCATTAATTTCACAGTGTTGTAAAACTGATGTAATGAGCTGTTCAATGTACGAATATTGCTTATGGAATTCATACTGTAGTATCTGAAACAAGATTCCAAGTATGATATACAGTTACATAGCAGATAACAAAACTAAAGGATAAAGAGTTATAACCGGATGGCTGGCATTCAGATCAGTGTTGCGTGAAAAAATACGACAAAAAACATAATCCTTTCTGGCGGAAGAGAGACAAAGGTAACGTACAACAGTATAGACTTAACTAAAAACACAGATTTAGACGTAAACTGATTTATAGAGATTTTTTAAAAGACAAAAGCTGATATCCGAGCAGTGATCAATAGAATAATAGGCAATTATAAAGGTATAAAGTAGTACTGAACTGAAAACGTTTTCAAACACCAGGAATGTCATCACCACCAAGAAGAAGGCGACAGGTTGTAAGCTGCCATTACGTACCTGGCAATGTCAACGTCGACTGACGAGAGATGCGAAAAACAGCTTATCAGGTTAAAAAAATAAAAATAAGGTTGTTAATGATTATCGCATAGGGAAGGAATCGGTTGCTGAAGATCTGAGGTGTAAATATCTCGACACAACATTTGATAATAAACTTAAATGGGCAGGACACGTTGAGCTGGTGGTAGGAATAGGTTTACTGGAAAGCGTGATGACGGGATGTGCCAGAGAACGAAGGGAGTTGGGTAACAAAACTTTGGTCAGACCATTCCTTCAATATGGTGCAGTTGTGCGAAAATGCAGTAGTTTCACGAGGTACAAAGGAGAACAGATTTGTCTGTGTATGTTATTCCAGAACGTTATCAGTGACGGATATGATAAATAATCTGGGTTTGGAGTCACTGAAAGACGGAAGGAGGGTGAAGAGAATATTTGGATTGTGTAAGACGTATATTAGTAATGAGGCTTGGTGGAAAAATTAAGAATAGTGCAAGGAAGAGAAACAATGAAAATGATTTCTGGTATAGGGGAGGTGAGAAGATTTTCATTTGTAGGTAAGGTGGTCGGGATTGCAATAAATTACCAAGAGAAATGATGAATAATTTACCAAAAACGTAAAACGAATTTAAATTTGAAATTGGTAGAAGTAAAACGTAGGTGGGTACAGAAAAGGTGAAACATGGATGTGTGAGAAAATTGCTACCGGAAGAAGCGCTCCATTGGAATTCTATTAAATAAATTAAATGACCACAACTTATGACCCAAAAGTCATGAGGAAATCTTACAATATGCACACATACACAGTGGTATTAGAAAACGCAAACTAAAATTTTACGGACACATCAAAAGAATGAACACTAACAGACCGACAAGACAAATAGTCGAATTCTACGAATACCGAAGTAAAGCAGTATCAGATACAATAAAATGGATTGGCGAAATAAAGACCTCAAATTAGAAGGAGTCGATCCAAAAGATATAGAAAACTGAGATACATTTAAATCCAAAATTCGCAAGTGACAAGTTGACCGGGAGGAAAGACTAAAGAAAAGATCTGGAACAATATAATCAGATGAGAGAAAAGAAGCCACAGCAAGCGTATGAAGGAAACGTGGAGACAAAGGAAAAGGAACAAACGCTTCTGAGTACTTTGCGTTGTCCTAATTGGCTTATCTGCAAATAATAGTAATAAATGACCACAAGCTGGCTCTCTGTTTGACATAAGGAAGTGAAAAAATTTTCTTCCGAAGCTGAGGGCGCAAGGGATTGCAATAAACTATCAAATAGAACGATGAATAATTTATGAAAATAAGATCACAGAATTTAAAAATTGTTGAGGGCAAAAGTAGACGGGTTCAAGAAAGAGGGAAAACGAGTGTTAGCAAAATTGCCACCGAATCATGGGCTCCATCGCAATTAAATTAAAAAAAAAAGCTTTACGATGATATGAAAGTTTAAACAGGGACAACTGTTTACTGAAAGCTAATCAGAAAAGATGAATGAATTCGCTGTAATACTGTCGTATCCCTTTCAAACTGCATACTTTCGGTTTGTCACACACTACTGTCGCCATTAGAGAACGAATAAAAATACTTCAAATGCAACGTTTGTTTAAGTGTTTCGCGAAGCTATTAACGCTGCCTGTAAGCAGGTTGGATAACCGGCCGCAGCCTGAAAGACTAAACTCCGATCTCGACTTTGGAGCGGAGTTAAAGTTCGCGCATTATCAAGTTAGCGTTCCCCAGGCTCTATTCACACGTATTTCCATATTTAAACGCTAAGTTGCGAGCGGTTTGGGAACATTATTCATGAGGCCGGATCCAACCACATCGGGGCCCACGCATAAGTCACGAAACGGACTGCATTTCCAAGGGCTGCGGAATCTTATTCGCTCCCTCCGAACGGCTTCAGAAAAATACTTGGCTACGCATCGTACGGAAAGCGACGCAATCGAATAATCAACCACACGGTACCCTAAACAGCAACGAATGGCCCATTCCGGATCAGTATGTAAAGACAATTGACGCTGTCCTTAATAATGGACTTGTATCCACATCCATACTATCTACATACACTAATCAGCCAAAACATCATTTCCACCTGCTTACTAGCATATTGGTCCACTTTTCGAATGCAATACAGCAGCGATTAGGCGTAGCATGGATTCTACAAGTTCTTGGTAGGCTTCCACAGGAATCTGACACCAGATTTCTACGCACAGGTCACCAAATTCCCTTAAATTACGGGCCAGCGGTTTATGGGCACGGCCCCTGGGAACGAGCATCTCGGAATCTGAGAGGCTGGTCGGCTGTTCGCGTGCTACTGTAGTGGTAATCTATGGAAACTGTTTGAAGGACGGTGAAACCACGAGTAGGCGACAATGTGGTGGACACCCACGCCACATCACAGAACGTAGAGGTAGGACGCTTGCCCGCTCTGTAGAGCAGGATAGGGGGTGATGTGTGGCATAGTCACGATTCTTGTGCTCTGAAACACTTCTGCAAGTACCTGAATTGTACTCTTCCCTCAGATCACCCCTATCCTGCTTTACAGAGCGGGCAAGCCTCCGACCTCCACGTTCTGTGATGTGGCGAGGGTGTCCACCACATTGTCGCCTATTCGTGGTTTCACCGTCATTCAAACACCTTCCATAGATGCTCGCTACAGTAGCACGCGAATAGCCAACTAGCCCCTCTGTTTCCGAGATACTCGTTCCCAGGTACCGCTTCCACAAACCACTGGCCCGTAATTTAAGGGAATTTCGTGACCTGTCGGTAGAAATCTGGTGTCAGATACCTCTGGAAGCCAACAAATGACTTACAGAATCCATGCTACGCCGAATCACTGCTGTACTGCGTTCGAAAGGTGGACCAATATGCTAGGAAGTAGGTGGTCATAATGTTTTGGCTGATCAGAGTACTGTATATACTCTGCAATTCACAAAATTGTGGGTGGCAGAGGGTGCTCAACAACAAAATTAATCTGTTCGCTGTGCATTTCAATCCCGAATGGCACGAGGAGAAAAAGAATTCATATAAGCATCAGTGCGGCACCTTATTTCTCTTAACTTATCTTTCCTGTTAATGCGACTCAAACAGGTTGGTGGACGAAGTAATTCGCCGCACTCGTAAGTGAAAGTGGTTGTACGCATGTTTACCAATAATTTCAAACGAAACTTGCATCGTCTATCTACCAGAGACTCCCAGACGAATGTGCTGATCAGTTCTGTGACGCTTTCGTAAGGACTGTAGCAAGCGGTCACGAGTCGAGCGGCTCTTCTCTGCACTTTCTCTATACTGTCAATCAACCTCTTACGAAACGGCACTACAGTAGTCCAAATGTGGACGCACGAGAGATTTGTACGCTATCTCCATTGTTTTGCTCATTACAATTTTTCAAAATTCGACCTATTGATAGCAGCCTAGAATTAGCTCTACCTACGATCGAATTAATGTGTAAGTCCCATTACATGTTCCTTTGTACTGTTACGTCCAAATATTTCAAAGAATCGACCATATCAATAACGGAGATGTTTATTTTGTATTTGTGAACAATTGGATTCTGCATCAAAACTAACTCTATGCATTCAAGTCCCGAACAACAAGAAGTAAAACAGAACGCATATAAACACCAGTACGGCATCTTATTTCTCTAATCTTATCTCTTCTGTGACTGCTACATAAATAGGTTTGTGGACGAAGTATTGCATCGCACTCATAAATGAAGAAAGATATTCAAATATTTGTCAAAACCTACGTCGTCTGTCTGCCCAAACAATCCCAGCCCATTGAATGATTACGATAGCTTCCGCGGTAACTGTATGTATTATCTTGGTTGTATGGGTGGACCCGCATCGATTTATTAAAACCTAACGTTTCTGCCATCGCGCTGTGGCTTTCATCTGAGGACTGCCACAGCACGATGGCAGAAACGTTAGGTTTTAATAAATGGACGCGGCTCCACCCGGAGAACCAAGATAATAAATCCCAGTCCAATCTGTCTATCAATTCTGTGAGGCTTTTGTAAGGGCTGTGACTGGCAGTCACGAATCGAGCGGCTCTCTTCTGTACTTTCTCTAACGCGCCAATCAATCCCTTGCGATACGGATCCCAAACTGCGCAACAGTAATCGAAATGCGGACGCGAATCGACAATTAGTTTTACTTGCGAGGGAAGTTGTGTGCAGGTCCCATTTCATATTGCTTTGTTCTATTACACCCAAATACTTCACAGAATCAACCGTGTCAACAGATGAGGTCTTTATTGTGTACTCGTGAAAAAAACCGATTCTTTTTGATAGTTATTCGCATTGCCTTGCACTTTTTTCTATTTAGTGTCCGTTGCCATTCATAGCAGAATTCAGAAATAACATCCAGAACGCGCTGAATTTCCAAGAATCAGCGTCAGAGCACTTTACGTTCCTATAGATAACCGTCTTCAGCGAACAATCGCAAACTGCTATTACCTTTGTCTCCGAGATCTATAACGGCAAACATGAAAAATTTACACTTTTTTGTCCTTTGACAATAATCCGAAGGCATATACGGCAATTTCCGGATAGACTGTGATGGCCAAACTCCTCTGGTAAACGAGGGGGCATTTGATTGGTCGCGAGTATACCTGCTAAGCGTTGTCTCGTAGTAGTGAGGAGTGTGATACAGTGGCTCTGATAGTCACAGTTTTAACTTTACTGGCGATAGCATAAAACAGGTACAATGCTAATAATTCCAAGTGCGGATATAACACTGCGACTAAAAATACAACTTTAAAAAAATAAACAAAAAACCGAACACACCTGCAGATTCTAAACTGCTGTATACAGTTTAATATTTAAAATGAGTTTTGGTAAGATTGCAGCTAACTTCCTCTTGGTAACTAAGCCAAACAATTTTTTCCCCATTACCATGAAACTGGGATCTACTATCCATTTGTACTCGCCATGTTGTTGTTTTAGTTTCGTACACATTCTTTCAGTTTTCAGTGAAATTGTTGTTTGAAAAGTAGGAAGCAAAAGAATCTTAATATAAAGACAAAGAAGTAATAATTCATTAAGTACGAAAACAAGAAGTATTGACGATTCTAAGAGAGATCGAGGTTACCAAAACGAAACGGTATAAAACGCAAACTGTCCATGCATTTAGTATTTGGAAGAAGGAAATATATACCAATTAAAAGCAGGCCAAAGAGCTACCAGTTTAATTTTGGAAGCGAAATGAATGTGCTGGCATGCGGTGTCCCGATTGACAGGTGTTAGGCGGCAGTCGATACCTCCCGCAACACAGCAGGCGGCGCCTGGCGGACAATCACATTACTAGCGGCGCTCACTCGGCGAACCCCAATCAAAACACGACAGCCGTATGAAATAACTGGACTATCCGTTTACTGCCAATACCGGTGTTTCCTTACTCTATCAATGCCAATGGAGGA
>JARYHS010011408.1:17106625-17243140 GCA_031002005.1 Vandiemenella viatica
AAACAGTTGCAGGGTGATCTGGACAAGATATCTAATTGGGTTGGTAAACATGGAATAAAGATAATGCAAAAAAGAGTCAGCTTATTAGATACACAAATAAAAAACAACAAGGTTAATTATGAATAAGGTGGGGAAAAAATTGCTTGCTGAAGACTTGAAATGTAAATATCTTGGCATTACTTTTGATAACAAGCTTAACTGGGCAGGACAATAGAACAGTGGTAGGAAAAGGTTCAAAGTTCTGCATTTGTTGGAGAGAGTGATGAGGGGATGTACGAGAGATGTCAAGGAATTGGGTTATAAAACTTTGTCAGACCATTGCTCGAATATGGTAGTGTAGTATGGGACCCACATTTTACGTATCAATACAGGAGTTGGAGAGGGTGCAAAAAAGGGATGCTAGATTTGTTTTCTGGAAATTATCGCAGAATGCAATCAGTGACGGATATGATAAAGGAGCTGGAATGGGATTCATTGCAGACAGGAGGAGGATGAGGAGGTCATGGAGTGTACAGGGCATATACTGGCGATGAGACATGGAAAGATTGCAATAGGTATGAAAAGTAGTGCATGTAAGGGAAAAGATGACCATGACCACAAGCTGGAACTTGATTTCAGGCACAAGGGTGTGGGAAGATTCTCTTTTTTAGGTAAGGGTGTCAGGGATTGGAATGAGTTACCAAGAGAAATGATGAATAATTTACCAAAAACTTTGAAAGAATTTAAAATAAAATTGTAGAGGGCAAATGTAGGTAAGTGCAGGATAGGGAGAAGATGGGTGTGTAGGGAAATTGTCACCGGAGCCTGTGCTCCATTGCAATTAAATTAATTAAATAAAAAATTTAATTCCTCATGGTCTCTGCTATAACTTAACTACGTTGCCGGATAAAACGTAAAATTCTATTTGGAAGTAACTGCATAAACATACGATGAGCAGGAATAAAAAAAATATGCAATGCAATCATACGTTAAAAGGTTACAATTGGTACGTTCATTTAAATTTACATGTTTCTTTTTGTTTATTTCTGACAACTACTTGCAGAAATTCAGGCAAGGGAAGAGTATTCCATGTTTGCGTTATATTATCTGTATCAGTTATAAGCATTAGGTTAAAACATAACCTAAAATTTTTTGCAGAAGATAAGAAATAATGAAGTTTATTAAAAACTCAGAGAAAATTTACACGAAATGTACAAATTGCGAAATGTATCTCTCAAATAAATGACAGTTATCCGTTTGTGATATTATGCTTTCCAGCAT
The DNA here is from genome assembly GCA_031002005.1 of Vandiemenella viatica. Taxonomy (NCBI): domain Eukaryota; kingdom Metazoa; phylum Arthropoda; class Insecta; order Orthoptera; family Morabidae; genus Vandiemenella; species Vandiemenella viatica. Next base: position 17,107,886 of record JARYHS010011408.1, read on the forward strand.
TTAAAGTAAAATGCATTTATTTAAATAAATCATAGTCAAATACTCCGATTATCTAACCACAGTACGGTATTCATATCACGAAAATATCATTAAAAATGATCGTTATTCGCTTTTTCATACAAGATTTTCCGGAATAAATTCTTACTACCACCATAGATGATGCCCGTCGTTATTCAAATGATGGTAATAGAAGCTATGATTTCTGAATGCAATATTAGTGGTGATTGTGGTTAAGTTGACCAGAATCGCAACTGATACATTTTGTTACAGCATAATTCACTCTGATATCAGTTTTACAAACCATTTAAACTATTTTCATAAGCGCCATGTTACTAAAGGTATTAATTAATGTGGGTGAAGTAGTTCCATATTTAACGTTCAGAATTGTGCCTGGACTGGGAATAAAACTGATATTACATGGATAGCAAACGTTTTTGGGATACCATTTCTATTTTTTATTTTTATTATTTTTTATTTCACTGGTTCTACACTTCCGTCGTCATTAATTCATTAAAAGTTACTACTGTATTGTTATGTGAACTGCAAATGAAATATGTAGAACAAAATGAAGGCCATTAGCATTGTGTAATAACAATTCCGTATAATTAACCAACTGCAAAAATACGAACTGCAAGAATATTGAATTAAAACCGTCATTTTTGACTGGCTCGAAGCTAGTACTAATATAACCACCAAACAAAACTGTTGGAATACAGATAAATACAACAAAAAAATTTAGAAATATGCAATGGGGTGGTGTTGTTTACGACATTCCATCAGGTGTACAAAGTGGACCCGAAAGATTTCTAGTGTGAATACTTGGTTTTCGCCGAAGCAACATTTTTCCGGAATCCCTTTGACGTTCAGATAAACAGCGAACAGAGAAAACCATGTACTCAGAGGCCCGTGGTTAAACACCTGTTGGTGACAAACAAACACATCATACCAATACGTCACGCTAGTGACATCAAGATATGTAACGCCACTTTTACGAGGTGTTGACATATGATGTGGCGTAGGTTCAGGTTTTCCCCAATGGAAGAATTACTAACCTGCATAAATGAAATGCGAAAATGTGGTCCAGCCATAGAATTAGTTATAAATAAGCAGTACTACTGTTTATGTATAATTTCAGGTATTCGGCGAATGAGCAACTAAAGGAGGATAATCTTCCCTCAAGCCTTCAGGACGAGAATGGAACGGAAAGAGAAGCCATCTTTCGACCATCTACTGCCCAATCCATCTCCGCGCTTGCAGTGGGCGACTACTTTTTTCAATCTTGCGGGAGGCGAGACTTCGACTCCAGTATAGCAGGAGACGAGGCTATACGGGACTCCATATCTGATCTGATAGTGGGCTACATCATTTTCTTCATTAGCATGCGTGAGGCCTATCTTACAGACATACGCGAGTCTACGAGTAAATGTCAAATTTCGTAACTACGAAATTAATTGGTCAGAGCATAGCTCGAGCCAGATGGTAGTGATGTTTCTGAAGCGTGTATAGTTTCTCAGTATAGTAAAAGTGTTTTGCGCAGAACCACAAAGCTGTGCTTAGAACTAATGGACGATGACGAACCGCAGTAGATAGTAAACGTATGTGTGAGCTCAGTTTTTAATTGATTTTAATTAATGTTAATTGAATTGCGTGGGGGCCTTAATTGATTTTAATTAATGCTAATTGATTTTAATTAATGTTAATTGATTTTAATTAATGCCAATTGATTTTAATTGATTTTAATTGATTTTAATTGATGCTAATTGATTTTAATTGAGGCTAATTGATTTTAATTAATGTTAATTGATTTTTAATTGATTTTAATTGAGGCTAATTGATTTTAATTGATTTTAATTGAGGCTAATTGATTTTAATTGATTTGCGGGGGAGCCTTAATTGATTTTAATTAATGTTAATTGACTCACGCCTTGGAGCGGAGGGGAGCCGAGGAACTAGGGGAGTTTAATTGAATGCGGGTTCGTAATTGAATGCGCACAGCTGCGCCACACCCGGAAGCCATCAATTATCGCTCCCCTCGCAGCTGCGGGTTCGTAATTGAATGCACACAGCTGCGCCACACTCGAATTATCGCTCCCCTCGCAGCTGCTGGATGCGGGTTCGTAATTGAATGCACACAGCTGCGCCACACCCCGGAAGCCCTTAATTATCGCTCCCTCGCAGCTGCAGCCCCACCCGGCGTCAGTTTGCAGCCAGACAAATATCATAACTCCCATACTCATACTAGGTCTCACACACAAACATAACTGACCAAAAAACCATCAGACAGACGAACTCTCATGAGAATCTGTGGTTATGCTAATAGTTGTAATTGGACCAATTAAAACCTAACTATACATCTCGTATGCATGAGATTTTCCACATTTTTTCGTTAGTGATATTTTAGCTTTGTTAACATTTTACCACATATACATGTTTCATATTTCACACTATACTACAAATTTCGCAACATGGAGTATTTAATAAATGTTTGCTTTCTGCACATACTACAGAACCTTTGTAAGGCCTTTGCTACATTATGTGGGACCCTCATCATGTGTATCAGATAAAGTAGTTAGAGGGTTAAAGTAGAACAGCTAGATTTGTTTGCGGCTGTCAACTTAGACCAAAACAATGTGTATGAATAAAGGAGCTGAGTTGTCTTTGGAAGACAGGAATGTGGGTAAAGAGTCGTGGTATATGTAAGGTATACATCGATGTGACCTGGACTGATGCTGGGAGAAGAAATGAGAACAATGTTTCACCGAGCGTGGTGGGTTAAAGGTTAACGTTCTCGCCTCGCATTCGGGAGGACGCGGGTGGGAATCCCCGTCCGGGCATCCAGATTTGGGTTTTCCATGGTTTCCTTGTCCCCAGTCCCATCTCGCCTCTAATGACCTTAGCCGTCGACGAGGCGTAAAGCAATAAAAAAAAGCAATGTTTCAGGTACAAAGTGAAAAGTTTTTATACGTAAGGGAGTCGAGGAAAGGGAAAAACTTGTCGTGCGATGTGAACAATTTATTTCAAACGGTGAAAGAATTTCTAGTAAAAATTCTAATGAGGACGAACGCTTGTAACGTGAGCTCCATTGAAAATTATTTAGTACAAAACGCGCGGAGGCAATGTGTCGGGGCTTCGTCGTATGCGTGGCGGGCTGTTTCGTTAAATTTACGTCTTCTCTACGCGCTCTCGCTTTCTATGCAGTTTCAATTTGGGAAGTTTCCAGCAGGCTTAATTTGACATTACCCTCGGCTTCTGACTACATTCAACACAAATATTTCATTACGGTTAAGAATGCTTGTACCATTTGCAGCAAAAGTGCCTTCCAAAGCATTGCACCAAACGTAATTCTGAAGTCTAGAACGTGTTCATAAATGTATAGTTTACAGGGCACCATCTCACTCCAACTTTACGAGATGCGACAAGAAATATGTAAGCCAGTTTGTTTAAATTTTGCAAACTGTTAGATGTCACGCGGCCACGAACTCTTAATCTTTTATTATTAGGAAGCTGCCAACCGTCAAATGGGACGTCACAAAACGGTGGTCAGGGGATAGGCGCTGCTGCATGGGAAATTTGTAGCCATACAAAAATTGCGCGACTTTCGGTGATGTATCATACTGTGGTGAGTAAGTCAATAGTCGTGGTGGTACTGAATACTTCAAAATGGTATCCCTGTGCCACCACATCCACCTGTTGCCTATATACAACGGTCATATTCGCTAGCTGCCTAGTTCAACCTGCTGTAATGACTCTGAAGTGCTTCTGTTTTCTGTCATAAATGTTAGTTATACCAAGCCGCTCACTATCGGACTTGTAACGAAACAGAAATTTCAAGTGGTCTACTCGAAAAAGTTACACAATATAATCGTGCTTATGCATGAAGAATGGAAAGTGCTGCTCCAGGCAGTAAATAGTTTCCGGATTATTTAACAGTGAGCTTTTAAAACGGTTTCACTTGGGGACAATTCTGTCTCTTCCCGAGCAGTGTTTGAGGGCGAAAATGACATAGGTTTTTAACGGCACTGTTCTTGGCATTGGTATTTCTTGACAATTCAACGTAAAAAAATCTGATACGCACTCAGCCTGAAGTGATCAGCACAATCAACGCTAAGAAGTCGTGGCGTCTTCAGATTTATAAAGAAAGCATTATAATGGGTTTGGTTTTTAAAACTTTTCTGTGGTACAATATCGTTTAAAGTGTGTGTGTGTCGTTCTTTGTCTTGAAAGTCTTAAAACTCCACGTTATGTCAAATGGAGTCATCTTCATTTGTGATTGCATGTAGAATAGTACATAGTTTGCTAAAGGTTAAGACGGGGATTCGAACCAGCGCCCTCCTGAATGCGTGGTCAGAGCGTTACCACTCACCCACCACGCTCGGTACCTCCGCGAATGCTGCGTGAAACGGCAGGAGCTTTGGAGCGATTGTGAAAACATCAATTACTTCATGCTATGCTATCGCTCATGTACATTTCATCTTAACATGAAAACCGCTGCTGACTATTAGGAAAATCTACGTTCTACTCATATCCGTCGACATCCGCATGTGGTAGTAACAAGTTCTAATATTTATATAATTTTAGTTCTTCTCTGTACTGTAAAAAATGATGGTAAGTTTTTCTTTGTTTTCTCATTGCTGAAATATCACGCCATAAAATAGACATATTCATAATTTAACTGTCTTTACAGCTACTTTAATGTGCAAAGTATACATTACATAACGTCTGTAAAACTGTTATTGACTGCTACGCCATGGGTACCAAAATGTTCACTTAAGGTGGTTCTACTGCAGTCTTCCAGGAAAATTCTCCCCTTTTCCAGGAAATTATTTTTCAATAAATCAGGACCCAGGAGAGTTCTCCATTCGGTTTAAAATGTTCCCATCTAACGCCAACCTTCGGATTCAGGACCAAGTCTGACATTTGTTTGTAATTGCATGCTTTGTTCAAGTAACCACGATAAAGTTACCATAATGCTCTTAGCTAACTGATAGTTTCTTGGTCATCAAACAGACATCATAACCCACATTTTCATAGAAGATCCCCACACATCGACAAGTATCCAAAACGTCACCATAGGTTCTATTACGCCTAAGATAGTGCTCACATTTGAACTGTCGTAAATTGTTAGGTCAAAGTGGGTGTTTAGATATTTTATCCACTCAGGCCTCATCACCTAAAGTCTAGTGCCAGATTGTGGTCATGGTCAACTTAGGCTCCATACACCACTCAGAATTATTCCACCAATATCCATTCTAACAGCATTATACGCCACCTACAGCCCCTCAACACTCTTCCTATCTTCCAATGACATCCATACTACACCACACAAGCAATGGTCTGACTGTGGGTTTGTACCCAAGTCCTTCGCTTCTCTGGTACATCACCCCTCTCTGTTAAATGATTTTTATGTAGTGAGAATCAAAATTCACATGCCAACACAAACGGCAGTAAACTGTAAAGAGCACATCGAAATGGTAGATTGTCTAAGCCCTGATACAATGGTTAGAAGCACACGTTGATAATTCTATAACCATATATTTTAGACTCAAATCCACAGAGGAATGACACACGCGCACACTTGTACATGCATACAGCGAGGTCGACAGAACTAACAGCAAGCATCACGGAAACGATGAAGTGGGGGGCAGAATTGTCGTTACAACTGATTAACTGGACAGAACTATCGTTACAAAAATCATCAGACAGACGAGTTACTTACGCTTACATGCACAAAGAGAGACGCAGATACACATGTCCAAGTCTACACAACTACCGGTACCAATCATGGAAACAAAAAAGTGGTGTAGTACTCTCTTGCCTCATGACTGGCTGAAAAACAGAAGTCTCCTTACATATCATCAGCCTGGCGAGATAGAAGGTGTGCAAAAGATGGCATGTTTTCACCATAAACCTAAGTGTTTATACCATAAATAGTGTTCATCGCACCCCAGTTGATTATATTTACCGTCAACACGTCTCTCCCACACCGCAACCCTTTCTACCATTCAGTAAAAAAGTGACGCAGGTACCATGAGTTGCAATAGACACTTGACTATCAGATCTCACCCACAAATCCATACATCTCAATACACTAGCACAAACAAACATAAGTGGAGGGACAGCAAAATCATTCGTCCAGACAGACGTGTTTATAGAAGGTATTGCCATATTTACACATACAGACACAGAGAGAGACGCACAAACACTCACATTTCCATGCCTTCAGCGAGCTAGACACAACATCCAGCCCCAATCATGGCGACGAAAAAGTGGGGTAGAACCCCCATGGCTCATAACTGACCAAAAAATCATCAGTAACATATGTTCCAGGCACCATACTCTTCACATCAACATCATCTAATTTATTTCACAAAACTGTTCACATCTGCACCAACACGTCTATCCCACGACATCATACATCCAGACAAACGAGATAAAGGAAGGTATCACCACATTTACGCAAAAAAAAACAACAAAAAAACACACAGACATAGAGACGCATACACACGTACATTTCCATGCCTACAGCGATCTCGACTCAACAACTAGCCCAATCGTGGCAACGAAAAAGTGGTACAGAACACCCATGACTGACCAAAAATCATAGAAAGACACACATACACACACACATGTCAATGCATTCACACAGTTCCATTCATCACCACACATAACTGGAGGAAAGAGACTGAACATGCTAGATCCAAACTGAAGAGTTACAGGATGTGTGAAGTTTGAAATCACAGCCACATCTCTCCCACACCACAACCCTTTCTGTCATTTAGTAACATGTGACCCAGGTACCATGAGTTACAATAGACACTTGTCTATCAGACGGATATCATAACATCCATATTCATACTAGGTCTCACCCACAAACCCATACGTCTCCACACAAGCACAAACATATGGGGGGAACAGCAATTCATACGTCCAGATAAATGAGTTTATGGAAGGTATCACCATACTTACGCATACAGACACAGAGAAAGACGCACACAGACACATATATCCATGCCTACAGCGAGCTCAACACAACAACCAGCCCAATCATGGCAAAGGAAAAGTGGGACAGAACCCCCATGGCTCAAGACTGACAAAAAAAAATCATCATTAACATGTGTTCCAAGTAACAAACTCCTCACATCAAAATCATATCATTTAACTTACACTACAGACCTCTCAAGTAACAAACTCCTCACATCAAAATCATATCATTTAACTTACACTACAGACCTCTCTGCCATTCAGTATCGTTGGTAATATGTACAAAGCTGTTCACATGGTCAGCACCACCTCTATCCCACGCCACAAGCCTTTTCTGCTGTTCAGTAATATTTGTCCGACGTACCACGAGTATCAGTAGGCACATGGTCATCAGACAAATATCATAACTCCCATACTCATACTAGGTCTCACAAACATACATAACTGACCAAAAAACCATCAGACAGACGTTAGAGTGTGTGCAATGGATGACATGTTTTTGCCATACACCTCAGTACTTATCACATTATCAATTAATTACATCAACACATAGGTAGCCAGTCATTGTGAAATCTCAAAGTCGAGTAGAATCCTATCGGGATAGACACACAGCCACATAGAAAGACACACACTCACATGTCCATGCATACACACAGTTACCATACATCACCACACACATACACGTAACTGGAGGAAAAGGACTGAACACCCTAGGTCCAGACTGAATAGCTACAGGATGTGCGAAATATTTCATTTCTTTGCCACAAACCTTGGTGCTCATCATACCCAAATGATCACATCTACATAGGTGGCCACTGATGACAGAATGTTAAAGTGTTTGTTATAGTTGGTTAGAGTAAATTCAGGTTAGGTTATTTCAACTCACCTTCTCATGGTGCCACTGATACATGGAAATCCAAAACTGTTTGCTGAGGTGGCTTGGGCCCCACAGTAAGCAGCTGCTGCGTAGAAAAATACAAACGCGTTGTAGCCGGATAACCGTCGCGCAAAATACCGGTCTTCTTAGGCCGCGCAAAATACCGGTCTTCTTAGGCCGCGGTGGGGCCCAAGCCGCCTCAGCAAACAGTTTTGGATTTCCATGTATCAGTGGCACCATGAGAAGGTGAGTTGAAATAACCTAACCTGAATTTACTCTAACCAACTATAACAAACACTTTAACATTCTGTCATCAGTGGCCACCTATGTAGATGTGATCATTTGGGTATGATGAGCACCAAGGTTTGTGGCAAAGAAATGAAATATTTCGCACATCCTGTAGCTATTCAGTCTGGACCTAGGGTGTTCAGTCCTTTTCCTCCAGTTACGTGTATGTGTGTGGTGATGTATGGTAACTGTGTGTATGCATGGACATGTGAGTGTGTGTCTTTCTATGTGGCTGTGTGTCTATCCCGATAGGATTCTACTCGACTTTGAGATTTCACAATGACTGGCTACCTATGTGTTGATGTAATTAATTGATAATGTGATAAGTACTGAGGTGTATGGCAAAAACATGTCATCCATTGCACACACTCTAACGTCTGTCTGATGGTTTTTTGGTCAGTTATGTATGTTTGTGAGACCTAGTATGAGTATGGGAGTTATGATATTTGTCTGATGACCATGTGCCTACTGATACTCGTGGTACGTCGGACAAATATTACTGAACAGCAGAAAAGGCTTGTGGCGTGGGATAGAGGTGGTGCTGACCATGTGAACAGCTTTGTACATATTACCAACGATACTGAATGGCAGAGAGGTCTGTAGTGTAAGTTAAATGATATGATTTTGATGTGAGGAGTTTGTTACTTGAGAGGTCTGTAGTGTAAGTTAAATGATATGATTTTGATGTGAGGAGTTTGTTACTTGGAACACATGTTAATGATGATTTTTTTTTGTCAGTCTTGAGCCATGGGGGTTCTGTCCCACTTTTCCTTTGCCATGATTGGGCTGGTTGTTGTGTTGAGCTCGCTGTAGGCATGGATATATGTGTCTGTGTGCGTCTTTCTCTGTGTCTGTATGCGTAAGTATGGTGATACCTTCCATAAACTCATTTATCTGGACGTATGAATTGCTGTTCCCCCCATATGTTTGTGCTTGTGTGGAGACGTATGGGTTTGTGGGTGAGACCTAGTATGAATATGGATGTTATGATATCCGTCTGATAGACAAGTGTCTATTGTAACTCATGGTACCTGGGTCACATGTTACTAAATGACAGAAAGGGTTGTGGTGTGGGAGAGATGTGGCTGTGATTTCAAACTTCACACATCCTGTAACTCTTCAGTTTGGATCTAGCATGTTCAGTCTCTTTCCTCCAGTTATGTGTGGTGATGAATGGAACTGTGTGAATGCATTGACATGTGTGTGTGTATGTGTGTCTTTCTATGATTTTTGGTCAGTCATGGGTGTTCTGTACCACTTTTTCGTTGTCACGATTGGGCTAGTTGTTGAGTCGAGATCGCTGTAGGCATGGAAATGTACGTGTGTATGCGTCTCTATGTCTGTGTGTTTTTTTGTTGTTTTTTTTTGCGTAAATGTGGTGATACCTTCCTTTATCTCGTTTGTCTGGATGTATGATGTCGTGGGATAGACGTGTTGGTGCAGATGTGAACAGTTTTGTGAAATAAATTAGATGATGTTGATGTGAAGAGTATGGTGCCTGGAACATATGTTACTGATGATTTTTTGGTCAGTTATGAGCCATGGGGGTTCTACCCCACTTTTTCGTCGCCATGATTGGGGCTGGATGTTGTGTCTAGCTCGCTGAAGGCATGGAAATGTGAGTGTTTGTGCGTCTCTCTCTGTGTCTGTATGTGTAAATATGGCAATACCTTCTATAAACACGTCTGTCTGGACGAATGATTTTGCTGTCCCTCCACTTATGTTTGTTTGTGCTAGTGTATTGAGATGTATGGATTTGTGGGTGAGATCTGATAGTCAAGTGTCTATTGCAACTCATGGTACCTGCGTCACTTTTTTACTGAATGGTAGAAAGGGTTGCGGTGTGGGAGAGACGTGTTGACGGTAAATATAATCAACTGGGGTGCGATGAACACTATTTATGGTATAAACACTTAGGTTTATGGTGAAAACATGCCATCTTTTGCACACCTTCTATCTCGCCAGGCTGATGATATGTAAGGAGACTTCTGTTTTTCAGCCAGTCATGAGGCAAGAGAGTACTACACCACTTTTTTGTTTCCATGATTGGTACCGGTAGTTGTGTAGACTTGGACATGTGTATCTGCGTCTCTCTTTGTGCATGTAAGCGTAAGTAACTCGTCTGTCTGATGATTTTTGTAACGATAGTTCTGTCCAGTTAATCAGTTGTAACGACAATTCTGCCCCCCCACTTCATCGTTTCCGTGATGCTTGCTGTTAGTTCTGTCGACCTCGCTGTATGCATGTACAAGTGTGCGCGTGTGTCATTCCTCTGTGGATTTGAGTCTAAAATATATGGTTATAGAATTATCAACGTGTGCTTCTAACCATTGTATCAGGGCTTAGACAATCTACCATTTCGATGTGCTCTTTACAGTTTACTGCCGTTTGTGTTGGCATGTGAATTTTGATTCTCACTACATAAAAATCATTTAACAGAGAGGGGTGATGTACCAGAGAAGCGAAGGACTTGGGTACAAACCCACAGTCAGACCATTGCTTGTGTGGTGTAGTATGGATGTCATTGGAAGATAGGAAGAGTGTTGAGGGGCTGTAGGTGGCGTATAATGCTGTTAGAATGGATATTGGTGGAATAATTCTGAGTGGTGTATGGAGCCTAAGTTGACCATGACCACAATCTGGCACTAGACTTTAGGTGATGAGGCCTGAGTGGATAAAATATCTAAACACCCACTTTGACCTAACAATTTACGACAGTTCAAATGTGAGCACTATCTTAGGCGTAATAGAACCTATGGTGACGTTTTGGATACTTGTCGATGTGTGGGGATCTTCTATGAAAATGTGGGTTATGATGTCTGTTTGATGACCAAGAAACTATCAGTTAGCTAAGAGCATTATGGTAACTTTATCGTGGTTACTTGAACAAAGCATGCAATTACAAACAAATGTCAGACTTGGTCCTGAATCCGAAGGTTGGCGTTAGATGGGAACATTTTAAACCGAATGGAGAACTCTCCTGGGTCCTGATTTATTGAAAAATAATTTCCTGGAAAAGGGGAGAATTTTCCTGGAAGACTGCAGTAGAACCACCTTAAGTGAACATTTTGGTACCCATGGCGTAGCAGTCAATAACAGTTTTACAGACGTTATGTAATGTATACTTTGCACATTAAAGTAGCTGTAAAGACAGTTAAATTATGAATATGTCTATTTTATGGCGTGATATTTCAGCAATGAGAAAACAAAGAAAAACTTACCATCATTTTTTACAGTACAGAGAAGAACTAAAATTATATAAATATTAGAACTTGTTACTACCACATGCGGATGTCGACGGATATGAGTAGAACGTAGATTTTCCTAATAGTCAGCAGCGGTTTTCATGTTAAGATGAAATGTACATGAGCGATAGCATAGCATGAAGTAATTGATGTTTTCACAATCGCTCCAAAGCTCCTGCCGTTTCACGCAGCATTCGCGGAGGTACCGAGCGTGGTGGGTGAGTGGTAACGCTCTGACCACGCATTCAGGAGGGCGCTGGTTCGAATCCCCGTCTTAACCTTTAGCAAACTATGTACTATTCTACATGCAATCACAAATGAAGATGACTCCATTTGACATAACGTGGAGTTTTAAGACTTTCAAGACAAAGAACGACACACACACACTTTAAACGATATTGTACCACAGAAAAGTTTTAAAAACCAAACCCATTATAATGCTTTCTTTATAAATCTGAAGACGCCACGACTTCTTAGCGTTGATTGTGCTGATCACTTCAGGCTGAGTGCGTATCAGATTTTTTTACGTTGAATTGTCAAGAAATACCAATGCCAAGAACAGTGCCGTTAAAAACCTATGTCATTTTCGCCCTCAAACACTGCTCGGGAAGAGACAGAATTGTCCCCAAGTGAAACCGTTTTAAAAGCTCACTGTTAAATAATCCGGAAACTATTTACTGCCTGGAGCAGCACTTTCCATTCTTCATGCATAAGCACGATTATATTGTGTAACTTTTTCGAGTAGACCACTTGAAATTTCTGTTTCGTTACAAGTCCGATAGTGAGCGGCTTGGTATAACTAACATTTATGACAGAAAACAGAAGCACTTCAGAGTCATTACAGCAGGTTGAACTAGGCAGCTAGCGAATATGACCGTTGTATATAGGCAACAGGTGGATGTGGTGGCACAGGGATACCATTTTGAAGTATTCAGTACCACCACGACTATTGACTTACTCACCACAGTATGATACATCACCGAAAGTCGCGCAATTTTTGTATGGCTACAAATTTCCCATGCAGCAGCGCCTATCCCCTGACCACCGTTTTGTGACGTCCCATTTGACGGTTGGCAGCTTCCTAATAATAAAAGATTAAGAGTTCGTGGCCGCGTGACATCTAACAGTTTGCAAAATTTAAACAAACTGGCTTACATATTTCTTGTCGCATCTCGTAAAGTTGGAGTGAGATGGTGCCCTGTAAACTATACATTTATGAACACGTTCTAGACTTCAGAATTACGTTTGGTGCAATGCTTTGGAAGGCACTTTTGCTGCAAATGGTACAAGCATTCTTAACCGTAATGAAATATTTGTGTTGAATGTAGTCAGAAGCCGAGGGTAATGTCAAATTAAGCCTGCTGGAAACTTCCCAAATTGAAACTGCATAGAAAGCGAGAGCGCGTAGAGAAGACGTAAATTTAACGAAACAGCCCGCCACGCATACGACGAAGCCCCGACACATTGCCTCCGCGCGTTTTGTACTAAAATAATTTTCAATGGAGCTCACGTTACAAGCGTTCGTCCTCATTAGAATTTTTACTAGAAATTCTTTCACCGTTTGAAATAAATTGTTCACATCGCACGACAAGTTTTTCCCTTTCCTCGACTCCCTTACGTATAAAAACTTTTCACTTTGTACCTGAAACATTGCTTTTTTTTTTATTGCTTTACGCCTCGTCGACGGCTAAGGTCATTAGAGGCGAGATGGGACTGGGGACAAGGAAACCATGGAAAACCCAAATCTGGATGCCCGGACGGGGATTCCCACCCGCGTCCTCCCGAATGCGAGGCGAGAACGTTAACCTTTAACCCACCACGCTCGGTGAAACATTGTTCTCATTTCTTCTCCCAGCATCAGTCCAGGTCACATCGATGTATACCTTACATATACCACGACTCTTTACCCACATTCCTGTCTTCCAAAGACAACTCAGCTCCTTTATTCATACACATTGTTTTGGTCTAAGTTGACAGCCGCAAACAAATCTAGCTGTTCTACTTTAACCCTCTAACTACTTTATCTGATACACATGATGAGGGTCCCACATAATGTAGCAAAGGCCTTACAAAGGTTCTGTAGTATGTGCAGAAAGCAAACATTTATTAAATACTCCATGTTGCGAAATTTGTAGTATAGTGTGAAATATGAAACATGTATATGTGGTAAAATGTTAACAAAGCTAAAATATCACTAACGAAAAAATGTGGAAAATCTCATGCATACGAGATGTATAGTTAGGTTTTAATTGGTCCAATTACAACTATTAGCATAACCACAGATTCTCATGAGAGTTCGTCTGTCTGATGGTTTTTTGGTCAGTTATGTTTGTGTGTGAGACCTAGTATGAGTATGGGAGTTATGATATTTGTCTGGCTGCAAACTGACGCCGGGTGGGGCTGCAGCTGCGAGGGAGCGATAATTAAGGGCTTCCGGGGTGTGGCGCAGCTGTGTGCATTCAATTACGAACCCGCATCCAGCAGCTGCGAGGGGAGCGATAATTCGGGTGTGGCGCAGCTGTGCGCATTCAATTACGAACCCGCATCCTGCGAGGGGAGCGATAATTGATGGCTTCCGGGTGTGGCGCAGCTGTGCGCATTCAATTACGAACCCGCATTCAATTAAACTCCCCTAGTTCCTCGGCTCCCCTCCGCTCCAAGGCGTGAGTCAATTAACATTAATTAAAATCAATTAAGGCTCCCCCGCAAATCAATTAAAATCAATTAGCCTCAATTAAAATCAATTAAAATTAATTAAAATCAATTAGCCTCAATTAAAATCAATTAACATCAATTAAAATCAATTAACACCAATTAACGTCAATTAAAATCAATTAACATTAATTAAAATCAATTAGCATTAATTAAAATCAATTAAGGCCCCCACGCAATTCAATTAAAATCAATTAGCGTTAATTAAAAACTGGCAACGCACCGGCGTTATACATCTACTCGTATCCTTTTTCGGTTGATTCATCAGCAACTCCAATTGCAAGGATCGCTCATTCGGATTCTCTTCAAGTATGGTCTTTCCTGTGAACAGACGCTGTCTTTCTTATCTTGCGCACTGACTGCGAGTTGGGCGCTTGTCTCACACAGTTCCAAATTGTATTCTCCTCTGAGATCTCGAACGTAAAGGCTTTTTTGATCAGTCTCATTTTGGTCAAGGTCTTCTATGATTACCTTTGTCTTATTCAGTTTCGAGGTTTCTGGTAACGATAGACACACTTTTATTTGAGACCAAAAAAATGGCATCAAGGAAATCCTGAATTTGACACATTTCCGTTTGCTGTTTTGGAAATGTGTATGCTCGTAGTACAATTTATTTCACACATTTATTATTTATTTTAGGCATTATATACATTTTCTAGGAATTATGTATAATGACACATTACATACATTTCCGAAAACATATAAACAAAGAACATCAGTAGCAACAACATGCACAGTGCAATTATTACGGTGAAAAGCCTCAAGAAGGCAACGCATGCAGAACTCTTAACGATTTGGCTACGATTTCATTCCGAAATAAACGTGTGAATGTTAATATATACCTCTTACACGAGTAGAATTCTATCTCCAATTGCACAACATATACGTATAATTATTTCAAACTATAACCAGTTTTCGGATATTCTAGTCTGAAATAAGATGTCAGACAGAAACACCTGAAAATTGTCCTTACCACTATATTTAGCGTGTAACTTAAATTCACAAACGTGTATAGTTTCATTATAGCTCGCGAAATGTGTTCCTCGTCTGTGTAGAATCGAACGATCGGCCATCCTGATCTGGATTTTCCTAGATCCTTTCGGGTGAATGCCAGAATGGTTCCTTAAGACATTCCATGCGCGGTTCCTGTTATATCCCGTACATCCCTTCCCATGTAAAAACATTTTTTCGTCGGAATACGTGGGGCGAATCGTCTGCCACAGTCTGCGTATTGAATCGCGGACTAAAAATGAAGATGATTTCTCATCTGTACCAATGAAAGATCGCTGTTACCTATCACGTTAACGAAGTATCCAAAGAGGCAAGGTAGAGCCATCACACACATGACACATACTGTATCAACCACACTCAGATTGCTTAATTCTTTTTTTTTATTTATTTATGGCTTTACGCCTCGTCGACGTCGAGGTCATTAGTAGCGGGATGGGACCGTGGACAAGGAACGGGAAGGAATTCGGCCATGGCCTTCTTGAAGGAAGCATCCCGGCATTCATCTGAAGAGATTTGGGGAAACCATGGAGAACCAAAATCCGGATGTCCGGACCAGGATTCGAACCGGCGTCCTCCCGAATGCGAGGCCAGAGCGTTAACCACTCACCCACCACGCTCGGTGCTTAATTCTTAAAAACACACCAGCACTTACAACGTCTCTAGAGTAGAGAAGCCAGGACTTCATGTTACGAACAAACGAAATAAACATTTTTTACAACTAAATTATGAAAAAGCGCATATTAGATACAATTAATTCTTTTGAACAAATTCTTGGGTGGAATAGGAGTAGTTGCCAATAAGAAACTCCTTCAGTTTTTCTTTAAGTACATCTTTTGCCTAAACTGTTTTTATAATTTTAGTAAATTTACTAAACAGATGTGTCCCAGAATAATTAACTCCTCTTTGTAACGATGACAATGTTGTGTTTTGTACAAGTTACTTGTGTTTCTGGTATTGAAACTCTATACCTACATGTGAACTTTATGTCAGCAGGTTAAACTGTTCTATAACAACGCACATGAGAGAATATTTATACTAGGAAGTCATTGTAAAAATATTCAGCTTTTTAAACAATAATCTGCTAGCAGGTCTTGGTTTAATATATACTACACAACATCATAATAGCCCAATTCTGCGTTATGATTTATTTATTTATTTTTTTACCTTTTGCACGGTTTACCTAGAAAATTATAGTGTATGGCATGACTGAATAATACCCGAGTACACCTGTTTCTTTAATTCCCAACCCATTTCAGAGAAAGTGTTATTAACCTCTTCAGTAGTAATGTGATACGTTCTTTACAAATGAAGTTCTCATATATTCGAATACCAAGAAATTTTATACATTTTTTAAAAATATTGGGTTGTTTTTATAATTTACGTCAATCTTTCTGCTCATAATTTTTATTTTAAACCTAATGTAATGTGTTCTATCAAAATATAATTTTAATGAGTTTACCTTAAACAGTTTTGCCAATTCACTGTATACCTCATTTGCATTTAATTCCACACTACTGTTTTCAAACATTCAAGTTAACGTAATATGTAAATTTAGGTTTTAATTGCTTACTGGTATTGGTGACCCTTCGATTCCCACAATTTGGGAAAGCAATCTGAAGAAGCCTTACGATACTACCTGGGGATTCTTTTTCTATGCCTAATTTCTCTACAACTGAAGTAAAATGTTTGTTAAATATTTTACAGTGTTCCCCTACTTGACACAATTCCATTTCGTTCTATTTTTATATCTTCCGAGTAATTTACAGAGTTTTCTCTTTCACGTTTTATTATATTGCATATAGTTTGCCTTTTATTATTGAAATTCTATATTTTCTCTTACAGATACATATTCTTGGCCTTGCTGATTACATTTTCCTAGTAATTTAGAATAAACTTTATAGTGTGCTTCTCTTAATTTTATGCAAAGATCGATTTTCGCTAAACTAGGAACTCTAATATTTTTTGTTCTGTAATACAACGACCATTGCGAAGGTAACTATTGTATACAACTAGATCGAGCTTAGTGGGTGAGCAGTTCAGCTTGGGCCTGGAATTCAGGAGAACGCGGGTTCAAATCGTTGTCGCGCAATCAACGTTTGGGTTTTCCGTAATTTACGGTGATAACTCCAGACGAATGTCGGGATGGTTTCTTCGGAAAGGCCATGACCGAATTCCTTCCCGATTCTGGTTCCGTACCCTCTACTGGCTTTAATGATCTCGACGTCGACGAACCATAAATTCCGAATCGACACACATTTTTAACGTGTAATTCCGGCCAAGGTATGTATTGAGTGGGAGTCGTGTTCGCAACAGCAGAAACAATCAGACTTTTGTGATCTTTTTCGAGCTGAACAAATCGGTCTGTTAAGAATATTGTAGTTTCGTACAACTTCATACCAACTCTTTAAAATAATAACTTCAAACAAGGACTAAAAAACATTTACCAGCACACAGAATGTCAACTGCATGCACGAGAATATCATGCTCACTACACATGCACTGAGAACCAAAGGTAATGAAACATGGCAGCGAATGCGACAGTATCTCACTTTGCTGCTATACTTTGCAGGACGACAGCACGAGATTTTAGCAGCCGTGGCTCATTAACAGCGGGTGGCGTATCTACAGGAACTGACAACCTGAAATAAGAAATTTACCCATTACTTACCTCAAGCCTCTCGGGGGATACCATTTTTTTTTATTTGTTTTAATATAAGAAAGCGCATGCATCGCCCATCGCACACGGAATGTTCGCTCTCTCTGAAGCCAATAGAGTGAAGCTATGGGTTCGTGGCAGGGCAAGTGATTTGTGCGGTCCCTGGCGGATGCATGGTAGACAAGACAAGACAAGCTTCAGACAGACAAGCAGCGTGTATGGTACAGAACGGTACGTACTTGCAGCACCCTCCACATCCTAAGGCCCGTCTAGAACAGACAAACCCGCAACAGTTAGACAAGGGCATGCGCACACACTGACAGCCACTCATCACATGCGCAACAACATTACCACCGCCCTATGCACGTACTCAGACAACAGGTACGCACTAGCATAACCGTGGCGCCGCAATATCATGACCCATTCCTATGTAACTCGACGGCAAAAATCGAAAGTGAAGAATGTTTTTTGTTTTGATATCTCGCTTAGTCCTCGAAATATCTATCAAAAACTAGTTACAGGTATAGTTCACTGTGACTTTGGCAGAAGATTTTTCTGGTCCAGGCACAATTTAGACCTTTCCTCTTTTTTTTTTTTTTTTTTTTTAAAAAAACAGTTTTACGTCCCTTTTTAACAACGTGGTCTTTAGAGACGGGAAAGGATGGGGGCAAGGAATGGGAAGGAATTCGGCCATGGCCTTTTTGAAGGAAGCATCCCGGCATTCACCTGGAGTGATTTGGGGAAACCATGGAAAACCCAAATCTGGATGCCCGGACGGGGATTCGAACCGCCGTCCTCCCGAATGCGAGGCCAGAACACTATCCGTTACACCACCACGCTCGGTAATTTAGACCTAACCAAATCACTAGGAAAAAAAAAAAAAAAATGCTTGAGCTTTACGTGTCGTTGATAGCGAGGTCATTAGAGGCAGGATGGGATTGGGTCGAGGAAAGGGTAGGAATTCGGCCATGGCCTTTTTGAAGGAAGCATTCCAGCATTCCCCTGGAGCGATTTGGGGAAACCATGGAAAACCCGAATCTTGATGCCCGGACGGGGATTCAAACCCGCGTCCTCCCGAACGCGAGGCCAGAACGTTAACCGTTGACGCTCGGTAAGAAAACAACAAAACATCCACTGTGCATGTCCAGCGTGTAGTTCCTTGCAGCTTTTGAGAATTTATTTTTTTGGTCCAGGACGCATATCCTTCTAACCACATCAATTTTGAGTCAGTATATCTCGAGAACTAAGCGAGATACCGAAAAACATTACTCTTCACTTTCGATTCGTCACGTTATGTTACATAACAATTTATCATCAAATTTGCCGAAAGTTTTCTTCTGGTCCAGGCCCCATTTCAATGTAAGCACCTAACTTTTGAGACATTATATCTCCAGACCTAAGCGAGAAATCAAAAAATTTCATTCCTCACTTTCGATCATCAAATTGCGGCGCCACGGTTGTCGTAGAATCCCCATTTAAACAAGACGCTCAGATAGGGAACGAAGGAAATTAGTAGCTTAAACAATTAATACCTTCAACAAGTGTTAAAAATATTACAATGTGCAAACGTATACCATTTTGATTAAACACTAATAAATTATAGCTGCTTGAAGTAAACGTATGAAGGCGAGTTAACTTTAACCACACAGACAGACATGTTTTGATTCAAAATACAGTGGGTAAGATTCCACGTGTATAAATTTATATTTTAGCAGGGTATTCACTCGTAGGTTGGTTGTACCCTAGCGATAGAGGTAAACTTAGCCTGATATTGGCTAACCAGGAAATTTCAAATAAATAACTGCATTTGGTTTTATTTACTCTTATATTGTTAGAAGAAAGTGTAACAGCGATTCCAGATAAAAGACAACTGCCTGTTGCGTAAGTAACTGCACAAAAATATAAAGGATAGAGATAAAAAAAATCATAATGCGATGCAGAGATATATGCCACGTTTGTTTAAAGTTACATGTTATTTCTTTGTTTACAGCGATTAAATGCATAAATTCATATAGTTAGAAGACCATCTAATGTTTAAGACATTTTCTGTAGCAGTTACTGAACCACTTCACAACATAATCTATGAATTTTTTGACAGAAGATTAGAAACGGTAAAGTTTAAACGAAAGTAAGAAAGTAAGTTCACGAAATATATTTTTTTTAAAGTAGCTGGTTCTCGTTTTATAAATTGCACTTTCCTTCGAAACTTTCTAATAACAATAAAAATTTCCGTATTTTTTCATTTTGTTTTACCTGTCGACGTAATGGCTTTTTTTTTTGCTATGGCGTTTTGAAGGAACCATCCCGGAATTCGCCTGGAATCATTTTGGGGGACACCATGGAAAACCGAAATCTGGATGGCCGGACGGGAGTCCCGAATGCGAGGCCATAGCGTTACCGCTCACTCACCACATTAGGTGACGTAATTGCAAGTAGTACAAAGACGGAGGGCAGAGATAGAGAGAGATAAAACACAATGCCAGGTAGATATGCGATGTTCATTTTCTCGCTGCAAGTCTGTTTTAACCATTGTGAATTCTGTTTATCTCACATTGCCTGTTATGGAAGAAGTAGCGAAAAGAGAAGGGAAGAGCGCGTTTTTAATGTGTAGCTAGGTTTTTTATCACAACTTACAAGGTGGTTGCTGGTATGCAGTATGTACTACATGCTGTGCGACGGGTAAAATGGTATTCATTCCGCAAACTTTGCATTATTTAACTTTGCCGCTTTTTCACGAAATTTAAGGGATTTGATATGTGGTTGAAGCATTCGAAACGTGGCGCTACAGAAGGATGCTGAAAATTAAGGGAACAGATAAAGTACGAAATGAACGAGTTTTGGGAACGATGGACGAGGAAAGAAGTTTGTGGAAGAGTCTTACCGAAATAACAGACAGGATGCCAGGTCATATTCTGAAAAATGCGGGATTGGTTAATTTGTTAGTTGAAAGAACAATCGTAGGTTAGAAGTGTAGAGGAAGACAGAGATTAGAATATATGAAGCAGATAATTGAGGACGTGGGTTGTAAGGGGTATGTAGAGATGAAGAGCTTAGCACAAGATAGGAAGGGATGGAGGATTACATCAAACCAGTCGAATGACTGCTGACGGTGAATTAATAATAAAACAGTTTCACTATACGCTTACCATATACCGGTATGAAACATATCTAATGTATATTTGTAAGTGTGTATTTCTGGTCGTGAACTATGAGACACCGTTCCACGACATTAGCAGACCCGAGGTTCGAGCTCAATTTAAGTTAATAAAAGTCGCAATGAGATTTAATATTCCCAGGGTTGACACGCAGAAGTTTAATCAGCCGTGTATTCGGGTAAGGCGTGTATTTGACCTCACATTCGTACCGGGAGGCTGCACGTCATGTCGCCAGCGGTTCTTGTTTGTCCGAGGTCATTAGCGCGTCTTGGTCATCAATCATCTCTGTTTGCTCGGATACTGAAGCCGACACGAATACGGCGCAGTTAACCCAACCACACTCAGAATTTACTACCAACACATTGCAAGCGTACACAAAACATCGTGATGGGATACAAACAGAAACTTGGAAAAGTACACAAATTACAGGACCAAAATTTATTATAACAAAAACGCTGACTCGTATTGGGTCGGGTAATGCCCCGGTAAATACAACCTGTCAAGGCGGGGCCTTATTAATGCAGACGATACACTGTGGAGTAACACCCGATGGTCTCCTGCCACCTGTACCCCAGACGGCCTATAGATTCGCAAGGAAGAAGCTTTTGACGTAACTCAGTACTGGACTGCCAAACTAGTTCGGGACACAAAAAATGAATAATTTAATCATAACAAGCTCATCAGCTTGTTTTAACAGCCCTCAGCCATTTATGGATTTTAATCTTAGGACTTAAGTACAGAGAGATGAAAGTTGATTACTAGGGTTACGATCCTGCTTTGTTTATGAGCTGTAATATTGAATTAAAAACTGATTGACGTTCCTGATTATATTTAAATGTATATGGCATACAAATGTATATTCAGGACATTTTTGGTAATTGTTTTTGAGTTCTCAAGCAGGAGTGTTCGCTGAAGTTTAATCGCTGGTGATTGTCTTTAATGTGCTTTAGTATCTTTGGACGAGTGTAGAGCCTTACCAGCGTTTAATGTTGTGAAGATTACGACGCAATAAAAGCAGCTAGACGAAAAGTGCGTCACCGGTATCGTTATTTTATTGAACCAGTTAAGGAATTGCGAAGCTGTGTTAGTCATAATCCCTTGGTGAAAGGTAAAATCACCTGGCCACCTGGGTACAGTAACCTGTTAATTGAATAATTAATTAAGTTGCGAACAGCATTATCTGAAAGGACCATCCAGCGAGATCCCCATCACTGTGCTTGCTTCTGGAATAGACGCACAAAGTTTTGAGTGAGATGCACGCGGGGGTGCTAGAAGTGCGTCATACGGCTTATACGACCCCAGCTGTAAAGTCCCCACTTCAGATGTTATTAAATTCCGCGTCGACAGCAGCGCCTGCAAAACTCTCAGATACAACCGGGTCACGCCACCACCCGAAGTGGTAGTCTACCCGGCAAACGGCAGGCGTAATCCCGTCACGTACCAAATCAGCGCTTTTCATAAGACAGACGCAGAGTTCTGTCGAAGAGAAAAACTCACCGGAGGCGGTACTGCAGTCAATTCGTCACATTCGAATGATTCCACACACTTAACTTAAAAGGGGAAGATATGAAAGTTTTTTTTACAATGTACTTTTTCCATTGGTTTCCGTCAGACAACCTAAACTTGTGGGAAAAAAAGGAAAAACGCAAATAACTGATGGACCTCAGTTTACGTGAATTACTAGTAAAATAACAAAACATGGTCGATGTAATATTCATGAAAACGAGCACTATACGTAGAAAACATTGTTACTATTACGCTAATTCCATACATCCCACCTCGTCCTAGTGTGACGGTCCCAGGGCTTTACAGAGTGTATTTTAAGAAATTAGTCCGAGATTTATTGTGAAAATTATGAATTACGAGCTTGGTGTAATATTAGGATCTACGCATTGCGACACAGTTCTCGCGTCTGGGTAAGGTTTGCATCAAAAAGAAGCGTCAGTATAAAAAAGGAGGGGCAGCCACATAACATTTAGACAAATAAGCAGTTCTCTTCCTGATGGCGACTCCTGCCAGGATCATTTAACAATATACGTAAGTAATTATTTAGATTGAGTTCTAGAATCCAGTGATCGAACTACTCAGCAGAATATTCAAGATTCCTGGTACGACGTGAAAGATCGCAGCTGGTTTCAGACGACTGCTAATTCGACTTTTCAGAAACAGTATCGATTCAGAATCGGAGGGGGAGAGAGAGAGAGAGAGAGAGAGAGAGAGAGAGAGAGAGAGAGAGAGAGAGAGAGAGAGAGATCGATTGACTAAACTAAAATGTAGCGTACCTCGGCGTAAATTTATAGTAAAGTCAAAGAAATTTCAACGCACATAAAACAGCACTTGCAGTCATCAACGAAACCTGAAACCTATCACGATTTTCCATAAAAACCAGAATAACCTTATTCCATATAAATATATCACTGACGCGGTAAAATTTTAGTTAGGGAATTCGTAAAATAAAACAATTCATCCGTACAGCCGTAAAATGACAGCACTTCCCGTGAACTTTACTGAAATGCCGCAGAAGTTGCCAGGTATGCTTAGCGATAAGAGCACGGTGCGAATGAGATAGAGCAGGATGTAAACAAGTGGGTCGCCTAGGCAAGGTCGGGGACGAGCGGAGCATAGCGTGGCATAGCGCCAGGCAACAGCATGCTTTATGGCAGAGCACAGCCAGGAAAGGACACAGACCGCTTTCTACCCGAGTAGAGACTGATCCTGCTTATTCTGTCAACAAAAACGGTGAGGCCAGGGTCGCGCTATATGTATATATCTGCAGGAGAAACTTAACCACGGGTCACCACAGTTCCCGAATATCGCAATGATTTATTGACTGCGGAACTATATAGCATGTAGATTAAGGCTTCTCAATTCCGTCTGTGGTATAACAAGCTACTATAATAATTACTCTGTGAAATGGGTAGCTAAGAAAACGTTTATATAAAACAGAGGAAGAAAGATCAAGACTAGACAAGCTTGGTAAAGGGCCGTGTCGTGTTCGCTTTGAATTTTAAGTTGCTGTAGAAAAGAACCTGTACATATTCAGATGATTAAGGATGTTATGACATTATAATAAAAAGGGAATTAATTCACACTAGTTTATTATTTATTTGTCGAAGCTGGATTATGTTGAACGGAAATTGTGTTTCTTATTTTCTCATATCAAAGGAAATAAAACTTTAGAAGAAACTACAATAAATAATTAAGTAGATATTTTCACTACGACAAGGTAAAATAAATAAAAATACGAGACAGGGGTCGCGCTATATGTATATATCTGCAGGAGAAACTTAACCACGGGTCACTACAGTTCCCGAATATCGCAATGATTTATTGACTGCGGAACTATATAGCATGTAGATTAAGGCTTCTCAATTCCGTCCCATAAATACAAATAAAATGTCTGATATTAGATCTAGTAAGCCACCTCCATGTCCCCTGATAATAATAATAATAATAAAAAGAACAATTGCCTGTCATTGGGTACTGCCAACAGAAATAAAAACTTAAAACTATCAATATCATACGCGCATCAAGTCATATTTATAGATACAGATATACTTAATAATAATAATTCCGTGGGACCTAGTCATAATGACATGGTTCCTATTGGCTGCGCATTCTGCCCGTCCTAGCCTCCTTAACCTAACCCGGTAGTGCTACCGGATACAGGGGACCTACAGCTTAACCTGGAACCCAAACCACGTAAGAGTTTTGGCGTACTTCACGCTGTGCCAGAAGTGAATGTCGGGTTAAGGGCCTATGAAAATCCCCGCCGAGACAGGGATTCGAACCGGGGACATTTTGTTTCCCATTCAGACACTTTAACCACTGAGCCACCAGAGAGCTGTTAACATTAGCATCTCGGTGACGCGAAGTCATTAGATTTTACCCATTCAAAAAATCATCCAACGCGCCTAAAGAAGTTTACATTTCAAAAAGTAAATATATAATCCGAAGGTTGGTCGAATCTTCCCGGAGGAGATGTATTGTGTTAGAGGCACGAAGATCAATTAGACCTGATCTGAGGAAACCAAGGAAAATGTTTATGACCCCATCGGGAATTGAAGCAGTGTCCATGCGAACGCCAGCTCCGATTCATTGGGTGCGTAGTGACTGTTTTTAGGGGTTTCTTAAGGGAAGAGTCTTAACAGTGCACAACACGTGGGATCAACTGATTCTGGTCTTGCTGACACAAGTTTCAAACTGGGTACAGTGCTTAGACGGAGCACGTAGGCACAGTGGTGACAGTAACCAGTCTGGTCGCAACTCGTAAGGTGGACAAAATCCTGCCACCGTGTCTCACGATTTTGTTTTAAACATACGAAATAAATGATAGAGCAAAACAATTATTGCAGGCCGTTCCTTCGACAGTTTGTAACAGCCCTCAAATCTAGACTTTAAATATAATTGTATTTTATGAAGCATTTGTAGCAAGCCAGAGTGTGAAAATGATTTT
Organism: Vandiemenella viatica; assembly: GCA_031002005.1. Classification (NCBI taxonomy): domain Eukaryota; kingdom Metazoa; phylum Arthropoda; class Insecta; order Orthoptera; family Morabidae; genus Vandiemenella; species Vandiemenella viatica. The sequence continues at coordinate 17,133,267 of JARYHS010011408.1, forward strand.
TGTATCTTTTTTCTTGCAATTTACTGTAAATCGGTGTTAATGGATTTGGTTTCATGAAAAGAAACTATGCAAATACTATTTAATATGTTTAAGGGCAGAACTATGCTCGAGAATTGCTTAAATGTTTGTAATTACAAGTATTTAGGTGGGCTACGATGTTTAAAGGATGATTTACTGCAGTTTAAAACGATTTATGTGGATAATTTTATATTTAAATATATTTAATTTCCCTTTATGAACATTTTGTAATGATTGTAAATGATTATGTATTCATTTTGATTGGTTTTAATATATTTTTAATTGTTTAAGTTCGAGAAATATCTGTCGGAAGCCTCTGTAGTGTTCTAGCACTTTCGATGATACTTATATAAAGCGAGCGGCGGAGACTCGGAGACAGTTTATGGACATAGTCTTGAGCGAACAAATTTACGTGTACTGTGAGAGTGAATGGCAATATTGTCTTCGGAAGAAGTGTTAGATGTAATCGCTGGAATTTGTGTATACATGTGATTAGTATCTATGAAGGTCGATGCTTTATTAAAATAAAAACAGTTAATTTGAACTGTACCGTGGACTAATTATTTCATATATTAATTAAACCACGAGACACCTAATAAATTCTATTAATAAGTACACCGACACAACTGCTGCAGAATTTTATTTATTCTCCGATACGTTTCACCTCTCGTCGAGTAGCATCACAATTTAATCTATTGGGGAAAAAAATCACAAGGTGTCAGCTGCCTCCAGTTAGTATAATTATATACATATGCTGGTTGAGGACACACTAAGACACTTCAAAACGGAAACTTAAATGCAAGTTACACTACGATTCCTAGGTTTATTATATACAAGCTGTACCCAGCCACAAGTTGCTGTGACAGTCTGGTTAAATGCAAAAGGAAACAAAAGACAAAGCACACATTTCTAATATGTTTAATTTCACAATGCTTCTGGGCATACAGTGTTTGTTGTTCCATTGTCTGTGCCGGTGTAGAAATTGGCTGCTTTGCCGACCATAGACTACGCAACATGTAATTGTCCGTGTGAGAAGCAATAAACCGCACAGTTCAAACGATTAACCCCGAGGTTTGTTGATGGTGACTGAAAACGCCAATCGAATTGCAATCTCTTAAACTGAACCGTTGGGATCATAAAAATGCGAGGAGTGAGGATGTCTTCACCTTTGAAAGGTTCCTTTACCATTCGTCCGATTACAGCGAAAGTTTGGTGAGTAGTTGTGTGACAAAAGAAAGCCCTTCTCCCTTTACATTCCTTAATGTTTGCATTTTTTTTTATTTTTTTTTACAGAAACCCAAGGGTTTTACCCGATTTTGATGGAACTAGGCTCAGGTATACATTAAAACAAAAAGAAAATGTTATATACATTTGCTTTTAAAAACTTCAACACCTCTCCTCCTTCCCCCCCCCTCCCCCACTTAATGCAATGCACCCTCCGCCACACACGTTTAGTGAATCGCGGAGTAATAGTAATAGTAATTTAGCACTCCAAATCACTGGAAAAAAAGAATAAAAGAAACAACGAAAGAATAAAAAATACTAATCAATATTAAAATAACAAACCAAATCACTGAAAAAAGAAAAAATCAAAGAAACAAATAAAGACAAAAATAAAAATTACTAACAATTGATTCGAATATTGCGAAATAATTTTTCAACCAAAACTTTTGACGTTACTAAATTGCAGAAAATTTGAGGTTGTGAAATTCGTCTTGAGGTCAGATAAACAGACACCTTTTCATTGCTAATTCAATCAAAATGAAAATAATTTTAAAAAATCACATGAAATCACTGAAAAAAAAATCCTAACGAAATTATTGACATATGTATATAAAAACACGAGCGATTTGCAACGCAATGTTGTGTCAAAATTTCGAAACAATCGGTGAAGAACTTTCGGAGATTTGAGATCAGTAACAAGCGAACATTAAAATTTTTATTTACATAGTTAAACAAAAAGTTTGGGTAGTAAATTTAAGAAGCGATAACACGTTACAGAAAACCACCGCACGCTGAAGACACCTCTACGAGAGGCGAAACGCGTGCCAGAATAAACAAAACACATCAACAGTTGGACTGGCGCAATTAATAAATGATAATTCCTTGTTTTAAAAGAAGACTGTTTCGTCAGTCGCCATCAGAATCATAACAGGTGGTTATGTTTACTGTAAATTACAGAAACTGGTAGAGCGGCGAGGCAAGCGATACACTGAGCAACAGCTGGTAATGATAGACACTTGCTGCTGATGCTAAAACAAAACCTCAAGGAATCTATAAAAATTATGTTTGCGTTACATAGAGTAACTTATTAATCCGTGGTCACCAAAAGCCGCTATAACTTTGACGTCCATTTTCAACATACAAGTCAGCAAATGAAAATTCACAGACAGTAACTCGCGATCGCGACGATGGTGGCCACTTTTTTGATCACCCAACATGTGTGATTGAGAAGAGGAGCCGTATATTTGTTCCGTAAGATAGACTGCGTTTGCTGAATGTGTCGTACTATGACAGGGACCTGGGTGGCTGTGACGGAGCAGTATCGTCACAGTGGCGGCTGTCTGACGTGTTGCGTGCAGACAGGGGCAGAGACCGACGCGCGTGCGCCTGCCCTGACTAAGTGGCCACAGCCCCACCGGCAACAGGAACACAGCTACACCAAAAACACAACTCAAATATCCACAGCGTCAATGCGTATTTCAACGCCGTTCCGACGTTTGCACAAAATAAACTCCCCCCCCCCCTTACTAGTAACTTTCTCCACACAGCGTATTGGGGCAATTTCTACTCACTATTCTGATGAATGATTCCGTTAGTGCTTTGCAAACAGAAGTTAGGTTGTTTGCAGATAACATACAGTAATATAGCAGGATTTGAGTAGTAGAAGGCTGAACAGCTGGTAACGGTCATACCCCACGTTACGTCGTAAATATCCTCTTCAGTCCCGAGGTATCATATATGATACCCTCAGTTATTATTTTTTTCTCGGGCGTGTGCGCGGCTTAACTTTTTCTGCCCTGTGGTATCATCTACAACACACATCGTGCTTCTCACAACTCACTTGTTCGATCTTCTGCCGAGTGTCACAAGTTGGCAGCACTGACTGAAAACTTGAGGTTCTGCAGCTGTACAGCATGTCTTGTCGAAATAACGGTTACATGTGTTTTCATTTCTTTAATGACTTATTAAATCAGTACAGACATTTCTCAGTTAAAATCAAACTATAAATTAATATTAAAACGAATTTAAAAACTTTATGAGGTATCATATATGATACCAATTGTTGAAAATATTTATATGACATTTGTATGTTGGTCTATCTACGGATCTAAGTGAAGAATGTGTGTATTGTTTAGGACTTATTTATTTGTAATAAAACAACATAAAGCAGTAAAGTTGTGTATACAATTTTCCTGTTTGAGTCCCAAGGTATCATATATGATACCATCTACAAAAAATTAATTACGGTTTCAAAAAAAAAAAAAAAAAAAAAAAAAAAAATTCCATGGTCATACATTGTTAACTAGCATTAACAGAAAGTAAATAACACAAAAGTATACAACTTGCATTTTTATTATTATCTCGGGACTGAAGAGGATATAAAAATAAGAATAGAAAAGTATTTATTTTAAATATATTAAATACGAATTGTGAATAGAACATACTAATCGCCTGTTTTGCAGCATCTCCGACAGCACAGATAAATGAGGCTCCGGCCAAGGAAATGTGAATACAGAACTGAATGATGGAGGAAACACATGGAATTGTATGGAGGGACTGGTCTGGATAATGGAAGATTCCAAATGAAACCGGATTGTGGATGCTGGAACACGGAAGAAGTTGACTGATGAAAAATAGTTACGGCGGCGGCCAGACAGAATATTGTTGGTATTAAAATAGTGCTGCATTAATTTCACGGTGTTGTAAAACTGATGTAATGAGCTGTTCAATGTACGAATATTGCTTATGGAATTCATACAGTAGTTTCTGAAACAAGACATTGATAACAGATTCCAAGTAGAATATACAGTTATATAACAGATAACAAAACTAAAGGATAAAGAGTTATAGCCGGATGGCTGGCATTCAGATCAGTGTTGCGTGAAAAAATACCACAAAAAACATAATCCTTTCTGGCGGAAGAGAGACAAAGGTAACGTACAACAGTATAGACTTAACTAAAAACACAGATTTAGACGTAAACTGATTTATAGAAATTTTTTAAAAGACAAAAGCTGATATCCGAGTAGTGATCAATAGAATAATAGGAAATTATAAAGGTTTAAAGTAGTACTGAACTGAAAACGTTTTCACACACCAGGAATGTCATCACCACCAAGACAGAAGGCGACAGGTTGTAAGCTGCCAGTATCTGCCTGGGTATGTCAACGTCTATTGACGATAGATGCGAAAAACAGCTTATGAGGTTCACAAAAAAAAAGTTGTTAATGATTATCGCATAGGGAAGGAATCGGTTGCTGAAGATCTTAAGTGTAAATATCTCGACACAACATTTGATAATAAACTTAAATGGGCAGGACACGTTGGGCTGGTGGTAGGAAAAGGTTTATTGGAAAGCGTGATGACGGGATGTGCCAGAGAACTACAGAATTGGGTTATAAACCTTTGGTCAGACCATTGCTTCAATATGGTGCAGTTGTGCGTCAAATGTAGTGATTCCACGAGGTACAAAGGAGAACAGATTTGTCTGTGTATGTTATTCCAGAACGTTATCAGTGACGGATATGATAAATGATCTGGGTTTGTAGTCACTGAAAGACGGAAGGAGGGTGAAGAGAATATTTGGATTGTGTAAGACGTATGTTAGTAATGAGGCTTGGTGGAAAAATTAACAATAGTGCAAGGAAGGGAAAGAATGAATATGATTTCTGGCATAGGGGAGGTGAGAAGATTTTCATTTGTAGGTAAAGTGGTCGGGGATTACAATAAATTACCAAGAGAAATGATGAATCATTTACCAAAAACGTAAAACGAATTTAAAGTTGAAATTGGTAGAAGTAACACATAGGTGGGTACAGAAAAGGTGAAACATGGATGTGTAGGAAAATTGCAACCGGAAGAAGCGCTCCATCGAAATTCTATTACATAAATTAAATGATCACAACTTATGACCCAAAAGTCATGAGGAAATCTTACAATATGCAGACATTCACAGTGATATTAGAAAACGAAAACTAAAATTTTACGGACACATCAAAAGAATGAACACTAACAGACCAAGAAGACAAATTGTTGAATTCTACGAATACCGTAATAAAGCAATATCAGATACAATAAAATGGATTGGCGGAATCAAGAAAGACCTCAAATTAGCAGGAGTCGATCCAAAAGAAATCGAAAACAGAGATACATTTAAATCCAAAATTCACAAGTGGCAAGTTGACCGGGAGGAAAGGCTAAAGAAAAGATCTGTAACAATATAATCAGATGAGAGAAATGAAGCCACAGCAAGTGTATGAAGAAAACATGGACACAAAGGAAAACGAACAAACGCTTCTGAGTACTTTGCGTAGTCCTAATGGACTTATCCGCAAATAATAGTAATAAATGACCACAAGCTGGCTCTCTGTTTGACATAAGGAAGTGAAAAAATTTTATTTCGTAGGTGATGACGCCAGGAATTGAAATAAACTATCAAGTAGAGAGATGAATAATCTATGAAAATAAGATCACAGAATTTAAAATTTGTAGAGGGCAAAAGTAGACGGATAAAAGAAAGAGGGAAAACGAGTGTTAGCAAAATTGTCACCGAATCATGCACTCCACCGCAATTAAATTAAAAAAAAAAAAGCTTTACGATGATATGAAAGTTTAAACAGGAACAACTATTTACTGAAAGCTGATCAGAAAAGATGAATGAATTCACTGCAATACTATTGTATCCCTTTAAAACTGCATTCTTTCGCTTTGTCCACACACTATTGTCGTTATTAGAGAACGAATAAAAATACTTCAAATGCAACGATTGTTCACGTATTTCAGGAAGCTATTAACGCTGCCTGTAAGCAGGTTGGATAACCGGCCGCAGCCTGAAAGACTGAACTCCGATCTCGACTTTGGAGCGGAGCTAAAGTTCGCGCATTATGAAGTTAGCGTTCCCCGGGCTCTGTTCACACGTATTTCCATATTTAAACGCTAAGTTGCGAGCGGTTTGGGAACATTATTCATGAGGCCGGATCCAACCACATCGGGGGCCGCGCATAAGCCCCGAAACGGACTGCATTTCCAAGGGCTGCGGAATCTTATTCGCTCCCTCCGAACGGCTTCAGAAAAATACTTGGCTACGCATCGTACGGAAAGCGACGCAATCGAATAATCAACCACACGGTACCCTAAACAGCAACGAATGGCCCACTGCAGGTCAGTATGTAAAGACAATTGACGCTGTCCTTAATAATGGACTTGTATCCACATCCATACTATCTACATACACTAATCAGCCAAAACATCATGTCCACCTGCTTACTAGCATATTGGTCCACTTTTCGAATGCAATACAGCAGCGATTAGGCGTAGCATGGATTCTACAAGTTCTTGGTGGGCTTCCAGAGGTATCTGACACCAGATTTCTACGCACAGGTCACCAAATTCCCTTAAATTACGGGCCAGCGGTTTATGGGCACGGCCCCTGGGAACGAGCATCTCGGAATCGGAGAGGCTGGTCGCCTGTTCGCGTGCTACTGTAGTGGTCATCTATGGAAACTGTTTGAAGGACGGTGAAACCACGAGTAGGCGACAATGTGGTGGACACCCACGCCACATCACAGAACGTAGAGGTAGGAGGCTTACCCGCTCTGTAGAGCAGGATAGGGGGTGATGTGTGGCAGAATCGCGATTCTTGTGCTCTGTAACACTTCTGCAAGTACCAGAATCGTACTCTTCAGTCAGATCACCTCCTATCCTGCTTTACAGAGCGGACAAGCCTCCGACCTCCACGTTCTGTGATGTGGCGTGGGTGTCCACCACATTGTCGCCTACTCGTGGTTTCACCGTCCTTCAAACACTGTCAATAGATGCTCACTACAGTAGCACGCGAACAGCCTCTCTGTTTCCGAGAAGCTCGTTCCTAGACGCCGCGCCCACAAACCGCTGGCTCGTAATTTAAGGGAATTTCGTGACCTGTCCGTAGAAACCTGGTGTCAGATACCTCTGGAAGCCAACAAATGACTTACAGAATCCATGCTACGCCGAATCGCTGTTGTACTGCGTTCGTAACGTGGACCAATATGCTAGTAATTAGGTGGTTGTAATGTTTTGGCTGATCAGAGTATGTGCTCTGCAATTCACAAAATTGTGGGTGGCAGAGGGTGCTCAGCAACAAAATTAATCTCTTCGCTGTGCATTTCAATCCCCAATGGTACGAGGTAAGAAAGAATTCATATAAGCTTCAGTGCGGAACCTTATTTCTATAATATTATCTTTCCTTTCATTGCGACTCAAACAGGTTTATGGACGAAGTATTTCACTACACTCGTAAGTGAAAGTGGGAGTACACATGTTTACCAATAAGTTTATACGAAACGTGCGTCGTCTATCTACCAGAGACTCCCAGCCTAGTCTACTAATCAGTTCTGTAACGCTTTCATAAGGACTGTAGCAAGCGGTCACGAATCGAGCGGCTCTTCTCTGTACTTTCTCTATACTGTCAATCAACCCCTTACGTAACGGATGCCAAACGGCACAACAGTAGTCCAAATGTGGACGCACAAGAGATTTGTACGCTATCTCCTTTGTTTGTTCATTACAATTTCCCAAAATTCGACATATTGATAGCATCCTAGAATTAGCTCTACCTATTAACGAATTAATGTGCAAGTCCCATTTCATGTTCCGTTGTACCGTTATACTCAAATATTTAACAGAATCGACCATATCAATAACGGAAATGTTTATTTTGTATTTTTGAACAATTGGATTCTGCATTTCACAAATATTATGGGTGGCAGAGCTAGCTCAGCACCAAAACTAACTCTATGCATTCCAGTCCCGAACAGCAAGAAGTAAAACAGAACGCATATAAACACCAGTACGGCATCTTATTTCTCTAACCTTATCTCTTCTGTCACTGCTACATAAATAGGTTTGTGGACGAAGTATTACATCGCACTTATAAATGAAGAAAGATATTCCAATAGTTGTCAAAAAATTCAGTCAAAACCTACGTCGTCTGTCTGCCAAACAGCCCATTGAATGATTACGAAAGCTTCCGCGGTCACTGTATGTATTAGCTTGGTTCTTCGGGTGGAGCCGCGTCGATTTATTAAAACCTAACGTTTCTACCATCGTGCTGTTCCTCTGAAGAAGGCCACAGCAAGATGGCAGAAACGTTAGGTTTTAATAAATCGACGCGGCTCCACCGGGAGAACCAAGGTAATAAATCCCAGTCCAATCTGTGTACCAATTCTGTGACGCTTTTGTAAGGGCTGTGACTGGCAGTCACGAATCGATCGGCTCTCCTCTGTACTTTCTCTAACGCGTCAATCAATCCCTTGCCATACGGATCCCAAACTGCGCAACAGTAATCCAAATGCGGACGAACGTGATTTTTTTTACGCTATTTCCTTTGCATATGCGTCACAATTCTTGAAAATACTATCCATAAATCGCAATCTACAATTAGTTTTACTTGCGTGGAAGTTGTGTGCAGGTCCCATTTCATATTGCTTTGTACTATTACACCCAAATACTTCACAGAATCAACCGTGGCAACAGCTGAGGTCATTATTTTGTACTCGTGAAAAAAACTGATTCTTTTTGCTAGCTATTCTCATTGCCTTGCACTTTTTGCATTTTAGTGTACGTTGCCATTCATAGCAGAATTCAGAAATAACATCCAGAACGCGCTGAATTTCCAAGAATCAGCGTCAGAGCACCTTACGTTCCTATAGATAACTATCATCAGGGAACAATCGCAACCTGCTATTTCCATTGTCTCCGAGATCTATAACGGCAAACATGAAAAATTTACTCTTTTTTTGTACTTTGACAATAATCCGAAGACATGTTCGGCAATTTCCGGATAGCCTGTGATGGCCAAACCCCTCTGGTAAGTGAGGGGGAACGTTTGCCTAGCATTTGATTGGTCGCAAGTTTACCTGCTAAGAGTTGTCGGCGTTGTTTCGTAGTAGTGAGGAGTGTGATACAGTGTTAAGTGGCTCTGATAGTCACAGTTTTAACTTTACTGGCGATAGCATAACAGAGGTACAATGCTAATAAATCCAAGTGCGGATATATCACTGAAACTAAAAATACAACTTTAAAAAAAATAAACTAAACACCGAACACACCTGCAGATTCTAAACTGCTGCATACAGTTTAATATTTAAAATGGGTTTTGGAAATATTGCAGCTAACTTCCTCTTGGTAACAAAGCCAAACAATTTTTTCCCCATTGCCATGAAACTCTGATCTACTATCCATTTGTACTCACCATGTTGTTCTTTCAGTTTCGTTTACATTCTTTCAGTTTTCAGTGAAATTGTTGTTTGAAAAGTATGGAACAAAAGAATCTTAATATAAAGACAAAGAAGTAATCATTCATCAAGTACGAAAACTAGTAGGAATTGACGATTCTAAGAGATCGAGGTTACCAAAACGAAACGGTATAAAAAGCAAACTATCCATGCACTTAGTATATGGAAGAAGGCAATATATACCAATTAAAAGCAAGCCAAAGAGCTACCAGTTTAATTTTAGAAACGAAATGAATGTGGTGGCATGCGGTGTCCCGATCGACAGGTGTTAGGCGGCAGTCGATACCTCCCGCAACACAGCAGGCGGCGCCTGGCGGACAATCAAATTACTAGCGGCGCTCACTCGGCGAACCCCAATCAAAACACGACAGCCGTATGAAATAACTGGACTATCCGTTTACTGTCAATACCGGTGTTTTCTTACTCTATCAGTGCCAACAGAGGAAAGCTGTGGGCAAATGCTATAAATCAAATCACTATATTGAAATTGTCTACGCTAATATTATGAATGCGAAAGTAACCCTGTCTGTCTATTTGCTATGTTTTCATGAATAAACGCCTATACCGATACAGATGAAATTTTAAAAGAAAATACTATGTATTATTAGGAAGGACATAAGATACTTTTTTTTTCGGGATAAATAACATTTTCTCTTGAAATTTTGAAAGCTAACTGAACGGTGACATACGGATAGTGTGTGTTAGTCTCTGTGATGCTAGATCGGTCGCTCAGACCTCGTTTCTCTCGCATTAAGTTTGTGTATAGTTTGTTTATAAACCTCATGTATAGACAAGTTGTTATCAAGCATACATGTGGATATGCGCTGCCCCAGACTTATATTTTTTTGTTTGTATCTAGATACCTCACAGGTTTCTAACGCCCAAAGGAAACAATATACACCAGAGTCCCGCTAATCCGAACCCCGGTAATCCGAACATGGATAAAAATTAGTCAAGTATGAAAAATGGTAAAAGAAGTAAAACACAGTTCATGAAAATACAGCTCATACTGTATTTAATTGCGCGGTTAACTGCTGTACATACAAACAATTTTGATTTACACGGTACAGTACAAACATATTAGAAAAATTAGCAAGAAAACATTAAGTTTAAACAGTGCGTAACAATGAAAGAAAAACTGTCAAACTTGCGATACAGTTACAATTCTAACAAGCGCCCATTTTATCCCTACTTTTTAGAAGACAAAAACTCAGTCCTTGTTTTTTGGCGTAATGAATACAGTCTGCTATATGACGCGAAGCTGAGTCATCGTCTCAAACGTTAAATCAGCAGGCGTAGCAGTGGCTTGTTACTCCAAATAGCGCAGCGCGAGATCAAGGGCTTCTGCCGTGTCACTGTGTGGCATCAGCTCTCCTCTGTCACATTCCGCCTCATTGTCACTTCCGTCACAACAGTCCACTTCTATCAGGTCTTCAGTCACAGCAGCCATTGTCCCCCCTTTTGTTCCCAATTGTTACCATGGTGTACCTTCTTATATGCTTGGTGTACTTGATTCTAGAAACTAGTCACTGTAATTCAGGCTAATCCGAACAAATCGGTAATCCGAACAAGGCCCGGTCGCAATTAGTTCGGATTATCGGGACTATGCTAATATATATATATATATATATATATATATATATATATATATACACGCCAAAGGACAGCAAAACCAAAAATGTTGTGTATAAAAAGGTATTGACATAACATGTTCCCAGAAAGTGACAATTTTAAACCATCAAAAAATATCTGGCGGAGGAACTTTGGTGAGAGTCTCTCAGTTACCCACACCCCCACTAAGACGGCGCTTTGAAATCTCAAAAAAAAGTAAATGTTAATCGAAGTTATGGGATAAGCAAAATGCTTTACTTTTTATTGTACATTTTAAAGGTAATTTCGAAGCAATGTAATTTACAGAACAATTTCAAGGTCAAATTAATCGTTTTTGAATGGTAACCTCTATTTTATATTGTTAATTCCAATTCCTTGTACAACAGTAAACAAGTTTTTCAACCTAGCTCTTACTTTCGCAGATATTCGAAAAACAAAAATCTGCTCAAGAAAGTCGTACCTCGGCACCCACATCTCCAATTGTATTAGCTTTGAGCATTTATTAGGGTGCTGATCGAATTGCCGATGTTTCTGTTATCAAAGTGACGTTCGTCTACCTCGCAGAATTCTGCAATGCTATGTAGGACAGATTGGTTCTAACGCAAAACTACTATTTTTTTAATATATTCAATGTTTTTGGTATGAGAGACGTTAGAAATGTATATCTTTTTGCAGGGAATGACTTTCTATGGTTCATGTTTTTTTTCCAAATATCTGCAAAACTAAGAACCAGAATTTTTAAAAAAGGTTTATATGAAATTCGCCGACTATTGCACAAGAGATAAGAATTAAGAAAAAAGATCACAATTAAAAAAAAAACTTACTATTAACCTTGAAATGACCTTGAAAACGTACTCAAAGCGTGAATAATTCATTTTGCCATCCCCCTTAACTTTAATTAATATTTACTTAAAACAATTCAAATAGTTCATTTGAAAAATATTTCAAAGTATCAGCTTCATTGTCCAGCCTATATATGTACTGGCTTTACTGAAAACGGATTTTTATTATTATTATTATTATTATTATTATTATTATTATTATTATTTTTGCTGTAATCAGTCTTTAGATTGGTTTGATGCAATCCTCCATCCCTTCATATCCTATGCTAACCTCTTCGTTTCTACATACCCCTTACAGTCCACGTCCTCAATTATCTGTTTCATATATTCTAATCTCTGTCTACCTCTACAGTTCTTACCTTCGACTGTTCCCTCCACTAACAAATTAACCAATCCACCATGTCTCAAAATATGACCTAAAAGCCTGTCTCTTTTTCCTGTAAGGTTCTTCCATAAACTTCTTTTCTCACCCATCATTTCCAAAACTCGTTCATTTCTTACTTTGTCTGTCAACCTAATTTTCAGCATTCTTCTGTAGCACCACATTTCAAATGCTTCAAGTTTCTTTCTTTCCGGTATTCCTAAAGTCCATGTTTCGCTACTGTAAAGTGCTGTGCTCCACATATAGAATTTTAAGAAGTTCTTTCTAATTCCTAGATCAATATTTGAAACTAAAAGGTTTCTCTTTTTCATGAAGGCTCCTTTTCCTAGTACTATTCTGCTTTTAACATCATTCCTGCTTCGGCCATCGGTTGTAATTTTGCTTCCCAAGTAACAGAACTCACTCACTTCTCCTATTGCATCCGATCCTATTTTTATATTTAATCTACTAGTATTGGTATCATTTCTGGTACAGTTCATCACTTTTGTCTTTCTTTGATTTATATTCAGACCAAAATCTTCCTTCAGTATTTTGTTCATGCCATTCAATAACTTCTCAATATCCTCAGCCCTCTGTGCTAACAAGACAATGTCATCAGCAAATCGTAACATACTGATTTTTTCTCCCTGAAAACTTGTGCCACATGGAAATTTTTCTTTGACTTTCTTCATTGCTTCTTCTACATAAAAGTTGAATATTAACGGGGATAGACTACAACTTTGTCTCACACCCTTTTTAACCGATGCATGTCTCTCGTGATTCTCTACTTTTATTACAGCCACTTGATTCTTATATAGTTTATAGAGTATTCTTCTATCTCGATACTTTAGACCTGACTTCTTTGAAATTTTGAACATCTTGTCCCACCTAACATTATCAAAAGCTTTTTCTAAATCAACAAATGCCATAAAAGTATCTTTATTTTTCTTGATCTGCCCTTCCAGAATTAATCTTAAAGACAGAATTGCTTCCCTTGTACCACGATTTTTCCTAAACTCAAACTGATCTTCACCTACTATCTCTTCTACTACCCTTTCCATCCTTCTGTATATTATTCTGGTCAGTAATTTTGAAGCATGTGATGTTAGACTAATGGTGCGATAATTCTCACATTTGTCGGCTTGTGCTTTCTTTGGACGTGTGAAGATGATATTTATCTGTTGTAGTGGTTTCATTACCCTTTTTCGTGTATTCTAATATACTATAATTCAGAAAACTGAAGAAATATATAACAAAAGTTAGGTAGTCAAAAATCCAAGGAGTAGAGTGTTTTCATTGTGATCTTTGGAGGATACGTCGTAAAGGAGTGTTCATCTGTGGTTCCTATCTGTTCACGGTACGAACGAATTATGTTTTGGCCCATTCCCCTGCTACGTAGAGTCGTAAGGTATGCCTTGCAGTTTAAGCTGTATTGTAAGGTTTTTAACAGTGTAAATCCAATCCAAATAGATTTTTGAGTGATGCCTCGGCAAATGAACAGATGCATCCTACTGAGATTCATAACAGTATAGATTTGCAGCAGCGGTATGGTAGCTCACTTGTTAACGTGCTTGCTTTCTAAAGTTTCAAGTCCGGTCCCCCTTCCAAATATCTGTGCGGCCAGGAATTCTTAAAAGTTGTGTTTATCATATGAGCTACGCCAGGACGTTCCAAGGTTAGGATTTCAAGTTAAACGTTTGGTCCCAGAGGAAATCCAGCCATCCTGACCTGGTTTTTCCATGGTTTTCCCGGATCATTCCAGGCGAATGCTGGGATGGTTCCTCACATTAGCCCATGGACGCCTCCTGCCATATCCTGTATATCCGTTCCAAACTATTACCCTTTCGGATAGGTGCAATCCACCCTCCGCCACACACTTTTAGTGAATCGCGGAGTAATAATAATAATAAATGAGCTGGCCGTTCTACCTCCGACAGTGGTTTAGTATGCCTCCTTCATGAGAATCAAACCAGCCTTTGGATTGTGGACAAAGTTATTTTATATATATATTCACAGCAACGGAAAATAATGTTTGGAATAGGTTTTGTGTCTGTTGTGGAGGGGGTGGGTTGCTAGAGGAAGGGTTGTATGGGGGACTGGGAAGGAGGGAGATGGGGGAAGAGAGAAGAGGGAGGAGAGAGGAGGAAGGAGAGGAGAGGAGGAAGAAGTGGGGAGAGATGAGTGAGGGGAGAAGGGAGGAGAGAGGGGAGGAGAGAGGAGAAGATGAGAAAAGAGGGAGGAGAACAAATGTGGAAAAAGAGAAGAGAAAAAACTAAGGGTGCTATTAAAAATAGGCAAACGATTAGAAGAATAGAGGATATGAAACACTGAAATTGTAGTCACTATTGGGCACAACGAATTAACAGTAACCGCCTATTATAGCTGAGCGAATGCACTCGTTGTAGCTCGGCTGAGGTCGGTGCTGAGAGGCGATGTGACAGACAAGTGGAGTAGGTTGCGCGTGGGCCAGGCGGGCTGAATCAATACGACGGCAGCGGCTCGACTGTGCTGGCGGAACCAAAGCCGCCACGCAATGCGGCACCGCTCGCGTGACCACCAGCCACACGTGCAGCACCTCGCCACTCAGTCTCCAACAGCCAAGCCAGTCGTCAAATCATACGGCCTCTGACAGACCACATAGAACGGGCACAACAGTCCTGCGACGGGCACAACAGCCCAGCGACGGGCACAACAGCGCAGCGACGGGCACAACAGCCCTGCGACGGGCACAACAGCCCTGCGACGGGCACAACAGCCCTGCGACGGGCACAACAGCCCAGCGACGGGCACAGCAGTCTTCTTCAGGTATGGCGGTCTCGGTGATTCTCTACAAGCTATGGTAACTTCAGCAACCCTGCGTTTGTCTTTGTTCCTGGCGCTGATGGTCTTCTTCTTGGTTTCTGATAACTTCTTGGATTTCACTCCGACACCGTTTCTATCCATCTTTTCTCCGAGCAACGCTGCCTGGTCACCATCACTGTGAGACGTCTTTGACCTTTGGAACAGATCTGATTTCGTTGCTCTCTTATTGGTTTTATTTCCAGCTGTCCCCGCGGGCAACAGCTCTGCGGTGGCCAGAAGCGCTTCTCCATTGGAGATAACATTCCTACTGTAACTGGTGTACTTCGTCCGTGAAGGGGATGGGTCTTAGACAGCACGATATTTCTGGTGGAGTCTTTAATGACTGAAGATTCTGAAAACCTCCGTTCTGCAGCAGCTAAAAAGTCGCGAAACTGTTTTTTTTTTATCCTAATTACATCCAACACTGACCTTTTAATAGCTCTTTGAGGTTTTCTAACTTTACATTTTGTAAATTCATTGAGCGCCCAGGTACCACATTGACAAGTCAGCACGAGAAGAACGCACTTATCGTAAAGTGGTTTTTTTTTCAGATTTGAGGGCATAGCTGATATGATTTGAAGACAGTGGAATGGTTCCCAAAAGCTTGCCATCCCAGTTGGTTGTGGCGTAAAATTTCCGGTCTTACATCTCCTATCATATTTACATGGCAGCCGAGATAAATGTTCTCAGCGATATTCTCAAAGGATGTATTCTTATTACTACACTCTCCGCTATGACGAAAAACAAACTAAAAAACTAGTTAAAAAAAAGCTTAAAAACATTTCTTTCTTTCATTATGACAGGACTGCAAATTATACACTTAAAATTAATTTCTGTCCGTAGTTTTTCAGTGAACACAATGTCTAAAATAAATTACCAGCCTCTTGGTTGGAGATGGGGAAAAATGCAGCATTTGTAATTTAAGATTATTCATCTATGGTACACCGTAAGGGTAATTGGGTTTATTATGCAGTTTTTTGGATGAACCACATTCTTCGTGCAAGTGGTAGGTCTAGGTTACCACACGTTTTAAATTCTATCCAGCTTTCCGGAGAATAAGCAGCACTTGCGGATGAAAATTGAACAAACTGATCGTCGGTGGACAGAAGATCGCTGGCAGATGGATGAGGCTACTCCTTTACCTCTTCTACAGACTCTCAGAGAGGCTGAAAAACGGGGGAGATGTATCCAGAAAATTCACCGATGCTCGAAAACGAGCTAAAAGATTACAGACACATGAAATGCAGCTGATCACATGATGAATATACTCTACCTTACAACAGTCAGAACCACCTTGCCACTTCCGATAAGCCCAGTATCATTTACATGTCGTCAATTTGTATGTATAACTAACATCACGGCAATACAATTAATTGTTTATTTCTTATTTGTTTATTTTTTATTCATTTTTCTCGAAAGCGTTTCACTTCATTCCCTAAAGCATCTTCAGCTGTTCTATCGGTTGGCTGTGTATACATGTAATTAATTTGTTATATGCCACAATTTACACGTAGCATAAAAAAATTAATTACATGTATACACACCCATCAGATGGAACCGCTGAAGATCCTTCAAAGAACGAAAAAACGCGTTCCGGATGAGTAAATAAGAAATAAACAAATGCAACTGCATTGACGTGAGATTAAATATTCATGCGAATTGATTATATCGCAATTAAGGAAATGGCCCACAACGTCCAGTTATCTATATTTCAATACAAAGACTTGTGTACCGTACAGAGATAACGTTTATTGTGCAGAAAGTCATACGCAGTTCTCTCATTTTAAATTTTGACTGTAATGGGTCACAAAGGATCGAACTCCCAGCCACTGACTTAGGACAGCTAGCTACTTTAAGAGACTATACTGCACAAGTCAGTAGTTTAAATCCACGGCCAAAGGCTATTCAGATGCTTAACCCACTTCTCCTCTAGAAATACACCAAAAGTCTGCGGGTGGAGTGAACTACCAGCCACTCCGCTTTTAATTGCTGCGGAGTTAATTTTTATTAGACCTCTGGCGCCGATACTTTGCGCTGTTCAGTTCGAGGGCGACCAATAAGAACTCTACGACGTCTACGAAGCACAGTGCTTCAGCGAGTTAGCATTAATCTGGACGGGACTATCCGGAGATCTTACATTTCACAGTCCCATTTCATCGAACTATCACTGACCATGCTTATTACTTTCAGAACAATTACTGTTATTTGTGTTCTTTAAAAAATGTAAATTAACCGATTACCTGATACTAAAAATTAAATTCAATTTTTCTCTCTCCCCCCCCCCCCCCCTTCAGTCATCTATGGACTACGATTACGGAACTTCACTTCCTCTTCTGAGTTTCCTTCCTCCGTCGCCAGTAATCCTTCATTCTCTGGCTCACTCTTGCTTTTTCTTCGTCTGTTCCCTATTGGTTTTTCTTCAGTCAGATCCTTTACCTCCGCAATTTTTCCTCTGAATAATTCCCTGTCTTCGATGTCTTCCATGCTGATCTCACATCTTTTCAAATCCTGATGGAATTTTCTCTTTATTTTGTGAAAAAAATATTATCCAGAGTTGTGTGGCTATAGTATTTTAATGAAGTTTCTTCTTGATGTTTCGTATTTCAAATTATCTTTAACTATATGTACTATTGCTTAACCACTACTAATATATCGTCTGGTGCTTTATGTCTTGAATTTTAACAGTTTATTTTCTGAATAGATGTTACTGATTGAAGTTTAAGAAATTACCGTCAATCTATCCAAGATATATTTTTGTTCCTTTAAAGCATTTTAATGAAATCAGATTTTGTATCTTAAAATACACTACTGTTTACCAATCCTGCTGAAGTGAACACAAATTTTAAACGAAAAATTCAGTTAAATTGTGTCAACTAATAGCGCAGTGACTGAAGCTATAAGAGAAGTTGAAAGTTTAAACGAAAAATTCAGTTAAATTGTGTCAACTAATAGCGCAGTGACTGAAGCTATAAGAGAAGTTGAAAGTTCTGTTGCCTATCCAAATGGCTTAAAGTGTACGTTAACTGTTGAGTGTTTTAACAAAATTAGATTATCAGTAGGTGGGAAAGAACTCAAATATGAAAAAAATCGAAAAATTCAAACAATTAATTGAACAGAATTTTTTAAAAAAAAGGAGAGAGAGAGAGAGAGAGAGAGGCCAAGAACGGAGTGCTATTGATTGTATAATTACGGAGACTTCAACTTTTTGGAAACGCTATACACATAAAAGGAAGAAAACTGTTTAAAAAGTCAGGAATCTACGCCCCGTTCGAATGGGTGACCTTTACGATACGAACCCACTGGATTAGCTCCAAACTGCAGGTGTTGAATTGAAGTTCTCGTACCTTTATGGAAAATGTTAAAGTGATGAAATAATTATTGTCTGTCTAGAGTTCGCACACATTGGTTTAATCATATTTGGATAAAGACAGGAAAAATGTGTACTGTCGGCATGAAACTTTCACGGATGTACCGCCGAATTGTGTTGTAAGAACGATGTTTCGACGGTAAACTCCACTACCTTCCTCAGTAGTGATTCCATCTACGCTGGTCAGTAGCAGTCAGTGAGCAGACCAGTACAGATGGTTTCACACATGAGCAAGACGGCGGAACTAGCAGTCAGAATATCATGCTCTTACAACACAACCCAACGGTACACCTGAGATGATTCATCCCAACAAAACGCCGGGAAAGTCTCTGTTCGTACAGTTGTACTAGTGTTTCTGCCAGAATGAGGTAAGGAATCTTCAGCACAGTCAGAACCTAGCGTCTCGCTTAAATCAGGTGAACTATCTTAGTCTCGCCTTCTGCATAGTTAGCCACTGTACGTAGCGAGCGATATAAACAGCAACGAGCACGTCAGTACGGCTGGGTTGGCTACGGATTGGTGGGTGCGATAAGGAACCACACGCAACCCACACGGCATGTACGCTGCACGGGGCAGCAAGCTAGCAGAGCCTAACAGTGTTAAAACTCGGCATTCAGGCAGGGAAAAACACGGAAGTGACGGGACTTAATTCAGGTACTAACAATATTTACTACATTTAAGTAACTTTTTTAAATATGATTTAGCCGCAGGTGGTCAAATACTTTTTTTTGTACCAGAAGTTAATTAAAACTTCCTCTCCAAGGGGAACTTTGGTTTAGTGTTATACTCGCCTTAGAAGTGGAGTTACTACTATCTTATTTTCCTACGCACCTTTCTATAGTGCGGGGATGTATTGACAAACTTTGGAAGCCATTTCCCGTCAACAAGTATTTTTTTTTTTTTAATTTAGGGAGAAATTCCCAAAAAGTACTGAAGATGGGGAGATAAAAATTTGCTACTCTTTGTTGTACAAACTACATTTTAACACAGGCTTATTTTAAGAAATGGTTGTTTAAAGAGAGATTATTCAAAAGAAATTAGATAAGCTAACAAAATATCTCCCCCGTCCCATTTTTAAAACTACATCAGTGTATATGTTGACGAAGTAACATTGAATATTAAAAGATAAAATGACGCTAAAGCGACTGTTTTATAGCTTTAATGCCGTAAGCGTTTCGCCTCTCATCGAGGCATCATCAGCGACGAATTATTTACATCAGTGGTTTCCAGGTGGTTCGTAACCACACATCTCTGCTTTTTTCTCCAAAGCATGTTTCCGCAACAGCCACTTGTCTTGCCTGCTTCATATTGATGTATCTAGGAATTAAGTTATTAGTTCTACACGTCTTGTTGAATTTGATGTTTGCTATTGTCCTGTGGAGTTTGAGGAGTGTTCCCTTCAAGATCTTTTAGAGGCCTATAGGAAATGTCTGGCAAGGCTGATTCAATTAAAGCTACCAAAACAGTCGCATTCACGTCATTTTATCATTTAATTTACTGAGCAACTGCGGAAAAATGGCCTAGAACAACACTGGATTATATTGAATAGTTTCGCCATAAATGTTCCTCAAATTTCATCACTTTTACATGGGTTCCTCAAACTCCTCTTAAATGAACGAGATAAAATACTTGCAAAACTAATCTGAAGCGCAGTGCTGTAAATCGGAAATGAATTAAACAGTTGGTGCCATTTTGAATCAAACAGATTTTTTAAAACACCGCTGATAAAATTAGTGTCGTCATTTGTAAACTGTGCTGTGCTGCACCAGGAAGGGAGACGGTGGCTTAGCCCTGAACAATTACAGCCAGTAACTACACCAGTACCAAATCTGATTAGTACGAGAGTCGATTCTGTAGTATCGATCAGAAATTTGTATGGCTAATTAAACGCCGTGGGAGTGCTGTTGTGTGTCTTCCATCAGCGGGACTCGAACTAGCTACCTCCGGGTGAAGCGCCGGGCACCATCTCAGTGCCACAACCATCTGGGCCGGCAGAGCAAAGATATTCGGTACAATTACAGAAAGTTAAGCCCCAATCTCGATAAATTTAAGATTAGTTGGCGCCGGGCCTAGGGGCTGAGTGGCAAGGGTCGACCGCGGCAAAGGTTCGACCAACAGGTCGATTAAAATTCTATAATGAAATAAATCTCTCTCTTATCATACAGCTGTAGAAAGTCAAGTCCCAAGTAATACAAGCTAGCGCTCAAGCAATTTATCATTTCCTTAAAGGGGATCACCCCTACCTATCTAACGCCATGTTAATTTAAGCAATTTGACCCATTTGTGAAAACTTTTTGATGCAGGACCTTAATATTTTTACTGAGTGTTACATGATGCTAGTAAAGTCAACTGTACTAATATCTACTTTATACGTTTTATAGTTTTTAAGAAATATTTTTTTAAATTTATTATTAAAAATGTTAAGTTTTTCTGCAGACTGTTTTGTGAACATCCTAATAGGGGAATATTAATGCTTATAGTATCAGAGGTGGCTTTTCTTGTTATGCAGAGTCTCTGAAAATTTGATTCAATTATCTTTGATAGTTTATGATACAATGGGGAATGTGTACTGAAACTTTTAGTTTGAGGGAAACTGACTTTAAAGAAAACCACTACTCGCAAACGCACTCAAACAAAAGTAACAGCGTGTTTCAAGGTGTGTTGTTTACAAACAGCAGAAACAAGAGAATACAGACGGTTGCCCTCCAAGGATAGCCAACACACTCAGGAGTCAGAAAAAAAAAAAATCCCTAATGTGCAATACAGGGGTCATAAAGGTCTCAAATATATGCAGAAAAGTGGGCGTGGCACCAAACCGCACGTGGTAGGGAAATGATATTTAAATGACCGAAATTTTTTTTTTTTTCAGCGAAATCTTTTTCAGGATACTTAAAGAATACCTTAATCTATTGAAATATGATAAAAACCGAAAAATTGATTTTTTTTTCGACCTAAAGATGCACGTGGCAGCATAAAAGTTCAAAGTCTCTTTGATAGAGCAAGTTTTATTCTTAAAATATGCCGAATCAGTTAAGCGATATTTCATCACATTTGAAGGGCGTGTAGTTTGTTTTTGCAAGCAGAATAGCACTATTGTTACACTACATTTCCTTCCGCAAGTTGGTTATAATCCTGTCTCAAAATCACCGTTAGAAATTTAAATTCTTGCTCAAGCTTAACAACTACGTCAGTATTAAAACTGACATAACACAAAAATTGGCCTTAAAATTACTTTTACTCCGCGATTCACTAAAATTGGGTGGTGGAGGGTGCATTGCACATATACTAATGTATAACCATCTATGCATCAAAAGTGATAGACGGCATATGGCAGGAGTCGTCCATGGGCTATTCTGAGGAACCATCGCGGCATTGCCTGGAGCGATATAGGGTAACAATGGAAAACCCAGATTAGGATGGCCGGAATGTTTTTGAGACCTAATCCTGTCGGATTCTAAGTTTTCTCGCTCGATAAATCTTTCCTATTTTATTCTCTAATTTTACGAGGGGGAAAAAAATGAGTATAGAAAGGAATCGGTTTTGGCCCTCATTTCTCTTATTTCCATTGTCATTTCTAGAAATGAAGGTTGATGGTAGCAAAATGGGTTACATTCTTGTTCACCAATGCAGATGAAGAGATTAGCAATATAGATAACAGAAAAATAACAGCTACATCTGACTGAAGTCGAATGAAAATGTTTAGCCAGAAACTTAAACCAGAATTCGCCTAAAACAAAAATTAAGTGAACAGACTAATAGAGTGTAACCCCACCTCCTTAAGCTGACGCTGGTGTACGGTCGTAAATGATTAGCCGCGAAGTGTTAAATCGAGGCATAGTGTAAACATAATGAACTATCCAAAAAACTGCTGCCCAACGACCCAAGTAAGAAACGAATGCGGAATATTGATATATGGCACGCTATGGACTGTTCGATTCGATTATCCACCAATCCATTGTGGCTTCAAACTGCTGTGCAATTGTGATTTCTTTAAGAATAAACTAAACAGAAACGTTTTATTTTTAAATTTAAGTAACATCCTTGGAAGTTACTGGAAGCTAATAGCAAAATCCAGCTTGTTTACATCCAAAATATAGGATAGGTGAGAGCGTGTTAAGTGGTGACACTTAAGGTCAATGCAATCCCCCAATAGACGTCCCAACTGCGACCTCACTTAGAATATTGTTCTTCTGTATGAGGCATATCAAAAGGGTTTAATATAGGCAAAGAAGAGCCGCCCGATTCGTGACAGGTATATAGCTGGACAGAAAGCCTAAGTGCTATGTTGAAAAAGGTTGGGAAGATCTGGAACACCGAAGGCGTTGTTCTCGGCAGAAGCTAATTGAAAAATTCTCGACTGACGTATTTCGGAATGACTGCAAACAAATATTGCTACCAGCAACATCCGTGTCTCGGAATGACCGCGAAAATAAGATAAGAGAAATCAGGGCTAGAACCGATTCATCGCTATACTCATTTTTCCACGAATGGTTAGGGAATGGAATAGGGAGGCTTTACCGGGCGAGAAAACTTAAAATCCGACAGGAGTAGCTTTCGATAAAGCACTCCAGCCATCCTTATTTGGGGTTTTCATGGTTTTCCCAGATCACTCCACGCGAATGACGGGATGGTTCCTCAAAACAGTCCACGGGCGCCTCATACCATTTCCCTTCCGATGCATAAATGATTACAAATTAGAATAGGTGCAATGCACTCTCCGCCACCCACTTTTACAGAATATAATAATAATAATAGTAATAATAGCAAGTGTTTCAGGGAACGGCGTAAATCTCGGTCAGTATGGCGACCGCTTTGCAGGAAGTTACGACCTCGCCACATCGATAGGTCGACATCGTAAACCGCAAACTGCACTGCACTGCGGTCGCCATCACGGCGCGTGTTCACAACCTCAAATATCGTCTTCTAACTCTGTTAAGGAAGATCAGATCCTGAGTGTGTGCGTTATTTCCCGAAGTTGTGCAATTGTAAACTGCACAGAACCTATAGTTCTTTGTTATCGTACCGGAGCCGCTTTATGCGTTCCCATTTCATGTTTCTTTGCTCCTTGGAAACTATCACTTAGGGACTAAATTTAAAGAGTTTCTCCTGCGATACTAAGGACACAAATTTTTTAACTTTCGGATTTCACATCACAACGAGACAAATCCTATTTCACCTGTGGGAGCACAGACTGTACATTAATCAAAACCCCGTCTAAATCAGACGAGCGGTTCGTCATAACTTCCAGAAAGACAAACAAATTACTTCTTTGTAGCTTATTAATAGTGGACCAAGCAAATCGACTTTAATAAAATGCGTTGTCCCTGGAGACTGGGATCACCTCAGTGACTCGACAACCTTCGCAAACAGCGCTAGTTGGCTAACCAGGAAATTTCAAGTACATAACTGCATTTGATTTTATTTGCACTTAAATTGTTTAAAGAAAGTGTAAATGGCATAAGAGCTAAAATACAATTGCCTGTTTTGTGGCAGAAATTAAAATTATGATATATATAAAAATATGTGACGTTCTTTTAAATTTACATATTTCTTTTTGTTGGTTTAGGATGACTAGATGCAGAAATTCATGTAAGAAAAAGCGCATCTGATGTTTAGGATGTACAGGAACCAAGTGACAACCTAAGATTTTTTTAACAGACGACAACAAACTGGCAAGTTTATTAAAACTCACAGAAAGTTTACGCGAATCGTAGGTAATTACGAAATACATTAATCATATAAATAATAATTATCCGTTCTTAAAACTAGTAAATTTTTTCATAACAGTAAAAATTTCTATCATTCAAAATCAAATGCAGTTATTTAAAAACATTTTAGCCAAACATTCCAAGAATCTGATCAGAGAATCTTTACGCACGTCACGAAAGATACCAGTAAAAAAGATAATGATTAGTAGCTATACGTTTTTGCTTAGAAACTTTTATAGAGCAAATTGCTACTGCCATCATAGATGGTAGCAATCAATTTTTTACTGGTTAAACTATTTTTTAATATCTTAGACTTTTTCCCTGTTGCAGTTTTATTTATGTGTGGTTGTTAATGAATAACATCATCTCGGGTAAGTAGTCCAGTTAGTACACCGATAAAACACGACGTTGTCGCAAGTCACCTGACAATGGCGGCCGAGTGTATGACCGCCGAAACGTCGAGTTTTGTCGGTGTACTAACTCGGCTAGTTAGCCGAGAAGACGTTATTCATATTCAGCGTCCAGTGTTACTCGTGTATTGGTTAACGTTTTGCTGTTGTTTACTGACCCAGTCGGAGAAGCGGAGCATGTCGAGGTCCGTGGAGGACTCCGCCTTGGCCCTCAGCTCGCTCGTGCCCTGCGACACCTTCTCCAGGAAGTGCGACAGCTCCAGCGCCTCGGCGACCAGCGCCCGGCACACAGCCCTGTAGTGCTGGTCGGCCTGCTGCGGCGTAGGCGCGCCCACGTGCGAGATACACCGCTGCAACACGGCACAAACACAATGCTCGGCTCACAACGAGTGCTTCATACAAGGAAAAGTGGACTTGCAATTAACTCAAATCCAACAGAGGTACGACCGTGTAAGCTTTGCCTCACATAGACAAAAAAAACAAAAACAAACAAAAACAAACAAAAACAAACAAACAACAAAAAAACAAACAAAAACAAACAAAAAAAACAAACAAACAAACAAAAAAACAAAAACGAATAGAAAAAAAATATCTGTCAACTGGAGAAAAAAAGAAGGAAAGACTAAAAGCAAACAACAAAAATGGCTCCGTCCGCTCTCAAATTAAAGTTAAAAATCCCAGTTTCCATTAGAAACGTTCTATCATGTAGAGTGCTCTTACCCACCCCCTTCCCGCCCGCACCAAGTGTTTCATTGTTCTGGTTTCTCAGTCAGCTGTCACAACATCCAGGCCATGCTACGCTTCTTATCTTTCAGCACTCTACAGCAAAAGCAAACACATCCTCGCGACAATCGCTTGTTTTATTTATAATTTTCAGTATTTATTTTGATTTTTTAAATGATAGACGGTGTGGTGCGCTCTTATATATCCTTAACAGCTGGCAACCCCTACTTGCAGCCACTTTTACATAGGCAATACAAACATTTTATGTTTAATTCGAAATTAATTATAATTTATTTAAAAACAAGTAAACGTAATTTTTAACCTTTATTGAAAATTTAATAAAAAATACTTGCGGCCTTATTTTGATAGACAACTCGGTAGAATCGTATTCTGCTACTAATAATTATAAATAAAAATTGCATTTCAATCAAATTACAGATGGACGTAGAAATCATGCAGTGGGATCTTGGACTATTACGATAATAATAATTTCGCGTGGTCGTAATGACCAGGTGACAGGGTTTCTATTGGCTGCTCCGCCCCTGTCGTAGCCGCCTTAACCTAGCCCGGCAATCCTGCCGGGTACAGGGGAACACAGCTTAACGTGACATCCGATGAACGGTAGCGTTCTGGCGTACTTCACATTACACAGCAAGGAGAAGATTGGGTTAAGGGCCTATGAAAATCCCCGCCGAGAAAGGGATTCGAACCAGGGACCTTTAGATCTCGAGTCAGACAGCTTAACCACTGAGCCACCAGACCGCTCCACTATTACGACGCTACAACAGGATGAAGTGTGAACGCTGTACCCTGTTCACGGTGAACTGACAGTTCAAGGTCAGGCTCTGCTTTCCCCCACTTCTCGCCTCAGCAGCCCCTCCCCCTAGTGCCTACCTCTCTGAACGGACAGCTGTGTCCATGCAGGCGCGTGGTAGGGATACGGGCAGTGGATTGTGGATAGTGACCTTGAGTCGCCTCTGTTAAGTGAACCGACCTGTATGACGTCAGAGAGCGTGGTCCTGTGACCGCCGCCGGGTCCGGGCTGGTCGTCATCGCTGTCCCCGGAGTCCCTCTCGATGCCCTCGTCGTCCGTCTCCGGCTGCTGCCGCTCCTGCTCGTTCTCTGAAAAACACAGTAATACCACAATACAGCATCAACAAAAAACCGACACGATTAAAATTACAAGTGCAGAGGACAAACAAACTACACAGTTAAGTCACATTAATGTGACCACCGCCTACTTTCGACGTCAACGTGAAATAACCAATCACAGAAGGCAGGTGGCATCACATTACAGTGAAGTTTATATAAAGGATGTCCTAAGAAATTGGAAAGCATTTAAATCGTTGGCGTAATGCAGAAACGTAGCGATTTATCCGACGTCCAAAAGGGCATGATTACTGGCTTTCTGGCCAAGGGTGGAAGCATTTCGGAAACGGCTAATTTTGTGAACTCTTCACGTGCCGCCTTGGTGAAAGTATACCCTGCATGGCAAAATGGCACTATTCAAAATCAGCGGCGTGGAACATGTGGTGCACCACAGGCTACAGATGACAGAGGCGAACGAAGGCTATGGAGATGCGTTTGGGAAAATAGACGTGTAACTGTTGAGCAACTGACCGCCGAGATGAACCAAGGGGCTACCAAGAGTGTATCCTCAACAACGGTTCAGCGAACGTTGCTGCGCATGGGCCTCCGCAGCAGACGCCTGGTTAATGCACCTATGCTGACTGCTGTTCATCGGCGACGAAGGCTGAAATATGCACGCCAGTACCGCAACTGGACGTCCACAGAGTGGCGACAGGTGGCTTTTACTGATGAATCACGTTTTATGCTCCATCGGACAGATGCGCGTTGGCGCATACGGCGTGAAACGTTTGAAAGCAAACACCCTGCAACAATTGCCGGAAGGATCCAGGGTGGAGGAGGGAGCATTATGGTTTGGGGAATGTTTTCCTGGCATTCACTGGGTGAACTCATCATTTTGGAAGGCACGATGGATCAGCACAAGTACGTATCTGTCCTTGCGGACCATGTCCACCCCTACATGCGAATAATTTTTCCTCAGAATGATGGCATCTACCAGCAGGACAATGCGAGATGTCATACAGCTCGCAGTGTATGTGCGTGGTTCGAAGAGCACCAGGATGAGTTTACCTTACTCCCCTGGCCAGCAAACTCACCGGATTTAAACCCAATCGAGAATCTGTGAGACCACCTCGATCGGGTTGTTCGCTCCATGGATCCTCAACCGCGTAATCTAGCGCAGCTGGCCACGGCACTGGAGTCGGCATGGCTCAACATCCCAGTGAACACCTTCAGAAACCTAATTGACTCTCTTCCTGCACGCCTCGCAGCGGTCCGCTTTGCCAAAGGTGGTTATTCTGGTTTTTGAGAGGTGGTCACATTAATGTGACTGGACTGTGTAGTTGCTCCGCAATAAACATTTCTCTTCTAAAGCTGCGTTCCCACGATCTCTTGTAACGGAGGCGGCACCTCATTAACCGAAGTGTAGGGACGAGCGCGCGCCGCAGGTTAGGCCTCGCTTACCTCGCCGCCACATCCTCACCACGTTGCCTAGTGTCGTTTGACACAGAGCACCTTACAGCAACAGAAGGGGTGCGCACCTCTGCTGCAAACCGATGGCAACAGCGCACCGCTACACACGCCTGTGATGTTTACCGACTCAGAGTGGGTAGCTGCGTCTCGTCTCCGCTAGCAGAGGCGGCCCTGTTACCATGGCGTGTGGTTGAGTATTCGTCCCGTCCCGTCTCGTTACAAGACGTCGTGGGAACGCGGCTTAAGGATTTCTAGTTGTTTTCTTCTGTCTAGTGTAGCTAAAATAGTAACTTTGATTCGGGAATACGCGTTTAGATTTTATTAAATCGTTGGTGTTCTAGAACAAGTTAGCTACATGTTATCTCCTGTATTTACGTGTCACAATTCTAGCCTTACCATACTATCAGGCCCGCCGCAAGAGGGCTTGCACGGCGTGCACCGCACGTGGGCGGCACACCCAGGGGGGCGGCAAATTGTGTGATCGACTGTCGCTGCCGGAACTGTAGTGGAGTTAAAAAGAAAAAAGATCGCCGCGAAATAAATTTGACGCTCTTCAAACTCGATTTTGCCATCACTCTGAAGCTGAGCTGTAGTAAGTGACGGATCTACGGGGGAGGCAAACTTATGTAGTGGAGCTCGACTACCAGGGCGGGGCCCGTAGCAAATGTGAAGAAGAGCCCCTTGATTTTTGCCGTCCGGGGGGGAAATTGTAGGGCTAAAAAAAAAGGTCGCCCATGTAGACTAGGTGCGGGGCCCCCCTAGGAGGCGCGAGGCCCCCTAGACGGCGCGAGGCCCGTAGCATTTGCTACCTACTGCTACGTGGTTAATCCGGTACTGTCGACTACTGTATCAGGCGGCGGCAATGGGTAATAATCCGGGCGGCGGCGATAGTCGGCGTGGCAAGAACAATGGGGGAGGCAATCTCCCAGCTTTTGTCCAAGTTCGGAAAATTCCTAGATCCACCACTGGCTGTAGTTAAACAGGGGGCGGCATAATCGGTATTGCACACAGGCGTTCAAACAGATGGTGGCGGGCCTGCATACTATAGCCATTATAAGCAATTTCTACTGCACAAAAAAAAAATTATATATATATATAAGTAAGAATGAAGTTTCTCTCGGTGTTGAGGATTTATAAAATGCCCTCGAGTAACTAGAAGAGTTAAAGTGTTATCACGCGATATTTCGGAGATCACAATCACTGTCGTCATGTTCTGCCATCTTCACCAGAAGGATCTAAAATTCCGTGTCGCTCCAACTCAGTCTTATACAGTCCTGAGCCTAGGCGCATATAACGAAGCAGCAGGTCGTCGCCCGCGGTGTTAACGGTGGACACGGACAGCGGTCACGCGGCGCGTCTCGGAGCAAGTGTTTGACGCCTCTCACGTACGGTCGCCAGAGAATATGCGTATAAGGTGATACTCCGACACGAAAGAGTCATATAGCTATTGAATGTGCCTATTACCATGCTACCTGCCTTGCCTCTAGGGAGCGTCCATAAACCACGCGGTTCCTTTATGGTCTCTCGCTACCATTTCATAAAAGTTAAATCATAATATCAATCTCTACCAATGAAAAAATTACTGTGCATACCACGTATTTAACCCAATACTGCAACCAGAAGTAACGTCTTATTTTATAGACCAGTGTTTCTCAAATTTTTAGCTACATGTACCGCTATAAAATTTCCCAGGCAATGGGGAACCCCCTCAACAACAAAAAATTTGCAACTTTTGTTTTTTAAGCTCCACTGCTGGCAACAATGAGCGATATTCACCATTGTGCGTGTTATACGCTCGAGATAGCCTGTCCGCCATAACGTAAATCTTGTCACGAACCCCCTATGATCAACTGGCGAACCCCTACGGGTTCGCGTACCCCACTTTGAGAAACCCTGTTGTAAGCCATACAAATTTTATCTGGTAAGAAAACGCTATGAATTTTTAATCGTCATCTTATTATGCTATCATCGATATCTCTTTTATTTTATGATCCATTGTGAAATAAGGTTTGATTACATTACAGCACATGTAAAATCAAATGTAAATATTGGCTGTGTTGTCGGGAGACCGAAGGCCATCATAAAATAATATAAATAAAAAATATTTTGGTCCCCCCACGTAGTCTGACGTTTTATTCTCTACGCCCCTACGCTGCTATTGGTTATTTAATTTGGTGTTACTACTGTGTGTTTATTATTGTTTTAAAACTAATTGATGTGAATATGTTCAATTAAATGTAATAGCGTTTCCACAGATAGTAATGTGTGTAGCTGGCGGGGTACTATAGTATCTTAGTCTGTAAGCTTAGATAGTGAATATCTTTGGTAGAGAGTCGTGAGTCGTGAGCTAACGTTCGCGCGGTAAGGCTGGCGAGCGATCTCCGTGAGTGATTGTTAAACAGTACAGTTACTGAATTTTGTGGCGAATGGTGTAAATTGGTTTACTACATGCGCACATATTCAAGAAAGCTAACAGGAGGAATCCACTATTGACTAAATTACGTAAAAGACCCATAGGGGCAGTTCTCAAACAGTACTTCCCAGTCAAAGAAATCAGACGGTGCATAAGGTCTCTAATATAGTTTCCTCCGTCGGCTGCAACTTGTGTTTCCAATGGGCATACGCACAGTAGTCATAGGATCGCCATACGGCGGCTAGAGACGAGCCAATGTCTGTCCCAATCTGCAGGAGCAATCAGGAGGGCAATCAATCCTTCCACACATCACAATCTCGCTCTCATTTTTAGTTTACATTGTGATCGCATTACTGATAGTTTGCAAGCGCTTAACAATGGCTCCTTTTATTTCAAAACAACAAAATAGACATCGTTTTAACAATAAACTGTACAACAATTTGCGCTGAGAGAAAAAGAAGATATTGGGTGAAGAAATGGAGTTTATTAAGAAAAAAGTTATCTTACATGAACATTTTGAGAAGCCTAGAGCCAGAAGATTTTAGAAATTTTCCGAGCGTAGATTCTGAAAGTTTTGCAGAGATACTGCGCTTAGTGACCCCTTACAAATATAAATACCCTAATGCGTGAAAGTATAAGCGCCAGAGAACGATTAGCCGTTACTGTGCAATTTTTGGCAAGTAGACAAAACCTATGAGGATATGAAATTTAGTTCGCCGATTTCCCCACAAATGCTTTCAGACACCGTTCCTGAAACATGTTGGACTATCTACAAATGTCTAAAACACTACATGCCGGAAAAATAAAGACTGCAGCTGTTACTTCCTGGAGCAATTCCTTGTGAATTTCGAGCAAAACTCCAAGTCCTTCTGGCGTATTTCGTGGATTATGTAATTTTTGTTGTATTTCTTCTACAATTTTTGGTGTATATTCTTATAAAGTTCGAAAATATTCGTCCACACCTCTCTCTCTCTCTCTCTCTCAACATTTTTAACGACACACACACGACTAATCGCACTAGCTCCCTGCTCCAAGCCGACTGACCGGAAATTCTTTCTCGCCGAGCGTGATGGTTGTGCGGTTAACGCTCTGGCCTCGCATTCTGGAGGACGCGGGTTCGAATCCCCGTCCAGGCATCAGGATTTAGGTTTTTAATGGTTTCCCCACATCACTCCAGGTGAATTTCGGGATGCTTCTTTTAAAAGGCCATGGCCAAATTCCTTCCCATTCCTTGTCCCCAGTCCCATCCCGCCTCTAATGACCTCGACGTCGACAAGGCGTAAAGCAAAAAGTAAAAAAATGTCTCAGTTATTGTTATTGCTCTCTGCACGTCTCAATTTGCTCCCTGTCTGCAGGGACAATCTTTAAATTTTTTGTGGGGCTCTGGCAATCTCCCGATATCGGGAGTATGAAACCCAATTTGTCTACGTACGTGGCAATCTGCATGGCTGCTGCTGGATTGCCCCTGCAGATTGGGACTGAAACTGGGTCATCTGCAGCCGCTTATAGACTTGTTTATCAGTTTATCAATAGAGGTAAATGAAAGTCGTAGTTACTGCGTTTTTATTGACCACTGAAGATGGTTCCAAATTCGTTTCAAAAGACAGCAATTCGTTGCGAGTTGTAATAGGAGCAGAAACTCTAGTTCAATGCGAACTGACGACTGAGAAGCGGAGCAGTCCGCCAGAACGTAAACTGAATTTAAAGCGGAGGCAGAGGGCGGCCATCGCGGACTCTGATCACGTGCCGAGCTGCGACCCACTGCAGCCCCAGGGCGGCTCCAATCACAACCAAACACACCAGCAACAACAACGACTAGCAGTCGGCAATTAATCTCACAGCTACAGCCAGCAAATCACACCAAAAACAAATAAAGCACAGAGTGCCTCCCGCCACAGTATACGACTGTGTGTTTCAACCTTTTTCAACTAGAGGAACAGTAATACGTCTAAAATAATCGTACGGTCCACTAACTTGTGCTGCTGACGTTTTTTTTTTTTTTTTTTTTTTTTTTTTTTTTTTTTTTTTTTTTTTAACGTATATGTACATTAACAAAATACAGCAGAACCTCGCTGGGTCGAATCTCGATAAGTCGAACTCCTCTGCAACTCGAAAGAAACCTTTGTTCCCTTCCCTTAAAGTTCCAAAACCTCCATTACCCGAAATCTAAGACGTCGATAAGTGGAAATAATCAGTATTTATAAGAACGAAGTCTTTCTCGGCGTTGAGAATGTATGAAGTGCTCTTGGGTGACAAGCCGAGTCAAGAATGCGTTGTCACACGATATTTCGGCGACTAAATTCACTGTCGCCATCTTCTGGTGAGAATTTCATACATAATCAGTATTTACCTACAAGGTACTTCAGTCAAAATTTTCCATCTATAACTCAAATATATATATATATATATATATATTTGACCTCTGCATCTCGAATATATCAATGTTTGATTCTACTACGTCTACAACTCGATGATTTTAAATTAATAACCTCTATAGCTCGAAGCGAAAATATGTAAGGTACCGACTTTACGAATATTGCTGGAAATGCTTTCTTAGAAATAATTTGTAGGAGTGTGTAATAAAAAGGGTTTCTTCCAATTTTTTTTTTTTCGAAGAAATGATTACCGATTTTGTCGAATGACATCAACACGTGTTTACTGGATGTCCCTTTATTTCATTTGGGGTATTTATTGTTATGAATTGTTGTGGCTTTAGCTTGAGCTCAACTGAAGCAAGTCTTAAATATCACAGAATCGGTTTGGTTCTACTGGCATACGTGTCAATTTCTGATACAGTACACAAACGCTATTACTGAAGAATGAGTGCTGTGAAAAGTAAATTGAAAACTTTGAGTCTCTCTGAAAAGTTGGAAGTGCTTAAAGCTGTACAGAACTTTAAAAAGAAGAAAGACGTTGCTGATCAATTTGGCTTACCGGTGAGTACTCTGTCAACAATAATAAAAAATGAATCGAAAATTACGAAAAAATTTAAAGCAGACAAGATTTGTTCTGCAAAAGACAACGAACTGCAGAATTTTCCAACTTGGAAGAATGCTTCTTCAAATGATTTAAGAATAGTCGAAACCAAAGACATTAGTGTTACTGGACCACTACTACAAGAAAAGGCAAGTTATATTACCTGCGATTTTTTATTTTTAATGTTTACATATACCTGCAAATTCATAAGATGGAAATAAACTTTGCTTCTGTAACACGAATTTTTATTTATTTCACATCTGTATTTCAAAATTAGGTAGGATATAATATCAACCTGTGCAATCCGAGCATGTACCTACAAAAACCTCTCTAACTCAAAACCTCTATAACTCGAATAGTTTCGCGTCTCCCTTAAATTTTGAACTACCCCTAACCAACTTCCACTGTATACTAATTGTTATAGGCACGTTCCGCGGTCCCTTAACATCTATATTTGCATTTAGGCCCCCATGTAACGATAAATAACTTAATCCTCAAAGGAACACCTCTGCCTGTGGATAGACATTTATAATAATAATAGTGCGGCCAACACATCATAAAGATCCCAGATCTTTGCTGGTGGTTTAAATGCTGATGGCTTATCCATTGCATATCAATAATTTTATTAATTAATTTATAGTATTGTAAGGAAACACAGTTACCTTTCACACTAAGCCGATGTTTTGTTATTTAATATTATCATTTATAATGCATTCCATGCTTAATATTTTTTTGTCGTTCCTTAAATTTTTATGAGCTG
This sequence comes from Vandiemenella viatica, assembly GCA_031002005.1. Lineage (NCBI taxonomy): Eukaryota > Metazoa > Arthropoda > Insecta > Orthoptera > Morabidae > Vandiemenella > Vandiemenella viatica. The sequence goes on from JARYHS010011408.1 coordinate 17,167,353, forward strand.
CGATGCAATTTTTTTTTTTGTTGCTATATATTTGGTTTAAGCTAGTATGCCAGTCTGAGTATCTTTGAAAATTGAGAAGTGAGAAGTAAGGGAGTGGGGGTATCTTTGGGAGAGCCTCTAGAAGGAGCAATGGCGGGTATAATATATATATATATATATAGAGAGAGAGAGAGAGAGAGATACATAGAGAGATAGAGAGAGAGAGCGAGAAAGTGTGTGTGTGTGTGTGTGTGTGTGTGTGTGTGTGTGTGTGTGTGTGTGTGTGTGTGTGTGTGTGTGTACGTCACTCTCGCACAAAAATGTGGTTAATTTGTGAAGTTTTCAATAGGACATTGAAAGAGTTACCTGAACACGAGATTTATGAAGCAACGTGCCTTTAATCACCTCAATATTGAAGAAATGTAGAGCCTTAAAAATGCAAAAGCAAAAAAAAAAGCTGTGTTTTAGCCTGAAACAGGCCTGTCTGCCTCAAGCACTATATAAATTTCAAACCTCAAATTACTATAAACTTACACGTTTTCTTGACTCAAAACCGACTATCATATTTACAATTCCATGTGAGTTTTATAGAAGTTAAGGCTGAGGAAAAAGTAATATTTTTTTATTTCAATGTTTGCTGTCTGGGAATACACCATTAAATTTCGTCAAGCACAGGATTAAGCTTTTATTTTTATTTATTTTTTTTTAAATAATTTTCACTGGGATATAAAGACGAAAGCGGCCGTGTAGGGTGTCAGGGATTGGAATGAGTTACCAAGAGAAATGATGAATAATTTATCAAAAACGTTTAAAGAATTTAAAGTTCAAACTTGTAGAGGGCAAATGTAGGTGGCTGCAGGATAGGGGGAAGATGGGGGTGTAGGGAAATTGCCACCGGAGCCTGTGCTCCATTACAATTAAATTAAATCCTGGGCCGTTTTTGCTGTCGGGTCTATCTATAAACGCTACTACCTATTATCGACCATATCTCGTATTTAAACGACGAACATATCTAATGTAGACCTACTTTGCGAGTTGTGACTAAAATACTCGAACCTTTTTTGTTTTGAGTGTACTTTAGATCAATGATAACAAAAAGGCCAACTTGGCCATTGTGTCTGTGACGTCACGCAGATGACAGGAAATGATTGCACTGTCTGCGCACGTAAGTGCATAAGGGAATGAATTTCATCCAAACCTAAAAATTGTCTTTTGTTTATTTAAGACAACGAATTAGGTGTAGAAATTCATTTGCGCTCTATTCTCTGTAGATGAACTAGGTCACAAAATGAGCTTTTTTTTTTTTTTTTTGGACTGAAAATGATATACGTATTTTGTTTAAATTGACATGTTACTTTCTGTTAATACGACGATTTGAAGCTTAAATTCTTGAATTGAGATTATTTATGCTCTAACGTCTATAGCGGTTACTACAAGCAGATCTCTTTCTCCCATAAAATTTTGGGAGCTTTATTAAATCGTTATTCGCTAATGAAATTAGGCTTTCGCTAATAAACTTTTCGAGAATAACATAAATTTACGTCACTTTTGACGGGCTTATAAGCTAATACATAAACATTCAGTTATGAAATAATAGTTCGAAGTGTGTCGCGTCCTAATACATACCTATAATAAATTTGACTGGATTTGAACGATGACACTTAAATTGGAAGCTGCAATGTAGTTCGGCATAGGAGAAACATAGAATGGAGTATATTTATTTCTTAATTTTTTTTGGCCATCTCTCGACTGGTTTGATGCAATCCTCCATCCCTTCCTATCTTGCGCTAACCTCTTTATCTCTACATATCCCTTACAACACACGTCCTCAATTATCTGCTTCATATATTCTAATCTCTTGTCTTCCTCTACAGTTCTTACTTTCGAGTGTTCCCTCCACTAACAAGTTAACCAATCCAGCATGTCTCAAAATATGACCTACCAGCCTGTCTCTTCTTTCTGTAAGCTTCTTCCACAAACTTCTTTCCTCAACCACATGTCTATAGACGGCAGCACTTGATGTTCTGTGCCTGTGACTCCAACTTCGCGGCTGTATTTCTGACTACTAGCTACAGCACGGGTCCGCAACCTATCGCATAGTATTCCCACATAACACTATCATTCCCTCGATAAGCCCCAAACTATAAAAGCAATCGCCTACCTGATGTGCAATTGAATCGCTCGCCGCCCCCTAGTATTAGGAAAAAATCGCTTGTTGCCGATTATTTTGCTGAATTTCTCTGATGGGGAAAAACGTTTCCCGCCGTTCATCCAACTGCAAATCTCTTCATTGTCGCGACTACATTGTTTACTCCCCCGTGTAATTGTTTTATAGCATTACAAGGGACACCCAAGATAAATAAATCTCGTAAAACACGTGTGCCCGTGAACGGATTCCGGCCGACGAATTTGCGATGCAGATCCATCGAGCTAGTTCGTACGACGGGGTGGAAGGTAGCAATCAACGGTGTTCAGTTCCAAACTAGTTTTCCGTCGGCGCAAAATTACCCGCTTTCAGTTCTTAGAGGTACAACATGAAAGATATCGTTAGCACGTTTCCAATATGAGCGCACAATTTGTCTTCGTTCAGAAACTGCTATCTCTCGTGTTCCGCTCTCTCGGACACGAAGAAACTCGCTAATTAACGATCCGGTGATTAAAAACTAATGAAGCGGACGGACGGAGACTAATGCAGGACAGCACGCCACGTTAATTAGCACAGCCAAATTCATTAAGCCTGCGTTTAATTTTCATCACGGCGTATACCTCGGTACGACAACTTGACAGCTCGTACAAGAGATTAGCACGTTGCACAATTTCTGTTTTCTACACATAATTATCCACTAAGCGGTCAGTGATCAAGGCGTTTGATTTCTAAAGATTAGGGTTCGGTCTCGGGTTCAAATTCCGGTGGGTCCATGAATTTTTAAGAGTTGTGTTTGACTAAATGAGCCACTCCAGGACTTTCCATCGTTCGGATTCCACGTTAAATTCAGGGGTTAAATGCGCGGCAAATCTAAACTGTCGCATAGGCGGCCGAACAATCCTATTTTCCGACCACCGGCCAAGATTGAAAACATACTGCGCTCTCCCATAGACGAGATAGCGCAACGAACATCCGGAGTATATGACATTCCTTGCCAATGCGGAAAGGCTTACGTCGGGCAAACCGAACGATGCATAAGGCAAAGGTTCGCTGAACTTTCACGCAAGATCCGCCAGGGTCAAACTGACAAGTCACCAGTTGCCAGCACAGCATCGACACGGACTACAGAAATTATCGTTCGCACGACAAGTTACTGGGGCAGCATTTTTTCAGAAGTTGTCGAAAATCGTTTATAAGGTAATCTAGTAAACAGAGATACTGGAGACGATTGATCCAGAAAATAAGATTACGTCGGAATTTGTGAATAGCCTCTCTATCTACGACGCCAACAGTCGACGCCTATATGTAGCGGTTGCACGCGGTATATAAGCAACCCCATCACGAGCAGGCAGCAGTCACTTGACAATGGCGGCAGAGTATATGACCGCCGAAACGTCGTGTTATACAAACGCACTCACTCAGCTAGTTTCCAGAGAAAATTTCATCTAATCCTTAGGGATATTCCAACCAATATTGCCGCACCTGTTTATTTTATTAGAGATCAAAAGGTGCCTGATTCAAATCACCTTTTCAGCAGGGATATTCAAAGGCCTTTAAGCCGATTTTCACTCCAGACAAAGCTTGGGATGTAATCTGAAATAATCCAGAAGGCTTCCGGATAGTTCTGATCCCTTATTACTAAAAAAGAGAGAAGAAATCTGAAAGTATATACGAGTTCAGCACATTGATTTCCATAAGAACCACAAAAAATATATCCAGAAAAAAAATATTTTTAAGAACAGTGTTCTCAAATCGCGTATGAAGACGGAGTATATTGCCGTGTAGGATGGTTATTTTAATCTAATATGCTGAACCGCCCCTGCAGAAAACTAAACTTGACGACACAAAGAATGGCGAGATTAGATCAAACCTAGAGCTAAGGGAATCCAAGAGAGAGAGAGACTTAGGTCATCAAGACTTAAGTGGTTTGGGCCTGTCAAGAGAATGACTAGTACAAAACTACCAAAAACTTATTTGGAAAAAAGGATAGTAGGCAAAAGATCGGTGGGAAGACCAAGAAGAAGATGGACAGAACAACTAAAGGAGGACATAGAGGGAAGAGGCTGTAACTGGGAATATATCACGGACCAAGAAACTCTCCTGGATAGGAGACAGTGGAAAACGATCGTATACAACAACCAAGGCTCGTAAACCACACCCGGGAAACTGGAGATGGTCCCCAACGATAATGATGATGACGATGCTGAACCGCAAGCTGTGACTCCATTTTTGGACACAATAACACTGAACAGAAAAGTAATGGCGGTAATTTAGTATCGCGCCGCGGTGGGAAGTGGGACGGATAAAGCAGGGTGTAGAAAGTTTCTTCCTTCGTGCGGACGTTAAGCAGCAGGCTAGGCACTGCGGTAGTCGAGATTTATGGCACTGCGACGTAACGAATGGAACGGAGACGGCCGGGAAGGACCTACGTTTCCGCTGACTCGGCGCACCTAACGAAGTGGTTCAAGGACAATGGTACAACTCAGGTCGGAACCTCAAGGTCAGTGACAACACTATATTGCTCTTTTATTTATTTAAAGGTTTATTTAGCCTGGCAAGATTAGGGCTGTCAAACCCTCTCTTACATCATACCAGTTGTTCATAATAAATAATATACACCTTACCCAAACTGGCAGTATACAACACTTATATAACATTTGGTCTAAATTAAGTTCAAGAGTAATACCTGTATTAACAAAATACTTAATATTTATGAGTAAAATACTAACTAAAATCTTAATAGTATTAATGTTTAACTATTTAATCATTTAATGGTATAAACTATAGTGGAAGTTAATACTAATAGGATGAAGAAACAAGACACAAACTAATAATAGGGAAGGCACAATAAACAGGTGGACACAGTATAAATCAATATGATTCAAATCTAAAATTAAGTTATGCATGGAAGGAGAGGTCTTTTAGCTATTGCTTCAGTAAGTAATGCTTTCTCAAAAGAGTTTTAAATGGGCCGATTTTTTTTGGTAGTTCTCATTTTCAGGGGAAGATCATTCCACAGTCTAGCCGCTGAAATGAAGAAGGAATTGGCTAGGGTTTCCAAGCTGTGGGAGTGGATAGTTAGTATGTTTGAGTTCAAGGATCTGGTGTTAATATTACGGGAAAGTCGTAGGTATGAGTTGTTGGAACAAAGGTAGGCGGGAGTTTTCAGATGTATGAGGCGGTGAAGGAGACAGTGTGTGTGGAATCGTCGTCGATCCCAAACGCGCAACCACTGCAAGCGGTCGTATGAAGGTGAGACATGGTCATACAGTCATAGGTCACAGATGATCCTTACGCAGGAGTTCAGAACAAGTTCAAGTTTCCTTATGTCTGCCGAACTCAAATTTTGCTGAACAACGTCACAGTAATCGATATGGGGAAGCAATAGAGTCTGTAATAATTGCTTTTTCAAATGAATGGGGAAGAATTTCTTACATTTATACAGAGCATGAAGAGAAGAGAAGGTTTTGCGACATACTGAGATAGTATTTTCAGATCAGTTTAAATTACTATCTACATGAAAGATGATCGTTTATTTTATGTTTTCGTCGACGTCCACTTGCTTTAATAAGTGAAGAGCGACGAAGTTATTTTTCCCGTCTATCTTTATTCAAGTTTAACAGATCCCATTTATGTAAGTAGGAGCTCTGAAGAAATATTAACAGACAACTTGCAAACAAAAATTTAGAGGCTCGCGTGGCAGTAATGACCCAGTGACGGGGTTTTTATTGGCTGCGCATTCCGCTCCTGATGTAGCCATCTTAACCTAACACGGTAATCCTACCGGGTGTTGTGGACATACAGTTTAACGTGGGACAAGAACCACAGAAACGTTCTGGCGTACTTCACGTCGCACAGCAAGCTGTGTGTGTGTGTGTGTGTGTGTGTGTGTGTGTGTGTGTGAGGTAAAGGTCGAGTTAAGGACCTTCACAAATCCCGGCCGAAAGCGGAGTTCGAACCGGGAAGTTTTCTACCTCCAGACACCAACCATTAGACCGTTCAACTTCCAATCAACGTACTGTGTAAGAGTTAGGTAATAGTGTAAACGATTATGCACGCGGTTTTATCCATATGGGATATTTAATTAACTAAGGGACTTAATCAGTGCTGGATAAAGTACGGATGGGAGCTGCCACACTGTAAAATCACAGCACCGTTCCTTTATTATGAAGCCGATGTTTGTACTTCCTGCCGTTTTCCCCCGCAATCGATTAATTGCACTGATTCTAATAGTGGTAAGTTGTGCACCACACGTCAACGAATAACATTTCACGAAACCTTTTACCGATTCGAAACATTTAGAGAGAAATATTAACAACATAATCCTTTCGTACTTCGATAGGATTAAAAATATAATAATAATTTTTTTTCTCCTGGCCACAGAAGACGCCAAATGATATAATCAACGTCATCGAATTGTTTCACTGAGAGGGCGGAAGGGGAGAGTGTATCACTTAGCAGATATCTGTCACTTAACTCATGGAATACAGCAAAACTAAATTTTAACATAAAAAAGTTAGGTATTTTACCGGAGAACACATTGACTGCCTTCCAGTTCTAGCCGTTGACAGATGAGCACTCCTTTTACTGTACCCAGTTGCAGCAGAAAACAAGATAGTTTCCTGACCGGTTTAGCAAGTGATCCTAGTGCGTGCAAAGTACGCTCTTACATTCCTTTAGGTTTCAGTTTTATTTCGTTCGCCACATTCAATATTAGAAACGAGGTAAACACAAACTGCATATGCCGACCTACCTGCGGCGTGACCGTATCCTGTATTTACAGCCTACCTTCTTCGGAATGCGGTTACATTCTGCCCTTCACCAGGTAACACAGAGAAACCACTGGGTGAGTGGTTAACCTGTCACCCTAGCATTCTGCAAGTCCCAGATTCGATCCCCGGTTCGACCATACAGATTTCGGGTTTATATAATATTCAATTTTTTTCTTTTCTTATTTACGGCTCCTCGACGTCTAAGTCATTAGAGTCGGGATAGGATGAGAGGCTGGAAACAGGGCGGAATTTGGTCATGGTCTTTTGAAGGAAACATCCCGATATTCGCCTGGAATGATTACAGGAAACTATGGAAACGTGAACTCTGGATCGGCGTCCGTTAACGCTAAGTGATTAAATGTTACAGAAATTATAAGAATACTAGTATATTAAATATAAAAACAGGGTCCGGATGCGATAGAAGTTAGTGAATTTTGCTACTTGGGAAGTAAAATTGTAACCGATGGCCGAAGCAGCAATGATGAAAGCAGAATAGCAGTGGCAAAAAGAGCCTTCTTAAAAAAAGAGAAATTTTTTGTTTCAAATATTGATCTTGGAATTAGAAAGAACTTTTTAAAACTACGTGTGGAGCACAGCACTTAATGGTAGCGAAACATGGACTTTAGGGATACCGGATATAAAGAAAAGTGAAGCATTTGAAATGTGGTGCTACAGAAGAATGCTGAAAATTAGGTGGACAGACAAAGTAAGAAATGAACGCGTTTTGGAAATGATGGGTGAGAAAAGAAGTTTGTGGAAGATTACAGAAAGAAGAGAGAGGCTGGTAGGTCATATTTTGAGACATGCTGAAGTGGTTAATTTGTTAGTGGAGGGAACAGTCGAAGGTAAGAACTGTAGAGGAAGACAGAGATTAGAATATATGAAACAGATAATTGAGGACGTGGGTTGTAAGGGGTATGTCGAGATGAAAAGGTTAGCACAAGATAAGAAGGGATGGAGGATTGCATCAAACCAGACGAGAGACTAATGGCAGCAAAAAATAATAATAGGCCTACTAATGCCTGGCCGCTCACGTCCCAGGGTCGATGCTACGGGATACTACTAGTCGTCCTTGCTTTGATTCGACCGTCGGTATCATCGTAAAGTGTAGCAGTCCTTGTCCTGCTAACGCAGGTAAACACAGTTATCGCGGCCAGAGCCTGTTAGTTGCAGTGGCCCTGACCGACTGCCCGTCAGCGAGCATCGATCCAGTCCTCCACAATGCCAACGTAGTGCTGGTGTCTTGGGGAAAAAAAATGTCCTAAAAAAATCTTACCGGTGTCAAAGCACAACCAACTAATCACAGAAATATTAAACCTATGTCCCTCCACACCTGCTTTACACCTTGAAGCCATTTTGATTTAAAAGATAAAGGTATACACAAGATGAAGTATTTTAATGGTTCGAGTGATTTTGTGAACAAACCGGTCGTAACTAAACCTTACGCAAAATAGCCGCAGACGACATATTATACTGAAACAAAAAATAACATTGCAATGTTGTTGCAGGCCATGTTTCCACAGTTGCTTAATTAATTACCAGTTGAAAGATAACGCCAATGCAACTGTTTAATTTATTTATTGTTGCGTCGTACGCGTTTCACCTCTCATCGAGGCATCATCAGCGACGAATCTGTGTTACAGTTTTATACACATTTTTATGCTATTATTAGGTAATTATGAGCATAAGATATTTTTTTTATATAGGTGATAGTTACTTACTATTTACATTTGTTAATATGGCATGCAGCTGCGTATCTCCGTTTTTGTTTATACGAACCATGTTTTGCTTGTATCATATTTACAATATTGTGCTCTCACATCATTCAACGCACCAGAGACAATACATAAACAAACCAGCTGGTCCCAACAGACGACTGAATGATGATGAGAAAGCACAATATTGTAAATATGATACAAGCAAAACATGTTTTGTATAAAAAAAACGGAGATGCGCAGCTGTATGCCATATTAACAAATGTAAATAGTGAGTAACTATCAGCTATAAAAAAAAAAATTATGCTCATAATTACCTAATAATAGGATAAAAATGTACATAAAACTGTATATAAAAACTGTAACACTGATTTGTCGCCGATGATGCCTCGGCGAGAGGTGAAACGCGTACGACGCAACAATAAATAAATTAAAGTTTTATTGGCGTTAACTTTCAACTGGTAAAAAATAACAGCTTAAATTATATACGAAGAAAGTACCAATGTTTCCTGTACACCGCGTGATTTCCAACACGGTGTAATTTTAACGCAAGTTTCATTGGTCCATGAATAACGTAAAAGGAGTAAATTGGCGATCAACAACGCGAATAAAACACACTTATTAACCAGACCAGCTACAGCCCCTATCGTACGTTATATTGGTTGATGTAAACCTTTTAGTAATCACGTTAATACGTATTGTACGCCTTCACTCTGAGGTTTTTCATAACACTAATTCACTAGCCTATGATTTCCGTGTACTTAACCACTCAGTCATGGACTGACGTCGCCCTCCGCCTTTTTTTGGCTAAAGACTTTACGCGTCGTCGACGTCGAGGTCATTAGACGACAATCTATTTAAGACAGATGCAACACATCTTCTGCTTTAGAAACTAGAGTTGGACATCGACTAGGCACCCAGACAGTAAATCTAGTACAATATTGACAGTTATTGTTTAAAATAGCGTTGTCGAATAGGACCTAGCAGAAATTCAAGACTCATTCAGTTGATTGTCATAAAACCGACCCTTATTAAGACCAACACGCATTACCTTAAACTTCATGTACCAATCCATGTATTTAATTCATGTAACAGTGTCGTGACTGCATGTACTTTCCAACATTTCTCCACCACATTTGGGGAGAAAATCAATACTGCTTAGAAAATTGAAAGGAGTGGAAGAAGTGGAAAAAAACAACATGATTCCTCTGCATGGTGACCTCCTTCACCTGCCTCGCTCACGATTAAAATATAGGAGACCTGCCCACATGGAAGCAGCCAAGCTCAGAAATAACAACTTGTATGAAGTGTGGAGAAATGAGTGGGAAGCCAACAGCCCACACAATTGTGTTCCAGGTTTGACCTGCCTACTAGGCGTCTTTGGTGTTAACAGAATAGATTTCGGACAGGTCACGGAGTGTGCAATGTAACCGTACATAAGTGGGGTCTCCGTGAAGATGCGTTGTGTGACTGTGGTGGTATGCAAACTGCTGACCACATTGTGATGGACTGTCCAGTAAGAAGACTATCTGGAGGTCTGCTCACACTAAACCATCTACAGAAAATGGCTGGAACCCCTAGATACAGTTATCTGATCAACATGTATTTTGTTTGTCTTTTGCATACGATGATGATGATAATAATAATAATAATGTCACGGAGAAAACCACAATCAGAGTCCTTGGGCGTAGCAGGGTCGTTGATGAACACACTTACTTTAACGCAACGAAGCTTTATTAAACAGTTCGTACAGTACAGGAGCACGGAGCGAACTGACTCCGGCTAGAAGGGAGTATCACTTATATAATAAAGAAGTCTATTCTTATATAGTAATGAACAGTCTAGAACATTAACACTAGTTACAACAAGAACATTCCAGAACAGTTTACGCAAAGCTAAGAAATTAAAATTTTACGGGATTTGTTGGATTCGAACCCACGACCTTTAGTCCCACAGTCTCTTAGCGTAACCACTACACTACAACAGTCTTTCCTTCTTCATGGCCTGATCCTCTTGATGTGCGACAATAATAATAATAATAATAATAATAATAATAATAATAATAATAATAATAATAATAATAATGATAACTAATTCAGAGTGGAACGACATTAACTAGCTGGATGTTTGCAACACAACGCTTTCCGAGGCTAATTTGCACATCTTTCGGTAGAACTAACACCATTTTATGACGCTGTTTTGCATTTTTTTTTTCTGTGTTGTCCCCCTGTATCACTGTTGAGAACTATATTAGCAGATTGTCCCGCACTGCCTCTTCCCGTTTGCTCGAGACATGCTGTTTCTGCGTATTGTCTGTACACACTGCTGGTCTCTAAGATGGCAGCCAGCGTCAGTCATCGCTGGTTGTTGGCTGGCGGCTCCCCTCGCCGTGAATAAACAAGTCAATCAGAGACTCGCCCCGCCCACGACACTCCCCCGCCAGCACGCACCGCACCGACTAGCGTATAATCAGCCACCCACTGTACAGTTCTGTCTTCATCTCTTCCATATCGGCCATCTAAGGACATTCATTTCGTTGCTTCTTTCTCGACTTCCAACGGTTAATCCATTCACTTTGACGTTTCCTCCATTATTCCATCCATATGCTATTACATTTCCTCTTCTCTGGAAACCCCTGAAATTTTCGGAAAATCTCCTGAAAGCTGCTCTATCTTGTATTATATCTTCTGTTATTCCGATCTCAGTCACATCTTTCTTTACTCCTTGGATCCACTGGTTGCCATTCTTATGCTTGTAAACAACGTTGAAAATTCTTTTTGTAAGTCTTCTGTTATCCATTCTCATTATGCGAGCAAAAAAAACTGATTCTCTCTTTCTGATCGTGTCTGACATCCTTTCAATTTCTTCTTCTTTGTATAGATCTTTATTCCTCCGGTTTCTAAACTCTCATTTTTCAATTTTAAGTGGTCCCCAAATTTTCCTCAAGATTTTCCTTCCCTTTTCCTATTTCTCCAGTTTTCAGAGAGAACAAACATTCTGAGACGTACAGACCTTCTGGTTTGATTGCTTTGCTGTAGTGTTTGATTTTAGTTTTCGTTGACAGATTCTTCTTGTTGTATGTATCTTTAGGCAGTTGGTATGCTAGTTCTAGTTTTCTTGCTCTTGATCAGTTTTATTCCTTATCGAGCCCATTAATCAGAACTGCTTCACTTAGCTATTTAAATTTATTGACCTTGTTAATTTTTCCATACTCTGTTTAGTACTGTGGGTGAATACCTAATATTGTGTATGAATTTAGTCTTCTCAAAGTTTATATTGTTTACAAATATCCATAATGTAGTTAACGTTAATTAGGTAGCACTTTCTAGTTCTTCAGTTGTACAGAAAACATCGACCATGACCCTCTAAAACGAGAGTTCAACTTTAAGAAACTGTTCTAATTAGAAAAAATATTTTTGCATCTGAAACGATCAGAATTTCTAATAAAACCATCCGCGGCAGTCGTCCAGTATCTCCACGGCACATTCTCCACTAGATCCGCGATATCTCTAAGCGGCCACTGTTTATAATTTTTCGAAAATCAATAAAATATTGAAATAGGAAGTTTCTTTAACGTTTAGGCTGAAGGAATTTAAAGTTAAAAAAAAGTTGAAGGGTAGAAGAATTTACACTCAAAATATACTACACATAAATAACAAAAATATAACAAGAAGAAAGGGATAAATAGATTACCAGAGAAATTGGCAGCGGAGCATTCACTCCATCGAAGTTCATTTTCTGCAATTTAACTGAAATAGTTGTCAATAATATTAAACACACTTAACGTATTTATAAGAACGGTAACTGCATTTCAAACCCGTGGCTAAGAGAGTAAAGGGTTTGTTGCTCTACAGCCAGACAGTTAGAATTAGTACTAAGCTGTTTACCAAGATATCACGACAGGGTTCAAATAAATAAAAAAAAAGCCATAAAAGTTAGCAGAATTTGAAGCTGGGGCAGTGCAGCATTCAGAAAATCCAGTCCAGTTACTAACAGTGACTAATCAGAAAAAAACTGATTCCAAAATATAGTAAAACTCAATAACCAAGCAAGCATTTTAGCTTCAAAACAGAACAGGAACTGAAGCTAAGCAAAACAAGACATTATAAAATTTCCTTTAAATACTCAAGGCGAAATATACTCCCCCCTACCCCCGTCTCCCCACACACACTATGTGAATTTGATTTTTTTTTTCCTTATGACTTTACGCCTCGTCGACGTCGAGGTCATTAGAGGCGGGCAAGGACTGGGAACAAGGAACGCGAAGGAATTCGGCCATGGCCTTTTTGAAGGAACCATCCCGGCATTCGCCTGGAGTTATTTAGTGAAACCATGGAAAATACAAATCTGAATGGCCGGACGGGGATTCGAACCGGCGTCCTCCCGAATACGAGGCCAGCGCGCTAACCACCCATCCACCTCGGTCAGTGCGAATTTGAATTCTCATGTAGGTTAACATTTGGAATTTTACTACAATCCTGAAAGCTGTATTGAAACTGCACATTTATTAATTGTAGCGTGAGAACATTTTTCCACGTAAATTTACTGCAATCTAATTTTGCCTAACGAGAAACAAATAGAGGGTGGTGGTCGAGAAGAAAAGATTTAAACAATAAGCTTACAAAAAATTTTACAGGTAACAAATCATGTTTCAACATAAACACTCTACGATATCCGAATGTTGATAACGATTCCAAGACCGGAAATGAAAGGGATATTTTATTTTTATTTTTTAAATTGGGGCTTATGTTTCATTGACGTCAAGGTCATTACAACAGAGAGGATGTACAAGGATCGGGAAGGAAAGGGCCATGGCCTTTTGATGGAATCAATCCGGTATTCGCAAGGAGTGGTTTTGGGGAAACCATGGGAATCCGAAGTCCGGACCGGGATTCGAGCCCGCGTCCTCTTGGCATAACTGCTCACCCACCGCGGTAGTCGGTGATAACTTCTTTTAAAGCTCAACATTTCAGTCAAGGCGAATGTCAGACTGTGCGTAACGCCACTTGCGTAAATCTCGTCGAAGGACTAATAATTGGAGTATTGTCCTTCCTTGAGCTGCGTTGAGCCGGTAGCGGTAAGTGCGTCGAGGCGAGGTTTGGGCGCCTTAGCACTTGTTGCCGACGCTTTCCATTGTGAACAGAAGATGGCTCGAGACAAATCTGCAGGCTCCAACACCAATGACATGGAACTACAAAAATCACCGGCTTTGACCGAACAGAATCTGTGACCAAGTATCCAGTAAGGCGATACTATAGCCATTACATTATACTTATTGTGGGGGAAGGGCGTTTGAAAAAAACGTGTATTCTTCCGCGTTCATCTACAGCAACTTATACCTGAAGAGGAAAAACTATTTGCGAACAACATGCTTGTGAGCCGACACAGCGCTTCGTAGAAAATTGTTTTTACCACACTTTGCTGCGACAGACGCCATAAGGAATACTCACGCATCAAAATCTCAGTACCATGCTAGGCGTTTGATAGACACATTTTCCTGGGCTATGCCTATGAGTTTGCTACACCTATTTTCATTAAATTCCCGCACACCATTAAAATATTATGAAAAATGACACCATGACACTGTACAGGATTTCAACCTGTGATCGAAGAATATGGGACACATGGACTCAAGTAGAGTATTTAAATTTAATTCCATCTGAATCTTTTGCCGTCATCAGCCTCTCGGCTGGTTTGATGCAATTCTCCCTCTCTTAAATCTTGCGCAAACCTTGTCATCTCAACATACCCTTAAATCCTACATAATTAATTATCTGCTTCATATATTATAATCTCAGTCTTCCTCTATAGTTCTTACCTTCAACTGTCCCCTCCACTAAGAAACTAACCAGTCCTGCATGTCTTAAAAATATGTTTCGCCATCCTGTCTTCTTTCTGTAAGACTCCCAGTCCCACAAACTTCTTTCCTCACCTATATTTTCTAAACACGTTCATTTCTTACTTTATCTTTCCACTTAATTTTCAGCATCCTTCTATAGCACCACATCTCAAATGCTTCAATTTTTCTACTTTCTGGTATTTCTAAAGGCAAGACTTCGCTAGCATAAAGTGAAGTGCTCCATACATAGAGTTTAAAAAAAAGTTTTTTCTCAGTCCTAGATCAATATTAGAAACTAAAACATTTGTCTTAGAAGAAGGCTCTAGTCCCTAGTATTAATCTGCTTTTAACATCATTCCTGCTTCGGCCGTCAGTTGTAATCTCACTTTCTAAGTAGCAGAATTCATTTACTTTTCCTATTGCACCTCATCCTATTTTTATATTTAATCTACTATTGTGCTATCATTTCTACTACATTTCATCACTTTTGTCTTGCTTTGGCTTATATTTAGTCCAAAATATCCCTCCAAGATTTTGTTGATGCCATTCAGTAATTTCTTACTATCCTCAGTTTGTTTTGCTAACAGGACAACGTCATCAGAAAATCATAGCACCCTGATTCTAGCTGAATTAATGATATCGAAACAAAAAATAAATAAGTAAAAAATTTTCACATCAAATGTGATGCATTTCTCGTACTGTATAAGCCTCTACACCAAACTTTCTAGAAGCCATGAATATTTCGACGGTATTGGCAGGTAGCGCCTCATCAAATATCAAAGTACTGATACCATTCCGAAATGTATGAAATGCAGCGCACATGTAGTGCGTTTTACTGTCTGGAACATAACATCTTAGTAACTCGAAGTGCGTATTACAAACTTTTTTATATCTAGTTATTTTTGTTAACTTTTAACAAACTAAAAATTCCACTCTGTGATCTGAGAATAGTGTTGTGTGACATCCATTAGTATTAATAGTTCAGTGTAAACAATAATGTAAAAAAACCCGAAACTTTCTCGTGTAACCAAGTGCCAACTAAAAAACTAACACGCGTATAGTACTGTGCATTGATACTTTAATAGGCTATTCACTCAAGACGTCTGTAACCGGTAAGACACTGAGCGACATTTATTTAAGAATTAATTTAATGACAGTGTCATGAGAAATAGGTCGTAAGGGGGCGTCCATAAATTACGTGAGGTAAAATAGGGGGGGGGGAAGGTCCGGCGAAATCTCACCAAAGGGGAAAAGGGGGGGGGGGCAACGGAAATCTCACGTGAGGTTTTGGAAATTTTTGTTGCACTGGAGTAAAAGAAAAGTCTACAAATGATGTGAAAGTCGATTTTAGGGGGGTGGGGGTTGTAACATATACGCTAAGACTAAGTTTGTAAGTATTAACTTTTTAAAATGACAATAATCTTTGGTCCGCGGGCGCGGCCAAAGTAAATCATATATAGTAAGAGGGGTGTGTGTATGTGACAGAGAGAGAGAGAGAGAGAGAGAGAGAGAGAGAGAGAGAGATCGCTGAGGATGAAATTAAAAATGCAGGGAGTGTAATAAGAGTGTTTAATTATCTTGTTTTGATAAAACGTTTCATGTTGTTGGTGTATATGTGTGGTTTTTGTTATTAAACATCATATCCAACTAAATGCCTTACATCAATAAGCACAACCGGCCAAAAAAATAAAAGGCATCATCGGCAGGTTATAACCTGGCATTTCCCGGTGAGGTTGAATAGAAGATAGCCGGGTTATATGGTCCGGAAACCCGGAAAAAACGCCTCCCGCAATTTACGGATGGCCCCTTACGGACGAGATGCCCTGAATGTTAACATTTGACATACAGGTATATGTAAAAATTGGACGATACGAGTTATTTTTCCGTAGAGTTATTTTTTCACATTTCACAAGTGGTCGGTTGAGAAATTCTGTTTCCGGTACATCGGATTGTGTTTGCAATAGAGAGATAAAAAAACAATACTGTATGGTTTATTGGGGAGTGACCCCAAGGTGTGTGTGTGTGTGTGTGTGTGTGTGTGTGTGTTTGTAACGCGCGTGCGCTGTGTGAGGGGGCGTGGCGCCAACTCCCACATCACCAGCCGACTGCCTGGCTGGCGACTCGCAATGCGCACTTGTTTACTCCAAAGTCGCAGACATTCCCGGCTAGATTCATCTGGGCACGTGACAGCGTGGTAATCTGGAGAACTGGCCTGCCAGGACAGTGAAGTTTTCCTGAATCACTCCACGCGAATTCCGGGACGATTCATTCCCGTTCCTTGCCCACATTAGTTTCCCGACTCCAATGACACAGACATCGACGAGCTGTAGGATAAATCTAACAGAAAAAAGGGGCCTAGTATTCAAAAAAAGGGCGGCGTTTAGAAACAACGGATGAGAGGGGACATTATCCACCTGCCCGAAACTGGTACTGACCTGTGGAAATTTGTTTTAACTGCTTCGTTATAATGTCCTCTTCGCGTTTTGCACTCTCCTTTCTCGGAAAAGTCGACACGAATTAAAAATGCTGAATTTTAAGACGATCCGCAACCGCAACCTCCACTTGACAATGGCGGCAGAGCTGTGACCGCCGAAACGTCGTGTTTAAACGATGGACTAACTCGGCGAGTTACCAGAGAAAATTTTATTCAAAATAAATATATTTTGTAAAAGTGTGATGAATCTCGCGGGTCGGAAAAATATTCAAGGCGGGCCGCATGAGGCCCGCAGCCCGCGTAATCTCCAGCAGACCCACAAACAATCTGACACAATCATATCAACACATCTAAAATATTTCTATGGTACTTTGAACAATAAAACTAATGGAGTTATATGGGACTGGTGATTTTCCCGGCGTATAAATGCAACGTAGCTTTGACGGGTTTGCAGCCGGATATTTTCATGAAACGATGAAAACAACTCCTCTCTTGTCACCCTCAGGTCTCTCGCTAACTAGATTTGCATTAATAGAGTTGGAACGACGCATTAAGAGTAAGCCGTATACACGCCGATTTTACTTAGTGACCAGCTAAGGGGGCATCCATAAATTACGTGAGGTGAAGTAGGGGGGGGGGGAGAGGGTCCGGCGAAATCTCACCAAGGGGGGGGGGGGGTGTCTACGGAAATCTCACGTGAGGTTTTGGGAAAAAATGATTGGACTGTAGAGCTAAATAAAAAAAAAAGGTCTACAAATTTACAAATTGCGTGAAAGTCGATTTTAGGGGGCAATTTCGCCGAAAAGTGGGGGTGTAACCGGATTAACCCTGCAGTAGTCGCGCTCTGAAAAGTTCCATTAGAAATGGCTTGAGTGGACTACATATGTAATCCACGCGACCAGTGCAGGGTTAAAAAGTCTCAAAAAGTTGCAAGGGTGATTTCTAGGGGAGGGGGGGGGTGTTTCTCAGGGCCAGATATCACCGGGGGGGGGGGGAGGTGGCGGAAATCCGGAAAAACACCTCGCATAATTTATGGATGCCCCCTAGCTGCTTTATCGAAATGCAGGACATTGTCAAGATGGCTAACGTAGATTTGTTAACACTCCACTGAATTACTTGTTGATCCGGCACACACTTTTCCTTGAATGACAGAGCGTAAATGACGATATTTTCCGACAGAATGGACAGAGATTTCTGTCGCTCGTAGCACGCACACTAACCGAATCCCTGTAGTTTGGCTTGATGGCGAGCTAGCCATGCTGGTTCGCTTACCGCTCTTGGTGGCAGTGGTGAGTAGCAGGAGAGAGAGACAGCCGATGATGAGGGTGATGCAGGCGAGGGGGGAGAGACGGGTGACGGCGCTGAGCGAAGCGAGCAGGAAGAGTACGATCACTCTGGACGGCAACATGGCCACTACTCGAGTACCCAGTCACTACTACTCGCAGTCAACCAGCCACCAGAGGGCCCCGGCTCAGCCAAAACAAACACCAGCCAAACACTGTCACAGCGGGCACGGTTTCAAAACACTTTATTTATTGCAGAGGGTAATGACGGGATATACAGATACAGATGGAGGACAAAATAATATGAACACCTGTGGAAATGTATCACGTATTTTATACCTGCAACAGAAGTCTGCCACCTAGTGAGCGTGAAGAGGAAGGTATCAGTCTCCCAACAGCAGTCACCTGCGTTGCATGCGTCTATCGAACTGTCTGTGACAAGTTGAAATGTCAGACCTGTCAGAATTCCAAAGAGGAATGGTTCTCGGAGCGCGTTTAAGTGGAGCATGGGTTACGGAAACATCAAACCTTATGGGGTTTGCAAGGAGTACGGTATCAGCCGTTATGACAGCGTACACGAAAGAGGGTAAGACGGCGTCTTCAAAGCACAACAGTGGCCGAGTCAAAGCTTACTGATAGGGATAGACGGGTCTTGAAGCGCATATCTTAGCGCGGTCTTGGACCACTTGTTATTCTGCATGGTAGAATCAAATGCAATCACTATCTAAACATTCTAGGGGATCATGTCCGTCCTTTTGTCCAGACTGTATTCCCTGGAGAGCGACCGCTTTTACAAGACGATAACGCCCCTTTCCACACTGCTAGGTGTGTTCAAGCATGGTTCGAAGGGCATGACGATGAAGTTGAACGTCTTGCCTGGTCCCCTCAGTCTCCGGACTTGAATATTATTGAACATTTATTGGCGTCCAAATTTCGTTCCCAATTTGTTCCTCCATAAAGCCTTTCGGAATTAGAGACCGTTCTGCAGGAGGAATTCCTTAATATACTTTTAAATAATGTCCATGACCTTTATGCATTTATCCTACGTTGCATTAAATCCGTACTTCAGTCAAAGAGTGGTCCAACCCCCTATTAATAAAGATTTTCCATTATTTCACAGGTGTACGTATTATTTTGTACTCCCCTGTAAGTGAGGCAACTACATTACAAAATTATAATCAGTGTACTACTGTTGGACCCACATTATGGGTAACGAGCATAGGTGTTGGATGGGGTGCGAAGAACGGATGATAGATATGTCTCTGTACATTACTGCATAACACAGTAACTCGTATGGTAAAAGACCTGGAATAATTTAGGGAAGACAGGAGGATTTTTTTCTTTTGTTTATGGCTTTACGCCTCGTCGACGTGGAGGTCATTAGAGGCGGGAAAGGAGGGGGGGGGGCAAGGAACGGGAAGGAAATGGGCCATTGCATTTTGAAGGAAGCATCCCGACATTCGCGTGGAGTTATTTGGGGGAAAACCCAAATCTGGATGCCCGGACGGGGATTCGAACCCGTGACCTCCCAAATGCGAGGCCAGAGTGTTACCACTCTCCCAGCACGCTCGGTAAGACAGGAGGATGTTGAACAGAATCCTGGGAGTGTACGAGGCTTGGAAAGATACTGGCAGAAGAATTAAGAGAGGTGTATCGAAGGGAAAAGATGACCATGACCACATGCTGGCACCCGATTTCAGGCATAAGGAAGTGGGAGAATTTTTTTTCGTAGGTAAGAGGTTAAGGATTTGAATAAATTACCGAAAAGGCAAAAACAGTTTAAAATTAGTAGACTGCAAAACTAGGCGGGTACTAGAAAGGGGGAAAGTGTTTTTGTAGGAAAAATTGTCACCGGAACGTGCGCTCCATGGCGTTCCTAAGGTTTCGTAGGTTACAATGTTATTCCATTTCATTGTACGTAATCAAAATTTCAATCACTGATAAATGTAACCCGATTAAAGATTGTCTTGGAACCCTGCCACCTAACCAGTTTCAATCAAGAGTGGTGTGGCCTCCTTGGAGAGATGGAAATCAAATAAAGCCTTAAGGATGAGAAGCTTTGATCAGCACACCAGCTTGAGTGACGGTTTTCTGATCCTGCAATAATGGCGGAGAGCTAGGTGCTGCCACCTGCCTGTGAGACGTGTAACTTGTACTCTGTATGATAATTGTATTTTTGTTTATGAAATGGGTAGCTGAGGGGGCTGAGATTGGCGTCTGTCACAACATCCGCATAGATCAAGGCTACTCAACCTTTTTAACAGTGGACGATTCGAAAATCTTTGGTGGGCCACCGTTCCCATACTTGTTTTGTTTCTTTAAATGAAAGTCTGTGCAACAAAAATTCCAATATTCTGAAATTTAAGTCATTTATTTAAATAATACAACAAATAACATTTTGTGCCAAATAAAGAAACAAAATTCTATACAACAAAAATCAAAATTCAAATAAACAACTTCAGTTAACTGGTACAATCAATGTGATTTCTGACATTGTTTCTGTTTTAATAATTTTCCTATGTTAGGCGTCAGGTCAGATGTTGACAGTAACAACAAGTTAGAAATATGTTGCTCAGTTCGAGATGCGCGGTATTTATTTTTTACATAGTTAAGATCTGAAAACACCTTTTAACAACCAGACGTTGATCCGAAACTCTTCTATTGGTACCAGTTTCCAGAAATCTGCAAAACCTTCTGAAGAATTTTGTAACTTTGGAGATACTCTTTCTACAAGCAGAGTGATTTTGCTGTTCGAACTAAATATTGGCAGGATAACCGATTATTTCAGTCAAAGTGATTATCAAAGGATTCCAAAAAACTATTATATTTTGCTTTTTACTTTCAAAATCCTGGAATCTGCTCTGAAACGACTGTAATAAGCGTCAAATTTTAAATTCGTACTTGGAACAATTGATGGTGGCGATATTGAGCTTCTCTTTCAAATCTTTGAGTATGGGGAAAAGGTCAATATTTTCTTTGGCTAAATTAATTGAAAGCTGGTTCTCGAAGCACGAAGGGGCCGTGACGCTGGCGGTGTTTGACCTTGCGAGCTGAAGAGTCAATCGCGTGACGGCGCGCATCACTTGGTCTTCGGAACAGTTTTTCAACTATGAAGGAATTTTCAAACTTGCTCACGCGGGCCATTTAAAATTCGTCCGCGGGCCACATTGTGGCTTGGGGTTGAGCAACCCGGGTCTAGATGACTGTGAGAAACCACACCGAGCGTGGTGGGTGAGCGGTTAACGCTCTTGCCTCGCATGGCCGCGTGTTCAAACCCCGTCCAGGCATCCGGATTTGAGTTTTTCACGGTTTCCCCAAATCACTCCAGGCGAATGCCAGGATGCTTCCTTCAAAAGGCCATGGCCGAATTCCTTCCCTTTCCTTGTCCCCATTCCCGTCCCTCCTCTAATGACCTCGACGTCGACGGGGCGTAAAGCCATAAGTCATCATCATCAGTGTTCTGCCCTCTGGCAGGTTTTCACTTGGCTGCTCTCCATGTTCTTCTGTATTCTGCCTTTCTCTTGAGGTCCGTGTGGTTGCCGTCTTGTTTCATGTTATCTATAATTTTGTACCTCCTTCTTCCTCTTATTCTCCTCCCACAAACTAGACCTTCCAAGGCGTCTTTTATCAGGCACTCTCCTCTCAACAAGTGTCCAATCCAGTTCTTCTTTCTCTCTTTTATTACTTGGAGTATTTTTCTCCTTTCACTACCGCTGTCCAGCACTTCAACATTACTTATTTTATCTACCCAGCTTATCCTCTCCATCCTCCTCCACATTCACATCTCAAACGCTTCTAACTGCTTTTCATCCTCTCGTCTCAGTGTCCACGTCTCCACCCCATAAAGAGCCACACTACATACAAAACACTTGCCGAGTCTTTTCCTAAGCCATAAGTAATAAAAAAAGTGAAAAACCGTAATCAGGATAGTCGGTAGGTGGGTACCAGGATTCGAACCTTATACCTCCCCTATCCAGTGTGGTGTCGCCTTGATGCGCGCAGCCACACTGGCGGGTGTGCTACTTTACATGGCGGCTAAATTAATCACGGCCATACAAGAGAAGTGGAGGACATGTAGTGCTATAGAGGGTGTCCATTATTGACGTGAGGTGTTTTTCCCGAATTCCGGAAACCAGAAACCTGTCAGGTACTAGCTTCTTAATCCATTAATTTTCTTTTTCACGTCATCGATAGCACGGCCTTCTTTCACAGAACTAATTAACGTCGCAATATTTGCATAAGGGTCCGTCTTTTAATTCCTGTTCTTGTAGTCTGCCTGGAAGACTGCTGTCAGTCTAAAGATGTAATTCCTTCAGCCCTACAGATAGCTGGACAGGGGAATGGGCATCGTCAACACCACAGGGCATAGAGCAAATAACCAATCCCGGCTCAAAACTACCAGGATTCAACTTACCGCGGTCAATTTGGTGTAAATTAAATCGTATTAGTTGTGGTACCGGAAGAACTTCTTCAATTCTCCACACCTGGTGCTGGGCAGATTCTCCGTACTGTGACTGCGGTGAGGTTTCACATTGTGCAGGACTGCCCACTGCGTGCCTTTCCTGGTAGTCTGGAAGACTTAAATTAGGCTGCGCCGGAGGTGGTGGCCTGGTTGGAGCGCCTCGACGTCACGTTGTAGTGGTTGTGACTGGTGATCCCGTCTCAGTGGCCAGCTATGGGCATTGTCAGCTTGAGCTAAGTATATATTATGTGTGTCTACTCTGTTTGAAACAAGATCGTTCATTCAATACAGTAAAATTATTGTTGAATGTTGTAAATGTCATACAGCAACATGCGCAAAATAAAATAATAAATAAAAGTCAATATATTTCTGCTTACACTCAGAAATCAAGATTTTCATGGATTTTTTTTTTGCTGTCGTCAGTCTTTCGACTGGTTTGATGCAAGCCTCCATCCTTTCCTATCCTGTTCATCTCTACATATCCCTTACATCCCACGTCCTCAGTTATCTGCTTCATATATTCTAATCTCTGTCTTCCTCTACAGTTCTTACCTTCGACCGTTACTTCCACCAGCAAATTAACCAATCCAGCATGTCTTCAAAATATGACCTACCAGCCGTCTCTTATTTCTGTAAGCTTCTTCCACAAACTTCTTTCTTCGCCCATCATTTCCAAAACTCGTTCATTTCTTACTTTGTCTGTCCACTTAATTTTCAGCATTCTTCTGTAGCAACACATTTCAAAAGCTTCAATTTCCTTATTTCCGGTACCTGTTCCTAAAGTCCATGTTTCGCTACCGTAAAGTGCTGTGCTCCACACTTATAGAGTTTTAAGAAGTTTTTTCTAATTCCTAGATCAATATTTGAAACTAAAAGATTTCTCTTTTTCATGAAGGCTCTTTTTGCTAGTGCTATTCTGCTTCGGCCATCGGTTGTAATTTGCTTCCCAAATAACAGAATTCACTTACTTCTCCAGTTTCATCCGATCATATTTTTATATTTAATCTGCCAGTATTGGTATCATTTCTGCTTCATCCCATCACTTTTAGTCTTGCTTTGATTTATATTCAGTTCAAAATCTTCCTTGAGTATTTTGTTCACGTCATTCAGTAATTTCTCAATATCCTCAGACCTTTCTGCTAACAAGAGAATGTCATCAACAAATCGTAGCATACTGATTTTTTCTCCCTGAACACTTATGACACATGAAAATTTTTCTTTTCATGGATTCTGCAGTGCTAACAAACTTCGGCACTATTGCTTGCGACATTTTCTTTGTTTACTTTGAATTTTTTTACAAAATGTAATGCCAGCGTATCTTTTATAAAATATGTTCCATTATACTGTAAAATATTTTATAAAATATCTTTCATTATAGATCTTTGGTCCCAGTTGGTTGGGATTATCGACGCTGTACTGTATGTTTCATTGTAACGGTAGCAGTATTTAGTGGTCTCCCTGCATTAGTACGACACTAGAAGCAATCCCATTCGGCAGGGTGTGTTCTTCCAGAGTGTCCCGGTTGGGCTGAGTGGTGCAGTGTTTGCCGAGTCACGTCTCATCCGAGGAGAGCGGGAGAATGGCTCCCGTTAGCGGCCTCCACTTTGGAGAGAAACGAGCGGCGATTGCTTTATTGTCAGGAAAGGAGCGCAGACTGCGAGCTAGGCTGGGCTGGCTAGGATGGTTCTACGCAGTGCGCACGACCGTTCCCCTTCGTGACTGCCAGCGTCCCTGGTTAAACAGCGTTCTCAACTCGGCATGAGAGACGCATTATGTCCTGGATGACGAGCGCATTAACTCCAACTTTCACACCCTACCAATCACAGTTCCCACACACCCGTCTATTATAAACGCGAGCAGAAGAAACGGGCCCACTTTTTATACGCGTTTGAGGCGGTCCTTGCAGTTGACAGGAGAATGAGGTGGTTGTAAGGCAAATATTCCAACTGCTGAACACAAGTGTCACTGCTGCTCCTGTTTATCTGCCGACTGGAGGAGTTGGAGATCGATCACCTCATAAATATCTCGTGAAAGAAGGCGACCACTTGCGCTGCCTCTCTCCTAGCATCGGGAAACTGCGCTGCTTAGACGATTTTGTACCAACACATGAGAAATATTGGCGTTAAAATTTAAACTCATCGTAAATAAATACTGTACGGGCTACGTACTTAATTGCATGTTGACATCATTCTGTAAAAAGAAAATGGCTCCATAGGTGCGAGCCTAAATATCAAATGAAATAACCAGAAAAAATAACAAGTAAGAAAGTAGAATGTTTACACCTCTATATTAAAAAAAAAATCATAGTAAGCTTTTTACTGCGTCACCTCATCTTCCAACTTGAACTCTCTTTTCTCAATTAGGAATTGTTCCTCGACGTTTAGGATGTTAACATACAGAGAACTTTGTGGGTAAGAAACGGGAACTAATTCAGGTATAGTCTTTACAATGTGATACTTAAATTCGCGAACTCACATTTCAGAAATAAAAACGCTACGTACCTCGTTGATGAATATCACTCCCAAGAGTTATCTTTGGAGCAAACAAATGAGACTTTGTTATAACAATGTTACCAAATTTTTCTCAACCCCTCCCCCACTTTTTTTTTTGCTTCGGGGCTTACGGCTCGTCGACGCGTAGGTCATCAGAGCCTGGTTAGAATAGGGTCCGCGGGAAGGGCAATGAACGTAAGGGAATTCGGCCCATTCTGGCATTCATCTCGAGTGATTTTGGGAAACCAAGGAAATTCGAAATCTTGAAGTAGGCGAGAATTTCATCCCGCGTCCTTCCGAAATTCGACAGCTCTCCGACAGCGAATATTGTTTGAGCGACGGCATTGTAGGATGGCTGTGCGCACGCGGTCAGTGAGTCGTGCCGCTTGGAGATGGTTGTATGCCGCGAGCTCAGCCTCTCCGTTCGCAAGCTAAAATAGCTCGTGAAATATTTGGGTAACTTGTGTCAATGTAACATAAGGGTCTTCGAAGTTGTGTCACTGAACGTTATTAATTAAATTCAATAATATTTCTACAAGAACAGCGAGTTTTGCATTTCCAGACTATGTCAAAATACCTCTCAATTTGTTTATCCAAGCTAACGGAAAGAGGGGAATTTGGGCCGATCTCCTCTAGATGACATACCGTTATCCAATGTCAGGATAGCTCACATATGGTTATCACTTCAGGATAAGTTCGCCTTTGGCGACCAATGCCAGGAAAACTCACATTTGGGCGAACCTGGAAGGATAGGTTCACACATCTCTTCCTGTTGTGATATCACTCATTCCGTAATTCTGAATTAGAACTTAATTAAAACAGCAATATCAGTAATAATTTTTAGTTAAATTTTTGTTCGTTGCCTTTAACCAGCTATATTCAGAGTCAGCATAACCCTCCCCTCACCCCCTGGCAGGGTGTGATAAGGTTTGGTGGGCTTGTCACCGAGCCTGACGCCTCCCGAGAAGAAAGTTATGTTGTCATATGTCTGCGGACGTGTGACTCTGTTCTGTGTGCGTTAAGTGTAGTTTTGTTTGTGTAATGTGTACGTTATGAGGCGGAGATTGGGGATCGTCCCGGCATTCACCTTGACGTTTGCGGAAAATCCCCTAAAAAAACCACACTGGCTTTTTTTTAAAAAATTCTTTAGGATATTAGACTAGCAGTTTCTATCACGTCATGCAGTTATATCGTCTCAAATTTTTATACATCGTAGCTAAACAAATAACGTTACGACGGTTATTTTCCAAACGCAACGATTTTTTTTAGGCATCTTGATTATGATCTACTGAACACGTTTTGATCAAAAACGTATCAGGCACAGATTTTATGGCTCTACTGTTTTTTTTTTGTTTTTTTTTTGTTTCTGATAGGTGTGACTTCACGAAACTTACATTTTGTGACGTCATATCTAACTCTTTAGACCACATCCATCCCCCTAAGGGAGCGTCCATAAACCACGTAGCTTCACTTTGACCTCTTGTGAAACCCCCCTCCCCCACCACGTAGCCCGACGTGGCTTTTGCCTCTACACCTCCCCCCCCCCCCTTTCCTCGCATAGCACGTAACTTGTTTCCCTATTCATTCTAAAAGACATTTTGTACTGTTTTCTCTTGTCAGATTATCGTAAATTACATACGGAGATAATTAAACGACGGAAATATATATTGAGATGCTGTTATGTGTTATGTACCTTATTTTAACTCTGACAAATAATTTGGATGAAAAGTTACGTGGCTTGACTCCGAAACCCCCTCTCCCCCACGAAGCCTAGCGTAGCTTACCAGGGCACCCCTCCAGACCGTTGATCGAATGTCATCCCCCACAGCTCAATGCCTGATCGGTTGTTAGAAGAGAGGCAGAACAAAGTAAACATTAACAATCATCGGTTATCTACATAAAGATGAATACCGTCCCAACAAACCTTTCCAAACGTCAATTTCCAGTGCTATCGTATATACCTAAATCAGCATCGCAAGTTATATCCACTGCATAAAATCTGCGAGTATTAACCGCCTTAGAAAGTCTCGAAGATGCGATTATTTTTCCAAAACGTGTTACGAAACAGATTCTGTTACATAACATTTAAGACATTCTGATATAACAGACCTATAATTAAACTTTTAGTATCTTGCAGACAATTGTCAATGTCAGACAGAAACGCAGTGAAAACAACGTATGTAACGCACTTATCGCTAGATTTGCACTACTTACGAAATTTAGCGCGCGTGTCAGCGCTATTTCTGCGCAGAGACCATACAAACAAGTCTGGCCAAGGCTGGCCCGCCTACGACCCGCCCAGCTGGAACAGATGTCTGATTCACGCCGTCCGTCGCTGGCCCTTAACAAACCACAGCGGCAACTCGCCGGTATCCACTGCACCAGTGCTTCCCAATTAGCGGTACCCTCAGGGGTACGTAAGGTTCCTTCAAGCGGGACGCACGGTAATCTCTAATGCAACAGAAGTAAAATACAATTACGCAAACATTACAATCGCAAAAATATTTTTTGAGACAATCGAACGATGTGTGTGTGTAATTAGTAGATCTCATAATTATAGTAAATGTAAAAAAAAAACTGGTTTGATTTTTATTTGATACTAACTGGTACCTACGACTTCGTGTTTGTAAAGAATTTGTATTGACAGCTACCGACATCTAACAACCGTAGTGCAGGATGGGAGACGCGATGCTATTACCACACACAAATGCCAGTCATCTGTGCTATGTAGTTCAGGCAGCAAACTAAAATTTACGGACACACATGTCTTTGGATGAAATACGAAAGTATCCTTGATCTACCACTTTCAACCACCATATCTCCCAGACTCCCACAGTTACCGAAATTGGCCAACTTTAATCATCATATTTCCCACATCCCCACAGCTATCGACTTTCGGCCAACGTTGTACACGACAGGAAACTCCATGCTACTTCCACACACAAAGACCAGTGATCTGTGCTTGGTAGTGGTGGATGAAAAAGTGAAATATATGAAAATACACGTCTATTTATATATATATATATAAGATTTCGGCTATAAGGGCTACGCAAAGTTCAGATCTTTCTTGAAGTCGTACTCGGGGAAAACTAACTGGGAACCACTGCACTATAGGATCAGAACAACAGTTTCCTGAAACAATATCGGAACGTTGTACTTTTAATTATTCAACCATAAGACCAAGTTAGCTATTGACATTCGCGTAAGAAATATAGCGAATTTCCGTTAAAAAAAAAAAAAAATATATAGCTATAGAGTGATGCAACTACCACCCACAACTCCAATCTGGATGCTAAGGTTCGTGTAAAAAAAATACAGTAAACTGCAAAATAAAAGAGCTACGCAAATAATGCACGATCTGATGTCACACAGTAAATTTAAAGCTGTCCAAACGGTTGTTAAAAACGATTACTAAATAAGAAGAGAATAATTAATTGGTTTGGGAGCTGATAAATAATGAAACAATTCAAAGAGCACAAAATGGGTTCGAAAATGTGTCTTTATTTACCCTAAGGCCTATACGGCCCTTGGACGTCGAGGGCACTGCGTGGTGGCTCAATGGTTAAGCCGGCTGACTGGAAGTTCAAACTTGCCAGGTTCGAACCCCTGTCTTGGCAGGGATTTCCATAGGCCCTTAACCCGACTTTCACCTCTGGCACAGCTTAAAGTGAAATGTAAAGTACGCCAGAACGCTTCCGTGGTTCGGATTCCATGTTAAACAACAGGTTCCCTTTATCCGGTATAGGACTACCCGGTTAGGTTAGGTCAGGAGGAAAGGAGCTGGCCACCCTACCTATTACCTATCTCCAGGCCAAGTACCACACTTATTTTTTTTTTTTAAGACGTCGAGGTCAGTAATGCTGAGAGAATTTTTCGAGCAAGGAACGCTAAAAGATTGATCCGTGGCCTTTCAAAAGTCCATTCCGGCATTCTTCCTTAGTGATTTAGGGATAACCAGGTCTGAACGGGAATCGAACCCGCAACATTACCGCTCGTTCATCAGACTCAATACATCACTTCTGCAAAGACTGCAAAATAAAAACTACACTCAAATCAAGGCACTGTGCAGAAATAATCTCTTAAACAAATAAAGAAAAAAAAGCTAAGCGATGAGAGAAAATGCTTAGAAGGAAAAAGGCTACAAACAAACGAAACAAGGTGCACGATGCATGACACCAATAAAATTGATGAATGAAATAGTAACAGAAGATCCGCAGAACACCCTCCGGCCCTTTGGCATTTCAAACAGCCCATAAAGGCGAATCAATCAAAAACGTTCAACGCAAGAATGCTAAGAAAAAGCATTACACTGAAGACTCAAAATACACAACCAGGAAATATAAGTATCTAAATTACACTGCGACGATTCCGAAAGTAAAATATTTCCTCAATCGGTCGCGGGCTAAGGTTTACAAAGGGACGAGTCGTCAGAAAGGAGATGCAAGTGGAGAAAAAAGTAGTTGAACCAATTTCGCTATGATATTATTGATGTTAGCGAGGAGGTTAAATGTATGGGTGGGCAATTCTAATTTGGGGAACTCTGAACAAAGCAAACAAAATAGTGTAAAATCAAGCTGAAATAATAAAAACGATTAATCCAATAAAGATTTAGGAATAGATCAGTCCGGAGTGGGAGATTTCAGTTACTTCGAAATTAAAATGTATCGAAATTACATGAAAGCATAAAGTACGAAATTGATGAGTTTAATATACGATGGACGAAACTAAAATCATGTTAAGGACATACAAGATGAGGTATCTGATGCAGCTAGTTGAAGGAAATTGTAATAGATATCATAAGGATTGTACAAAGCGTGTTCCCAGTTACCGGTTCGAGTCCAGCCACAGGTAAGGGCGCTTTTAATTAAGTGCTGCATCTGTCCTATATCGTCTGTACTGTTATGAAAACAAATATTCGAATAATAATATAAGTACACTCAGAGGATGGATAAAGACTTCGAAAATCAATATACACACTTATAACACCAATAATACGTTGTGAAGCTGGCTTAGGGGCCATCCACAAATTACGTCACACGAATTTCATGATTTTTGGACCCCTCTCTCTCTCCATGTCACAGGTTGTCACATTTGTGGGACCCCCCCCCCCCCGTCCCATGGTGTGACGTCCCATATTTTGCAATTTTAAATTTATAAATTAAAACAGCACTTCCAAAAGATTTATGTATTTCTAGATAAAAAATCATATCAATAATAAATCAAACATTTAAGAAAATATATTAAAAAATCGAATTAATGATACAAAATTGAGTCATCATGTGTCCATGGATTTTGAACCCATTCCTTAATACTGTTTATGTTGGCATAATAGTCACTTCATTCTTGATTTCGATAGTGTTGAGAACATTCGGTGTGTCAACATCATCTTCATCTTCCGCCACGAGCCAAAAAGTGATACAAATTATGCATGTGATGTCACAAAGTTTATGACACGCCCCCCTCCCCTTGTTGACCCCCTCCCCCTCTCTCAAGGTGTGACGCAATTTGTGGATGGCCCCTTAATGGCTGTAAAAGCCCAAAGCCATTTTTTTTAAATTAGCTTCAATTACACCATTACTATTTTATAGAAACAATGCATTTATACAGAAACTGAAAGAAAACTCAGACGTGTCTTCTGAGAGCAAAGCTCAGAGACATGTAACACACATGTGACGTAAAGGCCTATCGCGTAACAGAAAAAACGAGAAGTGGAGCATCTTGAGTTACGTGATTGAGTTCGTGACACCCGATACGCAATGCGCCCAGCAGTCGAATCGACGAAACAAGTCGCGCAGAATACTTCACACAATATCGAACTGAATAAAGGTAACAACATGTTTACAGGTCGATATATCACATCTGGCTTAGTCATCACTTCATTCACCAACTGCATCAAACAAGACGTGATCGAACGGAAAAGACCCTAACAAGCATGTCAAGGATATTACATAAGGGTCCCAACTTTTTATCTTTTTTTAATAGCACAGTGTTATAGTCGTCAATGGTGCAACGCGCCGAAATCTGCTGCAAACTACGTCATGTAACGCCACAAGGTCGATCCATAAATCCTGACAGCCATTACGTATTTCAAAAAGTTGACTGGTGGCTCAGGGGTTAAGGCGTCTGACTGGAGAACGAAAGGTCCCCGGTTCGAATCCCTGTCTCGGCGGGGATACTCATAGGCCCTTAACCTAAGCTTCACCTCTGCAACAGCTTGCTGTGTAATGCGAAGTACGTCAGAGCGCTTCCGTGGTAAATTGCAGGTTCCCTGTACCCGGCAGGATTACCGAGATAGGTTAAGGCGGCTACGGCAGGGATGGAATGCGTAGCCATAGAAACCCCGTCACCAGGTCATTACGACCACTCGGAATTATTATTATTATTATTATGTCTTCCAAACATATGACAACACTGTAAATAAAGTACATACGAAAATGTGAGAGGAGAAGCTACAAAGGAAAATGCTGAACATGGAGCTGAAAGGGAAGAGGCTTAGAGGAAGACCGAGGGACGGATGGATTAAAGGTGTTAAGAAATGTGTGGAGGAAATTGGGCGACAGTGGAAGAAGAGAGACGGTGGTTAGACAGGAAGCGCTGGCGAGGCTTTTGTTCCCAGCAGACCCGGACAGCGGCTGGAGGCTGCCCCAGATGACCTTAACGAAGAATACCAACGAACGGTGGTTTAGCAACTACCGGCAAGAAAAACAAAATTAACGTAAATGTGACCATCGTTTTATGTTATTACAGTGAACGAAATGATCAAAGTAATGTTCACGATTCCAAGAAACATTCAAACCGCTTCTAAAGTGTCCGACCAGGTTATCCACAGCACTTTGTCAGTAATGGAGAAGGCGGTGACTGTAATCGGCTGCCTGTGGTTCGCTACAGTGTCACCGGAGATACCTTGGTTACTAACCCTCCAGCGACCCATGGTGCGTATTCTTCCACGTAACAAAACTATTTGCCACTGAGCTGGACTAAAATCCCAAACCTCTACACAAGTCTGCGCATACGACACTGAAGGTGACTATTCCATTGGACGGCGACAATAAGTCTGGCGGTGCTTATGTGTCTTTCACCGAGCGTGGTGGGTGAACACTAACGATCCGGCTTCGCATTTGCGGGGACACCCGTTCGAATCCCCGTCCGGACATCCAGATTTGGGTTTTCGTCGTTCCCCCAAATCACTCCAGGTGAATGCCTGGATGCTTCCTTCAAAAGACCATGGCCGAGTGACTTCCCGTTCCATTCCCCCAGTCCTTTCCCGCCTCTAATTATCTCCAGGTCGACGAGGTATCTTTAGGAAGGGTAGACCTGAATGGATCGACACCGGTTTTTAACCAGTGTTGCCACCTTAGCGATTTTGTCGCTAGATTTAGTGAATTTTAAAGTTCACCAGCGAATTTCTTAAATATGTTATCGCAAAAAAAAAATATTTGGTGATTTTTAGTGATAACCAATCTTGCAGAGTTTATAAAAACATCCTCGCTTCCTTTCAACTACATTATTTGTGAGAAAATGTGTTTTTTTTTTTAATGTGGAAAATACTCTTCGCCCGGGCAAAGACAACAAAATAGTAGGTCTTGCCTCAGAACTCGGATTTAATGACAATAAACTTGACAAACTCCTACAACAATGGCGTGGTATTAATTATGTTCAATGGAACGCTACAAACAATGTCATTGAATTCTGGGATGAAGTTTGAAAATACAAGAAGGATGCTGGAATGAATACCTTTCTAGTGTTATCTGATTTAGCCATATCCGCTTGATCACTTCCTCACTCGAATGCTACAGTAGAGAGGATTTTCAGTACAATGAACATTGTCAAAAACAAATTGAGAAATAGGATGGCTTTAAATACTTTTAAAAGCATTCTTTTTATAAGGAATCAGTTAAAAATTCTGAAAAAAACCGCTGCAGTTACGAGCTACCGGCTAATGTGATTGGTAAAGATGCTAAATACACTTTTAAAACTAAGAATGCCGATTCATCTCATTGTTTCTTATCCGCAAGTTCTGCAAACTCCAATGATAGACCAAAATTATGAAGAAGGAATTTTGATCGAAGAATTTGTTGTTGATTTTGAATACAATGTTATGTTGAAATCAATAAAAATACTAATTATTATAATATTATTATATTACTTACTTGACCATTTTCCTTTATTTTATTTAGCGATTTCTAGCGAATATTTTAGTTTTAAATATCCAGTAATCTAGCGAGTTTTTAGACCAGGTCTAGCGACATTTGTTTTCGTAAAGTGCCAACACTGTTTTTAACCTATTCCTTCCTTCATCTCAGATCTACAACACAAACTCTACACACACTATCCTGGTCATACACAATTACAACACTTATGAATACTATCATAGCAGGTTTTTTTTTTTTTTTTTTTTGCTTATGGCTTTTTTTAAACTGGTTTACGTCTCTTAACGCGAGGTCTTTAGAGACGGGAAAGGATGGGGGGGGGGGGCAAGGAATTGGAAGGAATTTGGCCATGGCATTTTGAAGGAAGCATCCCGGCATTTGCCTGGAGTGATTTGGGAAACCATGGAAAACCCAAATCTGGATGCCCGGACGGGGATTCGAACCACTGTCCTCCTGAATGCGAGGCCAGAACGCTAACCGTTACACCACCACGCTCGGTGCTTATGCCTTTATGCCTCGTCGACGTAGAGGTCATTAGAGGCGGGAAAGGATGACGACAAGTAACGGGAAGGAATTCGGCCATGGCCTTTTGAAGGAAGCATCCCGGCATCTGCCTGGAGTGGTCTGAGGAAACCAGGGAAAACCCAAATCTGGATACCCGGACGGGGGTTCGAACCCGCTTCCTTCCGAATGCGATGCAGGGAAACTACCCCATTTCATCTCCCCCGGAACGTTTCCATGGAGGAATAAACACTCCCGTAAGGTTACCGACTACAGTCGGACACGGGTATAACACTCAAACAAGAAGATACCCGTGCTATTCGCACTAGCAGCTGATCAGTCGTCTAGCACCTGTTGAGCGACACACGGCATGCCGGAAGGTGCCTAACTGTGTCAAGGGGACGCCAGGTGCGAAACATGCCTGCGGGGAGATTTCTATCGGCATCCATCACCGGCTCGCTCGGTTTAATATTCACGTTTTCGGAGGTGTCACTCCACGGAGCCTGGACCGGTTAGAGGTGTCCGAACGCAGGTAGAAAGCTGCTATTTATAATCTCCACGCCACGAATGTCTGCAGCCACACTATCCCAGAGCTGCTTCTCTAAATTCCAACATAGTTTTTTTCCACTTTCTCCTTACATGATGTTCTATTCGCAGTAAACTCTCCCCTCCCGGGAAGCCTTAGTTATTTTAGGCACTCTGTCTGTATTTCTAACGGTCATATTGAAACCTAATTTGATAATTACGTGTGTCGATACATGTTAAGAGATTGTTTCCCAGACATGGGCACCGGCAGGATCACTTTAAGGGAGGTGCATCTGTTTTTATATATACACAGGGTGTTACAAAAAGGTACGGCCAAACTTTCAGGAAACATTCCTCACATACAAACAAAGAAAATATGTTATGTGGACATGTGTCCGGAAACGCTTACTTTCCATGTTAGAGCTCATTTTATTACTTCTCTTCAAATCACATTAAACATGGAATGGAAACACACAGCAACAGAACGTACCAGCGTGACTTCAAACACTTTGTTACAGGAAATGTTCAAAATGTCCTCCGTTAGCGAGGATACATGCATCCACCCTCCGTCGCATGGAATCCCTGATACGCTGATGCAGCCCTGGAGAATGGCGTATTGTATCACAGCCGTCCACAATACGAGCACGAAGAGTCTCTACATTTCGTACCGGGGTTGCGTAGACAAGGGCTTTCAAATGCCCCCATAAATGGAAGTCAAGAGGGTTGAGGTCAGGAGAGCGTACTAACGAAACTAAAATGAGTTCTAACATGGAAAGTAAGCGTTTCCGGAAACATGTCCACATAACATATTTTCTTTGTTTGTGTGTGAGGAATGTTTCCTGAAAGTTTGGCCGTACCTTTTTGTAACACCATATATATATATATATATATATATATATATATATATATATATATATATTACTTATTAACTAAGGATACTGAATTTATTTACAGGGTGTTGAACAAATTTTGACGACAACCCAGGCGCCTTAAGTTATTATCCAAATAGTGAAGTTAATAATAAAATTATTAGAGGAATTCTGGGTTCCAACTTTAAGAATGGCGTCCATCAAAAGAAATCCAACAAAGAAGTCTACTGCAAAAAGAGAAAATCATTGAAACAATCCGCAAAAGACGGGCTCGATTCTATGGCCACCTCAAACGGATGGTGGAGAACAGACTAACAAAAAAAATCTTCAACTTATTTGATTCCAGACCCAAAACTGTAATGCCCTGGTTCGTAAATATTAAAGATCTTCATTTGATGGGGCTAGAACGAGAAGATGCTTTCAACAGACATATGTTTCGGAAGAAGTTAATGACAAGTGGGACAAGCCGAGACGAACATTTCAACGGAAGACGCGGTACACTCTGGAAAGAGGAGCGCAATAAGGAGCATTCAAAACGAATGAAGGAGTTCTGGGAGCAAAAGAAGAAGAAACTCGCTGCCAAATGCACAAAGGTTTAACGTGGTCCTAGTTGGCCTCAACGAATAAATATAAATATATAGTAAAATTTTTGTTTCTTAATCTTTTTCTGTGTAGTTTCTTTCATAGCAGGGGGGTGAAGTCCACCCCTTTGCAACCCCCTCATGGCGCTCATGTTCCCAGA
This sequence comes from Vandiemenella viatica, assembly GCA_031002005.1. Lineage (NCBI taxonomy): Eukaryota > Metazoa > Arthropoda > Insecta > Orthoptera > Morabidae > Vandiemenella > Vandiemenella viatica. Next base: position 17,203,262 of record JARYHS010011408.1, read on the forward strand.
ACCGCGTCGATTTCACATGTAACGACGAAACTGTTTAAGAACCATCATATAAAGAAAACCCGCACAAAATGTCAGACAATGTGTGGGGAAGGGTCAACCAGACCATCATTTATTTATTGGTGTGTGCTTTATGTCTGAACTGTTGACACCCTGTCCCAAGAGAAGTTAAAATATTCGGGTGAACCTTGTGACAATTGATTGGTTGGTGAAACATTTTAAAAATGCCGTGACTGGAATAATCTTGATGCAACATATTATCTCAGGACACCATCCCGTTTCCATTCTATAGCAAAGACAGCTGTCTAAGATTGAGCCAACAACGCTGTCACTCCAATTACTCTGCATTATTTAAGAGACATACAACAGCATATGAATCGTACTTTGCCTTTGGGATCTTTTACTAGCATTTACAAGGAAACAACTATATTGGGGTATAACTACTAAAAGTTTAAAATTTTATACACTATGGTATTCCTTTATTCCACTTGCCTATTAGCATCTTGTGTTCGGACGTAAGCAGTTCTACGAACCGAAGCGCATCATATAATGTTATATTATTTTATAAAGCTAAACTAAAATATTGAAATTTTATCTTGAACCAATAAAAGAACATAATTTAGTAATATTTAAATCGGTAGTTCCATTTCCATAAATACTCTAATAGTACTGCTTCTTGTATAACAATATTTATTTATCACAATCCACATTCACCGTAGTTTAGCAATTTATACATTCACTACATAAATTAACAGTACATTTTAATATGCTTCTTCTTAATACTTATCATAGGTAATACTGGTGTTAGTTTCTATGTAGCACGCAACCATGGAGGAAGGAATATATAGAGACGACGCAAGGGACCTTCACCACGCACTGGAGTGAAACCGGGTACAAAGAAGTGGGATGGGGAGGCCGCCATATTGGTCGGCCGTAGAAACACGGGGACTAGGCACAAAAACCTCAAGGGAATCATAAGACAACCGTGGCACCGCAATTTGATGATGGATTATTATGTAACTTGACGAGACAGACCAAAAATAAAGAATAAATGTTTTTGGTATCCTGCTTAGTTCTCGAGATATACTGTATCAAAAGTGAGGTTTAGTTCTCGAGATATGCTGTCTCCAAAAGTTAGAAGCATGAATAGGAGTAGTATACATTGCGATACGTGATACACCTTGTTTCACTAACATGGTGCTTATGAAATTACTAACAACTAATAATAAAATGTTTGCCCCTTCTGGTATAGGCTGATTTTAACCTACACACATTTCCATTAATATTGCCGCTACAAAATCAAACTATGTAGACACACCTAAAAACATGAAATTCATCGCGAACTAAATTTCGGGTAACAACAACGTTTGCTTCATCACGTTTCATAGTTCGCACAGCACAAATTATCACAATTAATTTCATCGTACACTTTCAGTGTAAACTGAACTGGACTAAAGCATCCAGAATACCATATTCATTATATCGCGATGTAAATTTGACCCGCTTAAATTAGACTTCCAACACTTGTTTACAATAAGGCTAGCGTTTTATGTGTAACATATGCTGATTGTCTACACTACACAAACTCGTACTTGAGAACGACATTATCCTGTTGAGAGCAATGAATAAATTTTAACGATAGGCCCTAATGTTGCAGTTACCTATCAGACACTTCAAGAACAATAATTACAATGTGACTTAATTATGAAACGTTATTCCAGGTTGTTTCTTATCTTGTCTGTATGTGCAACCGTATGCAACACAACTTGGCATTATAGAAAACTTCAGAATATTAGAAAATGAAATATTCTCAGCAGAAGACACAGTGCAAACAGCCCAATGTTTTGGGGTTATTCCTATGGTCGCCTCGCATGCGAAGTAGGAGACGAGTTTTTATATGAGGTTTCACAGATTTCGCTTTATTTCGTCTCCATATATTTCTTCCTCCAAGGCAACAGCGTTCATCAATCTCATACCATCTTCGACTTGACATCCAGCGATCATTAATGTTAGTCGTTGACCAAAGACAAAAACGCTTCACTACTCAAAAGAAAAAACAAACCGGTTGCACAAGAATTATTAATACTGATTTTATTCCCTTATGCCTTTACGCCTCGTCGACGTCGATGTCATTAGAGACGGTATGGGACTGGGAACTAGGAATCGGCCATGGCCTTTTGAAGGAAGCATCCCAGAATTCGCCTCGACTTATACTGAATTTAAAATTTTACCATATATAAGGTGTTATCTTATAACCCTCTCCCCCCCCCCCCCCCCAAAAAAAAATCCTTCCATGTTTCACTCGGTGGTTTGGCAACTGTCTACATTCGATATTTCAAAAAAATTATCAGCTCATTACGTTATCCCGCCTATATCAGAACTTTGAACAGATGTTGGGCACGATTCCGGAATTGGTAAGAAGAGCCAACATTCAAATGGAGGCCAGCCCAGGTGCTGCGGCAACTGCCTCCTTAATTTGAGGCTCTTAAACTCATTCGCAACGGTGTTGCGCAGTTGCTAGCGGCGCAAGATCCGTCCCGAGGTAATTTCTACGCATTTCCTGTTGCCCCGAGCACTAACAGAAACACCACAACTCGCAAACAGCTCAGTACATACACAGGTACAGTGAACTTCGTGAGGTACACCAGAATAATAAACAAACAGATTTTTTGGAAACCTACAAAATCAACTTTTAACTAAATTCGTTTGAGTAGATTATTTTGTACGAAAGCAAAAAAAAAAAATCTGATTTTATTTTCGAAACCCAGTGAGACGGAGTTACAAGCCGACTATTTCCATAACAGACCCCCATTGCATACAAATTAAAACTGACTTGTTTAAGTAATGTTACTAACGCTGACAACGAATACGGCAGGACAGATGCTTACATTTGTTATGATATATAGATAATTGGCGCTTAGGAATGGGAAGTTCGACATTGCAACATATCACCCCATTTCCTTTCTTACTAAATGTTGTGACGCAGATTTTAAAAAAATGATAATCTCAGAAATTATTAATACAAAATTATTAAAATCGGGTTTTCACACTTGGGGAACCGTGCTTGTAGCTGTATTATCCACTAGTCGTGGAGTTCACATGGCAATGATATAACAGCCCTCAGACCCATCATGATCATCATCATCATCATTATCATCATTAGACGTTTTCACTTTTTCCTGCACATCCTCTTCCAAGCCTGGCGGTCATTCCAAGATTTTTACTCCATCATTTTTCTTCAAACCAGCCCTTGTATGAAATGTTATTTGAATAATTATGTATAGCATGTCGAGAGTTGATTAATTAGAGATTTGTATATATTTTGTGCGATTAATTGTGAATTTGTGTATATTTGTGTATATTTGTCATGTAAATGAACATTGTTTTGTGGAGAGAAACTACGTAAATGCTATGGATCTGTTCATGGACAGTACTATGTATGAATCATTAATTAAAAGGTTGTAATTGTAACTATTGATGTGAGTTACTATGTTTGGACTGGTCAATGTTGATAATTTTGTGTTTAAATGCATGTAAATAGTATTAACTTTCATTTCAAGATGTTTTCTAATGATTCTGATTGATTTTGTACAATTTGTAATTATTTTTGTTTGGATTTAATTGTTAAAGTATTGTTAGAATTCGAGAAACATTATTCTGGATGTTTCTGTAGCGTCCATATGAACAAGCGGCAGAGACGAGTTAGTTAGTAGAGCAGTGAGTTGCAAGTTAATTCCAAGTTAGAATCTCTGGAATATGTGTATATTAGTGCTTAGTATCTTTGGATCGAGACGATGCCTTTTGTGTAACGTTATTATAGAGCGCAAGTGGAAAGTGATTACAACCGATGGCCGAAGCAAGAATGATGTTAAAAACAGAAAAGTACTAGCGAAAAGAGCCTTCGTGAAAAAGAGAAAACTTTTAGTTTCAAATATTGATCTAGGACTCGGGAAGAACTTTTTTAAACTCTATGTGTGGAGCATAGCACTTTATGGCAGCGAAACATGGACTTTAGGAATACCAAAAAGAAGGAAAAATGAATCGTTTGAAATATGGCGCTATAGAAGGATGCTAAAAATTAAGACGACGGATAAAGTACGAAACGAACAAGTTTTGAAAATGATGGGTGAGAAAAGAATTTTGTGGAAGAGTCTTACATTAAGAAGAGAGAGGATGGTAGGTCATATTTTGAGGCATGCAGGATTGGTTAACTTAGAGGCGGGAACAGTCGAAGGTAAGAGCGGTAGAGGAAGACAGAGATTAGAATATATGAAGCAGATGATTGAGGACGTAAGTTGGAAGGGGTATGTAGAGATGAAGAGCTTAGCGCGAAATAAGAAGGGATGGACCATTGCATCAAACCAGTCAAAATACTGCCGACAGTTAAAAAGGAAAATACCTTTCTTCGTGGTTGATATGCAATTTGACACACATTGAATCATTAGAGAATCATAACATATAACCCTACCTCATAGCTTTCTATAATAGCGACATTCATGGAGAGACAGAGAAAAGATCATCTCCCGTTATTCCCATAACAAGTTTCTAGTGGTAAGTTGCCAGTTTTAATCAGGTGAAGCTCGTTGGCTTTTTTGTTTTTGTTTTTCGCCTCGTCGACATAGAGGTCATTAGAGGACTAGGGTAAAAAAACTGGAAGGAATTGGGCCATGGCCTTTTAAAGGAACGATCCAGGAATTCACCACGAATGATCTTTAGAAAGCATGGAAAACCCAAACCTGGTTGGCCGAACGGATATTCGAACTCGCGTGCAAGGTCGGGACGTTAAGCCGCGTTCCCACGACGCCTTGAAACGGAGGCGAGACGGGACGGGAGGAATACTGACAACACGCCATGGGAACAGGGCCGCCTCTGCTAGCGGAGATGAGACGCAGCTACCCACTCTGTTTCGGTAAACATCACAGACGTGTCTAGGGATGCGCTGTCGTCATCTGTTTGCAGCAGCGGTGCGCACCCCTTATGTTGCCGTAAAGTGCTCTGTGCCAAACGAAACTAGGCAACGTGGTGGGGATGTGGCGGCGAGGTGTGTTATTCCCATCTTGCTTATGGATTTAGTTCCATACCTCTCCTCGATATGTATGGAGTGATGGCATACGACGCTGTCGGATAGGGACGTTAAGCTTGGCGGTCGCCTAGTGTCTTTTGGAGGGGAAGTCTTGAATGGCCGGCACCAGGTTTCAGTCGCTCTCATCTCTCATCCACTTTTATTTTGTATTTATTTATTTGCTTCTGGCTTGACGCTTCGTCGACATCGCTGTCATTGGAGGCGGGAAAGGAATGGGGGGTGAAGAAACTGGAAGGAATTCTGCCATGGCCTGAAGGAACTAGTCCGGCATTCGCCTGGAGTGATTTGGGGAAACTGTGGCAAACCAAAATCTCGATGTCCATAGGGACACTCGAACCCTCGCCCCACCGAAAGCGAGGTCGTGCCTTTACTGTTTACTCACAAGGGAGCATCCATAAATTACGTGAGGTGTTTTTCAGGATTTCCGGACCTCCCTCCCCCCTCTGGTGAGATTTCATGAGATCTGTTCCGACCTCCCCCCCTCTGGAGAAATCTGGTTCGTAAGACCCCTCCCCCCTATTTCACCTCACGTAATTAATGGACTCCCCCTAACGCTCGCGCGCACACCCGTTGTCACCTATGACCGAAATGTCTGCACTCTTGAAATGGTGCGCTTACAGGAGACTCCCTTCTGCGGTGTTTAGTACATGTACAATAAGGGACTCGTACAGTAGATTAAATTTCTATTAAGGGAAACACTAAGGAGCTTTCAATAGACAAGATAAGGCTGGAGGGTGGACAGGGAGGAGGTGAGGAGGGCGCCCGCAGCGGTAGAAAGCTGCCGCGGGACAGGTGACGGCGTGGGCGGCGGTCAGCTGACCCGCAAGTCACACCGACCACTACCTGCAGCCACGAGCTGGCCTGCAGCTTTCCTTAAGTCACGTGATATTCATTACGATAAAAGATAACTAAATTTCCGTGTAGGACGAATTAGACGACAATAGTTTTGGTACATCGTCGAAGGAGCCGAGAGTGTTTGAGCAGACAGCTGTTGAGGGGGATTCCATTAATTACATCAGTACAAATAGGTAAAAAGAGGGGGGGGGGCAATTCGCACCAAGGGGTTTTACTTTCTGTAGATTGTGAGATAACAGTCATAGAGATAGCGAATCATGAAATGAATTGTATAAATAACAGTAAAATAATATGGTGGAACGGTTTCAGCATAAGAGCATTAGATGGTTAAGTTGGCTGACCTGTAAGGCAAAGAGTTATACAAAGAACATCGCTGACTGTAAGTATGGGTTTTTGTTTACTGTGGTAATAGAGAATGTTGACTTGCAGATCGTTTGATTAAATATTTTTTAAGTTTGTATGAGTTTCGTTGCTAAGAGTGTAATAAATTTTCAGTATTGGCGAAACGAGAGAAGATTTATTTAATGTGTAACGGATGAGGTTTTACAAGATGATGGTTTGTTATAAACAGCAGCGAGGCGGCTACCGTTGTCATTTTTTGTTTTAACCCAGAATACTTAATGGTCCTGGGGGCATCCATAAATTACGTGAGGTGTTTTTCCGGATTCGACGAAGTACCCCCCTAAAATTGACTTTTTTTTTAGCTCTACAGTTCAACAAAAATTTACAAAGCCTCACGTGAGATTTCCGTTGATCCCCCTTCCCCCTCGGTGAGAGTTGGTGAGATTTCACCGCACTCCCCGCCCCAAAAATGGTTTGGAAAAGCATACGACGTCATTTCGTTTGTCAGTATGGAAGGTGTGGATTGAAGGATGACTCGTGGCTAGGTGATTAGGGAAAATAAATTTGATTCATCGGAAACCTATTCGAGAGTGTGCCGAGGCTCGTTTCAAATCTAATGTACGACATATAAACAGAGACTTGATGATAAATGACTGGACAGGAAACGAGGTGTGGCCCCGTGGACGAGGCAGTGGATTCAGGGCGCGCTATAAATCCTGCGCAGCCCACGCACCACAGGCGCCACTGTGCACAGGATCAAACAGCAAGGCTTCCGCGAACTACTGTATTAACATTCTATACCACATGCGAAAAGGTTTAACACGACTGGCGAATTTTTTCACAGGCCAATAATCGCAGAGGGTATTGTAACAGCCCTCCAACCTAGACTTTACCTGGAATTGTATTTTATGAAACATTTGTAGGAAGCTAGCGGTTGAGTGAATATGATTTTGTATGTTTGTCTTGCAATTTACTGTAAATCGGTGTAAATTGACTTTGTTTTATGAAAAGAAATTATGTAAATACTATTTGATACGTTTAAGGACATAACTATGCAAGAGATTTGCTTAGATGTTTGTAATTCCAAGTACTAAATTAAGCTACGATGTTTAAAAGACGATTCACTACAGTTTAGAATGATTTATGTGGATAATTTTGTGTTTAAATATTTTTGAATTTCATTTCTGAGCATTTCGTAATGATTGTACATGATTATGTATTGATTTTGATTGTTTTTAATTGTTTAAGTATTGTTGAAATATCTGTCGGAAGCCTTTGTAATGTTCTGGAACTTACTATGAAACTTATATAAAGCGAGCGGCAGACTCAGATGACACAGTTTTACGTCGGCAAAGATAATCAGTTGAAACAGTATTGTCTGTAATCGGTGGAGCGTGTGTTTACACGTGACCAGTACATCTTTGAAGTCTGGCGTTTTACGAGAAATAAAAACATCTTCAATTTTAAAGTGTGTCTGGAACTAGTTATTTCATATATAGTAAACCCCAAGACAGGGGCGGATCCAGGATTTTGTTTTGGGGGGGGCTTGAGCGGACTTTGGTTTGGGGGGGGGGGGGCCTTGGCTTGAGAGAATTTTGTTTCAGAGGGCTTGCCTTCAGTGGATTTTGGTTTGGTGGGGGGGGGGCTTGAGTCGGCCATGGGGTAGTCTTTATAGCCTCCTCCGGCCTCGAATCCGTAAGGCTAAAAAAGTCTCCAAAAATACAATGTCGGGGGTGGACCTAGATGTTTTTTGGGGGGGGGCCTGAGCCCCCTAACCCTCCCCCTGGATCCGCCCTGCCCCAAGACACCTAATAGTGTATTGCATTTAAAGCACGGACTTTCAAAACAGATTCTACTTTCATCGTTATGCCAAACTGAGGGCGTTAATGAACTTATTTAGCAGATGTGTTTTTCTTCTTTTCCCAAAATCTCTTTATCCTCTAGCTCAGCTGTATCCTACATTCTTCCGTCCAGGTGTTCCTTCTCGTAATGCACTGTTCGTTGGAAAGTTGGTGGTTATTGGTCATGCTATTGAAGCTGTATCTGTCCTGTATGATATGATCTGTGATTCCCATTTCCTGGAGATCCTTTTCAATTTCAATTAGCTAAATGTTTCTGATTTTCATTGAAATCACTAGGTTGAGATTTATTTTGGTTAGTCTGTTGCTACTCATTCTGATAATATGGCAGAAGACTTTATTTCGTCTTTTCCTGAATATGATTGAAGTTTTTTCCGAATGCTGTTATATTTCATGTGATTTCCTTTTCATCCAATTTCCTCCTTTACAAACTGGGCCAAAGATTTTACTTTTTTTGCTTTCCAATATCTTTAATAATCTATCCCCAATAATCAAAGTTTCCGGTGCATATAATGCCTCCGGTTTGATTACAGTGTTATAGTGTCTTAACTTGGTATTTCTGGATATTGAGTGTTTGTTGTATGTGTTCCAGTCTTTTTGTAATTTAGATATTCTCTCCTTATTTGATTCACGATTTAGTCCCGTGGGTTGAATTATTTCTTCTAGATATCTGAATTCAGTTACTTGAGAGATACTGCCAAATCGCATTTTCATCGGTTGTCCATTTTGGTACCGCGAAAATCCTTCCATATAGTGATTTTTAGCAAACGAGATTTGGAGACTTTCAAAACATTCGAAGAGTTCTATCATAGCACCAGGCCGCAATGAAACTGCCAAACTACGACAATTTTTTAAGGAAGTTGCACACACAGTAACTCTGCCGCATAGCGTTGTGTTAGGCACTCAGTTCTGATCTGAATTTGAATTGTAGTCAGGATATATTACTCGAATTTTTCACTAATACGCTTCGTTTTTGTTTTGAAGTTCAGGGGCGTAGCTACTATGGGGCTAGGCGGTGCAGTGCACCGGGGCCCCTACGCTCAGGGGGCCCCCAAGGGCACCTCTGGGGATCCCCAAGCACAGTTCAGAGGGCCCACGGGCCTTCACGGCAAACTGGCGACCTTTTTTTTTAGCTCTACCGTCGTCTAAGGGGGCTCCTGAGAGAGAGGGAGCCCCCTCACTAAGAGACCCTCACTGCTCAGGGGGCCCCAACCACTGCTCAGGGGGTCCCCAGCTTCAGCTCAGGAGGTCCCTACCAGCAACAAAAAGCAAAAAAAAGGGCCCAAAATAAATTTTTTGCACTGGGTCCCTTGTTGACTTAGCTACGCCACTGTTGAAGTTACGAGATATTGGTGACCGACTACACATATTTCGATCGGAAGAAAAACCTTAGGTAAAATACAAAGAGGCTTGGCTGGATTTTCAACATTTCGCCATAGTAGTTGCAGTTTTAATAATAAAGCTGATGGCTTTCACAGTGATGTCACTAGGTATCTTTAGTGTAGATGAGAGTAGGAGGGTTAATACCTGCGTTAGGGCCGTGTTGGAAGGAGACAGTCGCATACCAACACTCAGTTGCTTTCTCTCGAAACCGGAGACCAGACGAGGTCCTCTCGCTCTTCATTCCGTGGGCAGTGTCAGCCAGCGATACTCCACACGAGCTACGCTGAAGTTACTATACCTCCTTACGACCCTCCATAGATCAAATAAGCTAATATGGCGTGAATATTCCACCGCCTTCCCTATGCAAACAAACACCGTGCAGTGTTCTTGATATTTTGTTCATCGTGTGGTGCAACAATGCAAATAGACGAAATAAAAGTTCGAATTATTATGATTAGGAACGGTAAGGTGTAGTGTTAAACAGGCGATAAGAAATTAATTAAGAATCTTAAGTTTGCTGTAGCGGCAGTGAGACTTTAGGAATATATTCTTACGAATTTAAGCGTGGTGTTATAGATCAACCATTTTGTGCCAAGAAGAGAATTAGGGGTCGTTCAACCCCCCTTCCCGCCAGTCGTTTTGCGCATAACCGCCCGGTCCCTATATCGACTTCACGGGAGCAAATGTCATCTCTTGGGAGAGGTATTATCTATGGGAGCTAGTGTATTCTTCCGTAAAGCAGAGAGGTTGAAAACAGCAGCAGGAATTCACCATGGGAATTCAGTAAGTCAATGATGGCAGTGCTCCTCTTGGAAAGACACAAGACGATCCTAGTTGCGGTTACCCAAAGGGTATTTAAGTGCCTCAGAACAAGTAGTACTCTCAGTTTTATCCATTGCGTTTACTGACAGTATCTGAAGCCTGCAAGATGCAACTCCATTAATTTATTTTCTTTCTCTCTTTCTCTCGTTCTCTCTCTTTCTCTCTCTTTCTCTCTCTTTCTCTCTCTTTCTCTCTCGCTCTCTCTCTCTCTCTCTCTCTCTCTCTCTCTCTCTCTCTCTCTCTCTCTGTGTGTGTCCCTGCTAAGTACTCACACTCGCTACGTGTGGCTATGTGAAGGTAAATTGTTAGCCTAAGAACTGGTTTAATTGCGTACGTGTCACAATTTACTATTTTCTGGTTTGATTATTACGTATAGACAAATTGTTGAAATCTAAAAAACTGTTGGCTACTGGACCATTCCTGAATATTTGAAAATTTCATACGTTATGAAGGAAACACCTTATATTTATATTGAACGTGGATAATTCATGTGTCACCGATTTAATTTATAGCAGATGACATATCTTTGAAACCAGAGACTAATGTTGTCAGCGCCAACTCCGCAGAACAGACTCTTTGAATTGCAGTGCAGTTATAGCAGTGTATGTAGTATGAAGCGGACAGAGGTGTGATCGAAATCTAAAAATGATCAGAAAAAATCTGAATGTAAGAAAGGAACTACGTAATCCTTAGCTATCCTATTTAAATGTTAGAAGAAATATGAATAAAAGTCAGAGATTATTTCTTTTCAACGACGATTACATTAACTAATTTCACGTGTTTTCTTTTTTTTAACTATCGTAACTGTAAAGTTACAACGTGTACCAGTTTATAGTGCCGACCATTATATCAAATTTGCTTAGATAGAACAGAATATGATTTGAATTTTGTGTGGTTCATCATTGCAATTAATATTTCACTGTAATAGTTCCTATCTTTCACCTTGCGATTAATAAGTGATTTTCATAAAGAGACTGCAGCCAGCCTCAGACAACAAGTCCGGCAGGTAGAAGCGAGCAAGAATAATTAGAGGGGAGGTAGGGAAGGTTACGCCTCGGCCGTCCAAGAGGCGAAAAAGTAATGGGAGCTAGGAACGGGAAGGAATTCGGCACTGTTTCTTAAAAAAAAAAACCGTCCCGGCACTCGCTCGACTGATTTGACGAAACGATGGAAAACCGAAATCTATATAGCCGGACAGGGATTCGAACCTGCGTCCACTTGAATGCGAGGACAGAGCGTTACTACTCAGTAGTATTTCTGAGATCTGGAGTAGTAATAGTATGTCGCCGTTTTACATTCTGATCCACGTTCCCCTTTTAACTTTCCTTTCTACCTCGTCTCTACACTGCTCTACCAAGCTAAACTCTCCATATTAACTCAGCCATAACGATCTCCATACCCAGTTATCTGTCTCATATTTTCTGATCTTCGTCTTCGTCTGTTCTCTCAGCTAGCAAATTAATCAATCCTTCAAGTCTTTATACGTGACCCAACATACTGTCTTTTCTTTTTGTGAGGCTCTTCCACAAACTTCTTTCCTGTTTATCATATTCAATATCCGCTCATTACGAACTTTATCTGAAAAATTAATTTTCGATGTCACTCTACAATAGTACGACAAAAATAACACCTGCTTAGGTTTCTTTCTTTCTGGTGTTCCTAAGGTCCAAGCTTCGCTTCCATAAAATGCTGTGCTACGGTTGTAGAAAACTCTGCATTTTAAGTCAATGATTGTAACTAAAAGATTTCTCTCTTTGAAGAAGACGTTTTTGGTCTTGAGACCTTTCTTGCTTCGGAAGTAAGTTGCAGTTTTAGATCTAAAATTATGGAATTGACTTCTCATACTGCATATTTATGTTGATATTTAACTCGTTATTGCTGTCATGTCTGTTAATTTTCATGAATTTTGTTTTGTTTCAGTCTATGTTAGGCCAAATTCTTGTCCCAGTATTTTCTTCTTGTGGCTCAGCAGTTTACAATACCCTCACAGTTGTCTGTGAAAAAGACAATATCCTCACCACGCAACACACATTATTGATCACTTATGCCACAATTTAACTTTCAATCTTTTTCATTGTTTATTCCGCATACAAGTTGCACATCAGTTGGAACAATCTTGCTTCACATACTTTTCCACCGGTGGTTGTCTTAGAATTTTTACTTTCAATATAACCATCTGCTTTTTACGTAGATTATTCCTCTAAATCGATATTTTGAAAATAACATCTTTGAAATTCTGAACATCATCATCCATTTAACGGTTTCAAAAGATTATCCCCAGTCTACTAATACAAAAAAGTATTGTTGATCTTCAACCGTCGTTTTACTATTAATCTCAATGCCAGAATTGCTTCTCTTGTACCCGACATTTTTCCTAAAGGCAACTGATCCTCTTTGAGAATTCAACAATGGGGTATTTTGACAGAAGTGTAACTCACTTTTCAGTGTTTAACAGTCATACGTCCCATTAATTTATAAAATGTTAGGAAATAATATTGAATAATACTTATCTTGTGTGAAATGATTATAAAGAGATGTTAATGAGAAGTTTTTGTTAAGAATCTTTGACAGCAAAGGAATAATGCACGGACTGGTTCTGGAGATTACATGAATATAATAAAGAAGAATGAAAATGGATGGCTGGAATGGAAGTGATTGAGCAGATATGGCGGATCGGAGAATGTAAATGGTGTCGGTAGGGAGTTGCCGGGCTATAAAACGATAATGTTTACGAATAATTTGTACGGCTGGCGGCCAAAGAGAATATTGATCTTAAGGAATTGCGAAATGTTAATTGTTCATACTGTGCAAAGTTATGTATAGTGTGGAATAACACAGGAACAGATTTTATACTATTATTAATTGTATTTAAAAAGGAGAAATTGTAAAATAAGTCCTGGTGTATTATAATTTCAGGTGAGAAGAAAGATGGAAAGAAATAAGCAGAATGGCGGACGTGGAAATATATATAAAAAGAGGTCAAAAGATGTACTTTTTCCCTGCGGAAGATGTTAAGGAATAATATAAGATAAAAGGAAATATTATAATATTATTAATAATCGTTGTAAACTGACCAGAGAGAAAATTTGAGTATCGTTTAATTGTGATAGAAAGGGTAAAAGTAATATTTTATGTAAAATAATTCTGAAGTCAGGGCTACGCCGAAAGCTGTAGGTTGTAAGTGTAAAGATTTATAAACTAAATTACTCTGATGGATTTTTATATGTAGTAGCTAGGCATACCAGCTACATGTTTATTTCTTTTCTCATGGCTTTCATGACCTCGTCGACGACGAGGTCATGAAAGCGAGAGAGCATGAGGGGCAAGGAACGGTGAGGAATTCGGCCATGGCCTGTCGAAGGAATCATCCCGGCGTTCGTATGGAGAAGTTTCGAGAAACCATGGGAAACCGCTATCAGGACGGTCGGTCGGGGATTCGAACCTGCGTCCCCCCGAATGTCAACCCAAACGTTTCGGCCCGGTCCAGAAACAACTGCGGTGACGGACGGGAGAGCTGGCGGCGAGGCAGGCATGGGCAGCGGTCTACTTGTTAAGCGCGGGAGACAATGGACAACAACAAACAGCACGGAACTGGCCGGACCACCCAACAGCGCCGGCTCAAGGGCGTCTGTCCGCGGCTAAACCGTATTCATCCTGTGAATACTCGTTTTTATTTTGAGACTCTGGTATCTCCATTTGCAGGGGAATCAATAATTAGTCTCAATGACTATTTAAATGCGGCTTCTTACGTCCTTTACATTTGCCAGCCGTGGTGGTCCTTTAACAGTAGCGGGCCCTGAGAAGGGAGTCGCCTGTTCTGGCAGGGATGGTGCGTCTCTATCCGTCACCCAGTCGGTATACATCAAACGCCCGGGTAGCTGAACGTGGCGAGGGCTAGCCTGTGGCGCTGCTGATCCGTACAACTGGGCTGCACAGCGCGGCCTACAAAACACGGGCCGTGGGAAGCCAGCATAACAGGGACCCAAGTTCTTTCGCATCTTAAAGAACCTCAGTTTAGCAGGAAAAAACTAAAATGTTCTGAAACACCCGGTGATTGAAACTTATTACGAGAAAATACAAGCATAACTGACAGTAGGTGCTGAGAAGCAAGGACGATTGCTACACACGACCACTGGGTAGACGACATCTGGTACCCATTCAGCAGAGCGTTCCAATAACGAACACTGTTTTCGTCTCGGATCAGCTTTCTGCGCTGCAGAGCGATTTGTACTACTGTTTGTCAGTAACGAGCTGACAAACCCATCTCACTATTCTTATGGCTGCCGTATTCGGAAAGCGCCTTCTCATCTTAAACTACTTACACTGGTGGCAATATTTCACTCAACCTCAGGAGCTGTTACCACCGTGCAAGAAACTAAATGAAGTTACTTTTTTTCCGTCAACGTCGATGTCATCAGAGGCGGGGCAGGAGCGAGGCAAGTAATGCGTAAGAATCTGATACATCGTGCTTACGTCCACAAAACATACAGAATTAATAAATTTAAAAGCCACTTGGTTAAGAATGAACTAAGCAAACGCTCTGTAAGCAAACGTTCAATTACCAAAATACCGTAAAATTTGGGCCAAAAATAAAAATTTCGGACTAGTCTTATGGTCTTCACTGGAACTACCAAGTAACCAACACAAGCAGAATATTCGAAATAATTTTACTGAACCGCATACAAAAAATACTAGGAATTGAAATTCATAAGTTCTACAGATGGAGAATCAAACAAAAACAAAAACATAAATTCGTTAAATTTGATCTGA
Organism: Vandiemenella viatica; assembly: GCA_031002005.1. Lineage (NCBI taxonomy): Eukaryota > Metazoa > Arthropoda > Insecta > Orthoptera > Morabidae > Vandiemenella > Vandiemenella viatica. The sequence goes on from JARYHS010011408.1 coordinate 17,218,373, forward strand.
GTCCTAAACTTAGGGAGCGTGCATAAACCTCGTAGCTCCATTTTGGCCTCCTGTGAACCTCCCCTCCCCCCCCCCCCACGTAGCCCTACGTGGCTTTTGCCTCTACCCCCCCTCCCCCCTCGTAGCACGTAGCTTCTTTTCCTTTGTGATTCCAAAAGACATTTTGTACTGTTTTCTCTTGTCAGACTATTGTAAATTACATACAGAGATAATTAAGTGAGGGAAATAAATATTCACAAGCTGTTGTGAGTTCTGTTCCTCATTTTAACAGTAAAAAATGTTATGAAAGGAAAGCTACGTGGCCTGGATCGGAACCCCCCCTCCCCTCCCATGTAGCCCAGCGTAGTCTTTGAGCCAACTCCTCCCCCCCCTTCCCCTGGACCGAGCCACGTAGTTTGTGCACGGTCCCTTATCAAGAATTGTGAAAATGAGATGATGTTGGAGAATGGAAAGAACAATCATTTCATGTTAATCGTGCTCCGTGTTTTATATACAGTAATGAAGGAATTTGCGATCGGCGAGACACAGAACAGTGTAGTTGCCTACCGCACCCTGAACGAAACCTGCGTTCTCGTATGACAGACGACGCCGTTTCCGTGAAGTACCCGTCCTCGACTTCACGAATAATTAAGTTTTACAGCGGCAGACACGCGCCATAAAGCGGTAAACGGAGATAATAACAGTCGCCATGTCTCCTTCAGGAAAGGGAGGGCCCGTAGATGTCGAGATCATTAGAGAGACGAGACATGGGAGGACCCATCCCAGTCTTCGCCTCCACTGAAAACGGATATCTGGATGGCAGGATGGGACTTGAATCCGCGTCCTCCCGAATGCGAGACCCGAGCGTTTCGCCATGTAATAGCGGTATGGAACCAGCTCCTCGGACATAACGACTGTAATTCACAGACTGTGTGACTGGGCAGTTATATATTTCTTAGTCTGAGCTTGCGGGTAATTTTGAACCAGCTAGAATACATAAAAAGATTAATTCGCGCAGGTCTGTTTGTGGGGAAAGTATTTTGGGAATCGTTGAGAGAGAAAGAAAAAAAAAATGAAGGGAGTTCTTGTTTTTTTTTTTTTTTTTTAACTGTTTAACGTCTCTTAACAGCGAGGTCTTTAGAGACGGGAAAGGATGGGGCCAAGGAATAACAAGGAATTTGGCCATTGCATTTTTGAAGGAAACATCCCGGCATTTGCCTGGAGTGATTTGGGAAACCATGGAAACCCCAAATCTTGATGCTCGGACGGGGATTCGAACCACCGTCCTTCCCAATGAACAGTTTAGATTGAGTGAGAACTGTTGTTTTTGTTTCCCGGATTTCACGTAAAGGTTGCCTGCAAACTTCATGTAAGTACGAAGTCCGATACGAGGTATAAAGTGGTAAATTAGTTTGAAAAGGAGCATTAAATACAGTGGCTAAAAAAAAGACTTCTTCCAAACAGTTATAACTATCTGACAGCTTAATAAAGCTACGTCAAGGACACTTTATTGCCGCAACCGGCTAGTAAATATGTGACACAAAAAGATGGAAGGAATATAATAAAATAATCTTCGTGTTGCCAAACAAGAATCTGGTGAGTAGTGATGTCGAAAATTCTCACTTTTCATCTTGTTACGACTCATTTAGTGTACGAAGACTCATTATCTAAGTATCGAAATCAGAGAGAAGTTACAAGTTGACGATAGTTACTTCCACATTTCGAGTAGTACTTTTTTTAAAACTGCTTAACGTCTCTTAACAGCGAGGTCTTTAGAGACGGGAAAGGATGGGGGGCAAGGAATGGGAAAGAATTCGGCCAAGGCCTTTTGAAGTAAGGATCCCGGAATTTGCCTGGAGTGATTTGGGAAACCATGGAAAACCCAAATCTGGATGCCTGGACGGGGATTCGAACCGCCGTCCTCCCGAATGCGAGGCGAGAACGCTAACCGTTACACCACCACGCTCGGTGAGTAGTACTTCTGATTCGTCACGCCGTGCGACATTAGTTTGCATGTTGCGTTGCATCAAAGACAGATACTCAACTCAACGTTGATGGGGAGTGGGGGGAGGGGTTAAATAGCGATAACGTAATTGCTTAGGCTGCCGGGTCTTGTTATGTCAGATTTTCAGTCATCGCCTCTTTCAATCACCATGGGTGTTCTGCTTCAGGTAAGTTTTTCGTATCACTGAAAAGTCCATCCCGATTAACTTTGCAGACAGCGTCGTGTGCTGCATCATTCCTCTTGAATCCGCCGTGACCGGGGAAGACCTAGACTGTCCTGAGGAACTGCAGCAAATCAGACGATCTGTTTGGTACATTTTTGCCACGGGTAGGGAAGAACTTGGAGAACCAAAGCAAGGCTTGAACTCTAAATCCTTTCTGAAGTGAAAGTAACACAGCGTAACCAAACAAAAAAATCTTAGTTCGTACTATCATTTCTCTCAGGAATCTAGGAATATCAAGGAGGTTAACTACCTTCAGAAATAAGGCCGCCTTCGCAGTCAAAATGCATCATATCACAAAGTGGTACAAGACACTGAGCAGCATTGAAACTAACATTGCAGTTAGCCTTTACGCCAGTATTCTGAAACTGTCTTGTGTATGGTTGGAGAAGCTTATTCTTTTTATTTAAACCCAACTGCATGCAGGAAAAAGCGCCATTTTAAATACATCAATATCCTACCTTATTTTCCCAATTAATTTCAACATTAATTCCGTAGGAAAAATCTCTTCTGAGTTACAACTGAAAATTTACATTAATCGACATGACCGTGACGGAAATTAGCTTTGCAACTGCACAAATGTCCGGTTAACGACCGCAATGTTATTGTTGTTGCTTTAGGGCGCGTCGACAGCGGGGTCATTAGCGCCCTAACAATTACCAGCCTAAACTGTGGCTTAAGAAAGTACTAAAATACTGTCTGCATGGTCGACTGTAAAGGGGTCGGCCATACAGACAGCACATAAAATAATTCACAAATATAAAACGTGGCTTAGAAAGGGGCCACCAGAACTCAAGACGGTACACCACCTGAATGGCTGTAAAGGGGCCATACAGGGTCACAAAATAATTAAAAACAGTACATCTCTCGCCGGCTGTATAGTGGCCAGCGAAAAGGAATTTAAAAATATAAAAATTAAAAACAAGGCACATGGATGGGTGGCTGTATAGGGGCCACCCGTCCATCTAAAAACTAGTCCGATCTGCCTAAAATTTTAGGCACTAGACCGGCCAATACGCAGAAAACGACCGCAATTTGGTAGGTCTGATAAGCCTACGATCCGTCTCCATGATTTCTAGGGCCGGCTATTATTTGATTGAAATGCAATTTATATGTATAATTAATTATTAGTAGCAGAATACATTCCTACCGGGTTGCCTATCCAAATATGGCCGAAAGTATTTTTAATTAAATTTTCAAAAGATATCAAAAAAAAATCTTTTTTTAAAAAAAATTATAATTCATTTTAAGGAGATAGACATGTAAAGAAAAAGTATGGATTGCCTATGGAGAAGTGGCCGCAAGCAGGGATTGCCAGACACGCAACAGCGAGAGAGAGAGAGAGCTCACCAGTCAATGTGGTGACTGGTGAGCTAACTTTAACACGCAACCCAAATTTTTTATGTTCTTTACACGTCTCTCTTTGAAATAGATTATAATTTATTTAAAAAACAACTGAACGAATTTTTTTTTTTTTTAAAACAATTTGATTAAAGTTACTTGCGGTCATATTCGGAAGGGCAACCCAATAGAATCATATTCTGCTAATGATAGTTATGCATAAAAATTGAATTTCAATCAAATAACAGATGGACGTAGAAATTGTGGAAACGGATCTAAGGCCGTGAGTGGGCACACACACAATCCCGATTCCTTTCCCAAATCACCGCAAAAACGTTAATAGTAATCCACACACTGTACAGGATCTACCGTCTTTGCTACAGTTCAACAAAGCACAGGGCGCATAGGTAAAGGTATTGGACGGAAAATCGCTTCAAATCACAATTATTCTAGTAGGGGTTTTATTTTTCGTAGATTTCTATGAATTGCATAGACTTCGTCAGAAACTACAGGTAAAGTATGAATTTGAATGAATGAGTTTAATTGTGATGGAGCGAACGCTCTGATGGCACTTTCCTTACAGAAACATTTTTCTACTTTGGTTTTCTCGCCTACTGTTTCCGCCAGCTAATTTCAACTTTAAATTCTTTTATGCGCTTTTGGTAAATTATTCATAATTTCTCTTGGTAATTTGTTCCAATTCCTGACCTCACCTATGAAAGAAAATCTTCATCTTCCCACACCCTTATGCTTGAAATCGAGAGTAAATTTGTGTTCAATGTCATCTTTTCCCTTCTATGCACCTCTTCTACTTCTTCCACCAATATCTTTCCGTGCTTCATCACCAATATACGCCTCGTACACTCCATGACTCTCTTCACCCTCCTCCTCTATTCCAATGTATCCATACATGGTACAGCTTCTAAATGTTTATCCCACTTAATAACGTTTTGTGCTGTTATGCCAAAATATGTCTTCTTTTATTCGGTTAGGGCTTTCCGACATGTCAACATCAAGATCACCAGAATTGTGTATGTGTTTTTTTTTTTTTTTTTTTTTTACTACGCGGTTTAAGCCTTGTCAAGGTCCACATTATTATAGGCGTAGGAGATTGGTCACAAGGAACGGCAAAAAATTAGTTCATGGCCTTTTTTTGGAGCAATTGTCCCTGAATTGGCTTTGAATTTATAAAGAAACATTCGCGGCATTCACCACGAGTGATTTCTGAAAACCAAAGAGAACAGAAATTTGGGTGTTCGGACTGGTATCGAACCAGCGTGCTTCAGAATGCCAGGCCAGTACCATTCACCCACCAGGCTCGGTTCAAACGTTATTCCTGAGGCACTGTTTATACCCAGTTAATTGGCTTTTCCTTGCCGTGGAAGGTGTTGTTGGTAGTCGCGCAGACAGCTCAATTATTAGATTAAGAGGTTAATTGAGGAAGGCGTGATGGATTGCATCAAACCGGTCGGCGGACTGATATCTGAAAGCAGGAGTAATCCTGTAGTGCTATTTGGGGCAGCAAGCTGGACCAATCCGAGTACCGTCGGAGACTTTAGAGCGGAGTCTTCTGCGATGGGCAGTGACACGCTCAGCCGTGCACGGCGACCGTCGAGATCGGCTCGTCTCGCTTCAACCACCAACACTAAACACCGCACTCACTAAGTGGCGGCAAAGTGCAACGCCCACTGCCGACTCCAGCAACTACACACCAAAGATGATTTCACCAAGGAAACTACTTTCATCTTGTCACGTTACAAGGACTATTTTTTTTTTGGTTGTCATTAGTCTTTCGACTGGTTTGATGCAATCCTCCATCTCTTCTTATCTTTTGCTAACCTCTTCATCACTACATATCCCTTACAACTCACGTCCTCAATTATCTGCTTCTTATTTTCTAATCTCTGTGTTCCTCTACAGTTCTTATCTTCGACTGTTCCCTCCACCAACAAATTAACAAGCCCACCATGTGTCAAAATATGACCCTACCAACCTGTCTCTTCTTTCTGTAAGCTTCTTCCACAAACTTCTTTCCTCACCCATTATTTCCAAAACTCGTTCATTTCGTAGTTTGTCCATTTAATTTTCAGCATTCTTCCGTAGCACCACATTTCAAATGCTTCAATTTTCTTTCTTTCTGGTATCCTAAAGTCCATGTTTTGCTAGAATAAAGTGCTGTGCTCCACACGTAGAGTACAACCATGCGCAAATCTGGTGTTGATAATTTTTAATTATTAATCTAGGGAATGTACGTTGTAATTTATAAGCAGTTCCGCAGATCGTGTGACCTATATAGGAAAGAAAGAGACTCTTCGTACGAGAGACGGACGAATGTTGTTATGGTGGGACTGAAAGTACTACATTCATGAAAAGGAAATATAAATGTTGATATCGAAAGGTTACAGTGTTGATTCGTTGTGTACGCTTCGGAGAATATTTACTAATGTTATAAATGCGAAAGTAATTCTGTCTGTTTGTCACATTTTCAGGGGTAAACGGCTAATCCGAACTTGATGAAATTTGACAAGGAGATACTATTTGCCGTCAGGAAGGACATAGGATACTTTATCTGTATTAATATTACATATTGACATGTAATTTTGAAAAACCTACTGAACGGCGATAGACAGACGCATAGGATGTGCAAGTCTGTAGTGGTTTCTGGGAGAGCGTGCTGGTAGCTCAGTTGTTTTCTAATGGCTGCTGTGGAGAGGCTAGCGATGACCACGCCGAATGAAGGAGGCGACAGAAATTTTAAAGAATACCAACAAAATCAACGAAGATAGCGGGCTACTACTCTGCGATGCTTTGCGATCGTTGCTATGTCAACATAAACAGTATCTCTGACGAAGGCTGTAGGATGGCAGCTGAAAGCTTGGACTATGAAATAAATAACGCGGCATTCCAGCAAAATCCGGTTGTTATTAACTGTAAGGGGACCAAATAACTCCCCAGTAATATTCAGTTATAAGCGAAGTGAGTTTAGCTCGTTGTTGGCGACAGAAGCACGCTAGATGTCGCGTAACATGACGCGCGCACATGATAAGGGGGGTCCATAAATTACGTGAAGTGAAATAAGGGGGGGGGAGGGGGGGTACGGAAATCCGGAAAAACACCTCACGTAATTTATGGATGCCCCCTGCGCAGTCAGCGCTTCTCTCTCGAGTGCAGATGTACTGAGGCAGTCTTAGCCTGGAACTCGTGCAGTAACATACAATGTAAACGTGCGCTACCAACACTTTCGCTATCCCGTTTAGGCCGAAATACATCCAAATTTGACAGTGTATGGATAGCAGCTAACATACTTCGTGTAACAGGAGTTGCGTTCAGTGTTTGTAGAACTGTCTAACGCTCAAATGACGACAATAAACCTGAAGTTTTGCTGTAACCTCTGTTTCATTGTGAAAAACCTTTCTAATCCGCATCAGGCTAATACCACTCAAGCCATAAGAACTTTACGCAGCCTTTCAATCAAAATATAACATCTTTAGTTGTTTCGACAGCTATTTGTCTACGCAGTCAGGCAATACTGCGTCATCAACACTTGTCTGGTGTCAAGACAGAAGACCGTCAACCTGACAATAAGAAACATAGAGAAGAAGATACTATCGGACAGGTCAGCGATCTCACGTCCAATAGACAATCAATCAACATCCACTCGGCCACACAAAAGAACTCTGCCGTCATTTGCGGGACTCAAACCCTGCACCACATGCACCAACAGAGACGGACGCGGAGCCTGAGAATTAATAAGTCAGGTGTGTTCTATAACAGGAGAGAAATCTGTTGTAAGTCTTTGTGGTTTTCTACTATCGTCGACAAGCCAGCGTGGATTGCATGCTTAGTGCACAGTAGAAGAGTAGGTTGATGAAAATACGCATTAATACCAGCAGCCTTACAATAGATTTACCTCCTGTAATACAATCTTCATCAGTGCCACAAATTTAACGTTTTAAGACTAGCTTAATAAACGCAAGACTCATTTCGGATAAACGAATGCACGTTTTACTACAACACTGCCAAAAGTAAGGACTGTCTACTTCTACTAGACTGCATAGGCACCACCGAGCGTGGTGGGTGAGCGGTAACGCTCTGGCCTCGCATTCGGGAGGACGCGGGTTCCAATTCTTGTCCGCCCATCCAGATTTCGGACCCTATTATTTCCCAAAATCACAAAAGGCGAATGCCGGGATGGTTCCGTCAACAGAGGCCATAGCCGAATTCGTTTCCGTTCCCTGCCTCCAGTATTTTATCGCCTCTAAAGACCTCCATGTCGACGAGGCGTAAATAGATAACAAAAAACTACATGTTTCCTAATATCTCGAACATGAACAAGACATAAGACTATGCTAAAGTGATATTGAATGTTGCGATGATCGGGTTACAGCGAAATTTAAGGCTTTGACAACTACAGACAGGGAAGTTACAACGACAGAGGTAATTTAGTTGTGGCTTTGTGAGTGATCGGATCAGGAGTATTTCTTATAATGGTTTAATTCCTGTGTTCCGGCTTACCTCGGATACTAGTCCCAAAATTACTGAACGAATCGACAACTTGACTCGCAAAGCCACATGTTGGATCCGTCTAAAGTACGCGTTTGAACGGCAGTTTCTTCTAGCAGAGAATTGACATCAGCTCTATTAGTGTAGACAATGGTGATGACGCACTTCGCGAAGCTACTTGTCACGCTGGGATCAATCTTATTGTACACAATCATTTGTTCTGTGACGCAGGTATAAGGACGCACATCTATTTCTTTTGAACGTTTCGCCACCAGTCGTTAGAATTAGTATCTGAAACGACTTCAGGCTTCATACCAGTCCACAAAACGTAGACGACAGACGCTACCAAAATGCGTTTTCAGTCAATACTCTGAATGCACGCATTATATGAGGCTATTTCGACGGTTAATAAAGGAAAATTGCAAATTCGAAAGGCGGTGTGACTGCTGTAGACTAGTTGCAGTGGCGCCGTCAACGAGAGTGGAACCAGAGTCCTGTGGGCTGCGCGATGCTGTCCCGTGTCGCGGAGGAGGGAGCAGGCCGAGGCCGCGGTCACTGGGTAAGCGTGTCGCACATCACGCCGACTCAGCTGCCGCAAAGCCCAAAACTAACGACGTACGCGGTTCCATTTCGGCCTCTGTTAACCAGCCGCTCCTCCTGACGTGACTTTTGCCTCGGCCTCCCTCCCCACCTCCCACCATGTGTGGCAGGTTGGCTTTTTTTCTCCTCCATTAATTCCAGAAGATATTTTATATTGTTTTCTCCCAACAGACCACTGTTAAAATTATTACGTATTTAATTAAAACAAGTTATAATTGCTCTAATAGAGGGCGTCCATTAATTGCAAGGTGTTTTTTCGGAAATCTGGACTGCCGCACGCCTCCCCCCCCCTTATGGTGAGGTCAGATCCCCTTGCCCTGTTGACCGACTTCGCTGTTTTTTAAGACTTTTTTACCTCTCCTGTTTTCTAGGGCGGTTATATCCCTCCCCCTCCCCCCCCCCAACGTCACCATCGACCTCCCTGTACACCTTTTCTTTCAGCTCTAATGTTCTTCAAGAATTAAAAAGATGTTTTGAGATTTCCGTCGATTCACCACCCCCCCCCTCCCCTTGTGTGAGATTTTTCCAGACCCACCACCGCACCCCCTCCCCACTATTTCACCTCAGGTAATTAATGTACGCCCTCTTATGTACTTTTCTATAATTATAAATATTCGAAATGAAATGTCGACACTAACCACTACTGCAAATGATCAATTATTGGTAAAAGCCTCTTACTCACGTAAATTGTGACTCATTTTCTACAGCATTATTACCTCATTCATCTTGTTCATTTATTGACTAAATATAACAAAACCATTCCTGCAGCGTAATAAAACTAAGAAGAGCTGCACTTTTTTTTTCTTTCTTTTGCTGCAGTTCTGTCACCTTTCTTTTTTCTTTCTACATTTCCAGGGAATGATTCTGTGATGATCTTAAAAGATTATGGTTAATAATATGATGTATAAATGGTTCTTATTAATGCAAGACCGAACCTCGTGCTTACTAAAGTTCTCAAATGATTAATACACAGCACTAGAAGCCGGTTAATTGGATTTTAATTGGTTCGTAGTCACCGTAGGTCGCCAGGTAGGGTCCTCAACCAGCCCGACACAAGAGGTGGATAATTAACTAAGAAAAGTCTTCAAGTATGAGATAATGAAGTTAAGTTCTCCACACATTTATTGAAATAACGTACAACATCGAACCGGTTGGCCAACATTTAGATGTTAAAGCTATCAAGACTTCGTCAACCGTAGATTGCTAGATTCTTTGACAAAAGGAAAGTTGATAATCAAAACTGTTTTACACCAAACTACTTCCACAGTCACATTTCACTGTTCTGCTATATTCTTACACTGTTCAACTTTCTGTTAAAACACACATTGTGCTGGCTAAATAAATTCTGTCTTCTTCACGATGCTTACTACGCTGCACTAGCACACAATACACGACGCGAGCCGTCTGCTACCATAGTTCGGCTACGACTGACTTCAAACAATGTATTCATGCGCTCATTTAGGCGCTACTTGCGGGTCGGCGGAATGCTACTTTTATGTTACAATTTCTATAACTCACTGGACAGTGAAAACTCAATGGAAAAACATTTTCGATAAGCCTCGTAAAGTTTATCATACAGCGCCACCTCACACAGCACTTGAACTTGAAAAACACTTCAAAAATCGGTAAAGTTAAAGGTGTACTGAAAATCACTAGACAGAACAAAATTAGAATTATCTTATCAAGCATACATGCAGGCGATGCTAATGAAAACTGCTTTATTTTTAACCATCAAAACAATACGAACTGTCGCTGCCTCTGAAAATTCCCGGGAGACATCTGTAAGCGAATTTGAGTATACATACGGCATACCTAATATTTTTCGAATCTAGTTACTCTAAGTGCATGGGTTATCTAAATTACTTACGGAGAAAATTCAATGACGGAAATAAATATCCACATGGTTTTGTATGTTCTGTAACCTTATTTTAACTGCGAGAAATAATACGAATGAAAAGCTACATGGCTTGGATGGAAACTCACCGCTGCCCCCTCCCCCAGTAGTCCAGCGTAGCTTTCTAACCAACCCCTCCCTTCCCCCACCCTTAGACCAAGCCACGTAGTTTATGGACACTCCCCATGGCTCGGGAAGAGTCAGTGCGTGGACCGCCCATTATCTTGCCTCATGGCTACTATGTTTTAGTGGAGACATCCCCGGCGTAATCGTGCAGTATAATCTTCTCGGATGTCCAGCAGGATTGTGTCGACAGCTAGCTCACCTGCCGTCATCAGGTGTCGAGCAGCTTCCGGATGTTATGAGCTGACACAGTGCCTAGATAGCCAGTGCAAGCTTGTAACATCTGGAAGCTACTTGACACCTGATGACGGCAGGTGTGCTAGCTACCGAAACGTGTTTCTACTCACCATCCAACTGGACAACCGAGAAGATTACATTGCACGAATAGCATATTCAACCTAAGTATTGTGGAATTAATCAATTTTTATAAATAATTAATACAAAATAAATAAAACTTGTAGCAGAATGACCCATATGTGGTCATTCCGTACATTTTTATATATAATATTTTGTATATTCTTACATATAAAAAATAGTAAGAAAGGAATTATCGGAGAGTATTGTCAGTGTTTGTGGGACCTCCCAGTAAGACGCGCCAGACTGTCGCGCCAGGCCGGCGGCTGCCAGGGACAATGGACACCAACTACTCTTTCTAACGGATTTGGTCAAGCGTATAATCCCTTAGCTACGGGAAAATACCCGCGGGGTGAATGCTCGTGTCCCCAACCCCACGGTCTCCGAACGGGCAGTTTGGAGGTCACAGATGACGAATAAGTCCGAGGCTGGTCGAGTTCGTACGAATCTGCAAAAGATAAGGTTTGCCTATCGTCACAGCCGGGAGGAGGAGCCTGAAACAGCAGAACCAATCAACGACAGCCTATCCTCTGCATTTTGTAATGCGAGTGTATTTTTGCTCTATGTGAACCTCGAGCGACGGGAGGAGGCTTTTTCCTGCGGACGCTGGAGGAGACTTGACGCCGAGTCTTCAGACTGGAAGGAGCGCATCCTCCGAAGTTGGAGATCGCTCCGTCTTGGCATCGAACCTGAGGGTCGATAAGCGTGTCTTGTACAGTGAGGTCGCTGTGTACTCATTCAGTACGCTGACTGAAGAACGTGGTGCACTGTCCTCTATAGCCAAGGGGCTATAGTAATTCCGCCGTCGCGGGAAATACGGTAATATTTCTACAGCGCAGTGTGGTACTTTTATTCGGTCATTGGGTACAGCCCTGTAACGACCTCTGAATGATTATCGAGCTAGCTGGGCAGACTTTCTTAAAGCCACACTTGGTGGATAATTTAAATTATCCTGGCACCCAGCATTTGAGATCGGATACAGTTAATGTCAATACTGTATTTGATTTACGATCCCCGATCATTGTGAAGGGAACTTTCATTTACAAAAACCAAGTGTGAAGCTCTCTTGTTCGCTTATTAATGTTGGGCATTTTGCTTCACGATCAATTAAAAATATGGTGGTGTTGTAATGCTTTATTTGTTTATTAATATGTTGGCAATTGTAAGAAGAGGCTTTGCTTAGTTCCTTTTGTTAATATTTCAATGTGTTAATGTTAAAGATAACTAAGCCTCGCCTGTACGCCATTATGAGTACCCAATAAATTAGCAGCCTAGGGTTTCTTTGAATTATAAAAAAGGAAGTAAAAAGGTTTTCACCCTTACCTCCCTCCCGGCACATACCGCTACAAACTGAATGTTCGTTTCTTTATTATTTTCGACCGTAAGCGTTTCACCCAATTTTCCGAAACGTTTTGAGCATCAAACAGATAAGCGCTGAAGATGCTCCGGTGAACCAACAAATGAGCGTGCGGTGGAAAATAAAAACGCAATGAAAAATTTAATTGCATTAGCTTGGTATTAATAATGTGTACAAATTGACAAGTTATCAATTGCGGAAATGATCCACAACATCCAGTTGTTGTTGTTGTTGTTATTGCCCTTCTCTCTTCATCTGTAGTAAGTGATTGGTCTTCTTTCTCTCCCTCCCTCTCTTTCTTTCAGTGCTTTCTTCTCTTTGTACACTCTATAGGTCTCTGGAATGAGATACGTGTTGTGCAATGCGTGCTTTGCTCTCATCCCACATTACGTACCGCACTCCACTGAAGGAGTTAGATCCGTACAAATACACCGTTCAGCGCTGCTAGCTTCAGCCCAACAAGACGCCCACGCCATCCGCATCCCCAGCGCCGTATCTAGGATAAGGGGAAAGAAACGGGGGCAACTTCATGTGGTGGCGATTTTTATGGTTTGAAATTAAAGTTCATACCATCCAGGGCGTAGCACGTGTCGTCAATACCTTTTGTACGTACAGTTACTTGAGTACGCTTAATGAATGGCAGTTCAAGCAAGTGTTGTTTTTGAAGCAATAACAGAGTAAATGCCGGTCCTGGCAGTGTAGTGGCTAGCGCGCTGGCCTCACATTGCAAGGGCCGCCGGTTCGAGTCCGGCCTCGGGCATGGGTGGTTTTAATTAAGTGTTGTGCTCGTATTGTGTTGTCCTCACAGTAGTGTCCACAATATCATAGTGAATTTCTGATACAGCAGTTGCAACGTAAACAAATTGGAGCTGGCAAATGGTCGAAAAGACCGAAGGCCATATTAAAAAATAATAATAATAATAATAATAACAGAGTAAATAAGAAATAGAAGAAACTTGGGGAACTCCACCACTTTCGGTACCTGCCAGAAACTGGTACTAACCTTTTGAAATTTACATCAGTCGCTTCGTCAACATGTCCTCTTCACGTTTTGCGAAACTTCAAACTCTCGACCACAAAAATTGTGCTACCACCTCACCGTTTGCTTGCGCAGACTTCCGCGGTCGTTGTCAATGTTATGTTGGTTGTCCGGGATGAACCGCGTCAATTTATCAAAACATAACGTTTCGGCCATCATTTTGCGGCCTTCTTCAGATGACAGTCCTCTGAAGAAGGCCGGAAAATGGTGGCCGAAACGTTAGGTTATCATAAATTGACGCGGTTCAACCCGGTCAACCAAGATAACACAGAACTCACTTTTTGCCAAAAAAAGGCACACATACAAAATGGAAACTCTCAAATGTGTAGGATGACGTCTCGGCACGTTAATCAAGCCACCACAGTGTCCCTCTTACATAAGACGCCAAACCTCAGTGACCACTGAAGAGCCGCCCGAACACCCCGACTTTCGGTAATTCACAGCAGCGGAAGCGTGAAAGCGACGTGGAGTGCGGTCTGTTTCTCGGGCAGACGCCAATTGGCGAGTAAAAACGCCAGCTGGACGTAACCATGGTTACCCAACAGAGTAACCGCCGCACGTGCTCTCGCCTCCCTTCCGGGGCTGACAAACCAAATCAGGAAGCAGCTCATTTCTCCCGTCTCTCGGGGAAGGACCTCTTTAAAAACACCGGCGTGTGTAACGCTACATAATTCATAAGGATGCAAATTTGATTTATATTTACAATTAAGCTGAAGTAACAATTCACATCACTTATATCTGCAACCTTTCATATCACTTATATCTGTAACATAGTTGCGTATGTCTGAAAGTTTGAAATGGCATCATGCAAAAACTACCGCAGCAAATTTGGACGGCGTATTGAAATTCTGAGAGCTTATAGTGTAGCTTGAAATCTGCGAAAATGACTCATGTGACCGAAGAACGGAGCAAGAAATTATAGTATAATCACTTCGAGACGAGACAAATGTGCGCCAGAAGACACTCTACACGTGTGTAATGAGAAGTACTCCAGAATCCTTCCGTGGTTCGGTTAACGCTCTGGCATCGCATTCGGGAGGACGCCGGTTCGAATCCCCGTCCGGGCATCAAGATTTGGGTTTCCGTTGCTTTCCCCAAATCACTCTAGGCAAATGCTGGGATGCTTCCTTTAAAAAAGGCCATGGCCGATTTACTACCCGTTCCTTGTCCCCGGCCCATCCAGCCTCTAACGTCCTCGACGTCGAAGAGACATAAAGCCTTAAATAAATAAAAAAAAATCCGTTGTTAGGATTCCACATCAAACTGTAAGGCCCCTCTAGTGCTCAGTGACAAACAATCTCTGGTGCCGGACTAACGGTTTGCGAGGTACACGTCTCCAGAACTTGCTATCTGTTACGGCAAGTGCTCCGGAGTAAATTTTTCTGACAAGCTGAGGCTTCTCGTACAACAACACTAACCTTGCCAACCCGTCCACCTTCGAAACTCGATCACCAACACGAAACTGATCCTGCCCACGGCGGTCGCGTATTTCCGAGTAGTTTGTAATGAAAGCGCCCACGGGATACAACGCGTGCAAAACAAATAATGAATACTGCTTTCTAACAGAACGAAACATCGCCTCGCTTCCACTAACGGCTCGTCTACCAGCGAGAGCATACACTGAAGTGCGAAAAGTCACAGTACAGGAACATGCAAATACCCAGGTCGCTATAGCACTACAGGAGAAACGTATAAATGTGACGTTCAGCACCAGGGCTTTCATTTGTAGTCTCGTGAGGCGTGTGAAAGATTATCTGTGTAATTGTGGCCGCACGACATGAATTAACAGGCTTTTTCAACACGGGATAGTAGTTGCCGCTAGACGCGTAGGGTATTCAACTTCCGAAATTATTCGTCAGTTCAACATTCGTCAAGTCACAGTGTTCGCCCCCAGAAAAAAATTTATTGTTTCTTTTTTTTATCTGCTTAACGTCTCTCTAACAGCGAGGTCTTTAGAGATGGGAAAGGATGGGGGGCAAGGAATGGGAAGGAATTCGGCCATGGCCTTTTGAAGGAAGCATCCCGGCATTTGCCTGGAGTGATTTGGGAAACCATGGAAAACCCAAATCTGGATGCCCGGACGGAGATTCGAACCGCCGTCCTCCCGAATGCGAGGCCAGAACGCTAGCCGTTACACCACCACGCTCGGTTTTATTGTTTCTTTCCTGACGCTGCTACGCTTGTTTCAGAAGAAGGAACAATTAACGTTGTCAGTACTCATGATACTAACCAAAGACGATCACTGCGATATACGGGAAAAAGCGCCTGATCGCAAAATACTAATACGGAAGTGTCATATGCCTGGTTGGCGTTTCGGGCTGTATACTTGTAAATAACAGAGCGAAAACATTCCGTCAGGCTTTGCCACTGTGCCTGGGCCTATAACGCACCCTCCTCCTGTATTGAGCTCGTAAATATTTCGATACGGACCGTAAAACCCGCAGGCGGGGAAGTGGCGAAAGATATGTTTTGCCCGCGTCATCCATCCTCGTATCGCGGTGAGTAAATTCAGGCATCGACTCAGATCGATGAATAATTCTCTACTGTGAGGATACGAGGCGTAGTGAAACTATTACCTAAGATATACCGTACCACCCAACCAACCAATAATCTTCTTATCTCTTAAAAGAAAAATTCACTCTACCCACATACGATATTATAGAAAAAGCACAGTATTCCGTTACTTCAATATCAGCTTTGAAAAGTTTTTTTGTTTTTCATTTCCTGCAAAGCTTCCTCAATAAGTCGCCAACAAACTGACACACAGGTGCACTGACAAATAGACTGCTGTATCGTACGCATATAGTGTCCCGCGCGGCGAACACCACAGAAATTGCTTCGTCTCCGATCAATCACTCCTCGGTTCGTTTTACCAAAGATATGTGATCGTGTGATCAGAGATATTACGTTCATACTATTACTTATTGCTAGTAATGGGCAGGTAATCAGTGATACAAGTGAAAAAAGTAGTTGAAAGAATAGAGTGACTTTAATAAATTGAATTAATATAAGTACATGAACAAACATAGGAAATGACTGAAATGGAAATCCTTACTAATAAAATCTTGTCACTCGGAATATCCTTTCTAAGCCAGCAGAGGGGCAGATAATGCATTAGCCTGTACCTATAAAATTCAGCATTTCGACTGGCGATGTGGTCAGTCACGAGAATGGAAAAAGTCTCCTCCTAGAGCCTGCTACAGACTACGGCGCGTAACGTGTATATCCAAGAACCTACCGAAGTCGATAAGTCGATATTCCATATCTATCACTACTCAAAATCGACTCGGTAAAAATTTGACAAGTTTACATCTGGCTGCTGGCACGAACTAGGAGGATAATATATAACCCGCATTTTGTGCTGAGAAATTAAAATCGTCGTATAGCATTGTCAGCCGGGAGATCAAAAGCATTGTACGCCCGCCAGAGGACAGGGTATTCGATTCGCCTCGCCGCTAGTGCGGGATAACTAATCTAACACGGTAATACTACTGGGTATAGGAGATATACAGCTTAACGCGTAATCCAAAACACCGAAGCGTTCTGGCGTACTCCACAAGAAAAAGGAAGCTGTGCCGGAGGTGAAAGTCGGGTTAAAAACTATTGAAGACCCCAGCGGAGAATGGGATTCGAACGGGGGATCTTTCGATCTCCAGACAGACGCCTTAATCGCTGAGCCACCAAGTCGTTCTTGTGCTGAGAAACAAAGTGAACACGGGTGACGTAACGAATGTTCACATCGTTTCTGAAACATATTTGGCTAGTGGTTTTCTTAGGGATTTACATTTTTATCAGTCGCAATATGTACGAACAACATAATGTGATAGTCACAAGACTTTTAATATCCTTAAGACACATTAAAATTTTATTTTTTGATGTGAAAACGTCTATTCCCTAGTGACAGCCGGTCGAAGTTTCTTGTGTTACAAAATACCGTGAGATTTGATTCGCTAATAACTACGTGACAAGTAATGCGTTCATAACGGTTAAGCCCACGTCTGTATAGTTCAAGATCCGGCTGTATAATTTCTACAGTCCATCTGTTATTTGACTGAAATACAATTTTTAGGTATAATTATTAGCAGCAGAATAAGATTCTGCGCGCACTTTTACAGCTGGCAACCCGTACTTGCAGCCACTTTTACATAGGCAATACAAAGTTTTTATGTTCTTTACATGTCTCTCTTTGACATAAATTATAATTTATTTAAAAAACAAGTGAGCGAAATTTTTTGAAATAAAATTTTAAAAAAATATTTAAAATACCTGCGGCCATATTTGGATATGCAACCCCTTAGAATCGTATTCTGCTGCTAATAATTATACTTAAAAACTGTATTTCAATCAAATAACAGATGGACGTAGAAGTCCTGCGGCCGGATCTTAAGCTAGTACGAGATCGTAGTGCAGCATTTGCTTTGCCTGTGACGTCATCGGACTAGTGTGAGTGCACGTTAGCTATTCTTTGCAATTAGCGTTGCGTAATGATAGAAATTAGTGTAGCGTGAAAATGCGTTCAGCGGGGACGATGATTCGAGAGTCATTAAACAGCTCGCGAAGCGTTTCTAGGAGACATAGGGAGATAATAAAACTAGTCGTCGGAATATAAGTAAGATCGATATAAACTTAAAAATAACAACAACAAAAAATCAAGTTGTCGTCTCACATGAGTCGTAAATATCCTCGGAATTATAGAAAACGCAAATTAGAAGAGAGCACGGGTCAAAAGGAAACCAAAGACCTAAAAAGTCTAGGAGCGAGCAAATGCGAGAACTACCTCAGCGTTGAAAATAAAATTAAGCGTACGTGTGTTACTTCACCTACCACAGACCTCTGATACAGGCGATAAACTTTTAATTTATCCAATATGTAACTGCTTGACTACTCTGTGTACACAATGCATTATTTTTATTTATTTTTTACTAATGGCTTTAGACCTCGTCAACGTCGAGGTCATTAGAAGGATAAGACTGGGGATTAGGAACGGGAAGCAATTCGGCCATGGCCTTTTGATGGAAGCATACCGGCATTTGCCTGGAGTGATTTGGGGAAACCATGGAAGACCCAAATCTGGTGGCCCGGACGGGGATTCGAACGCATGATCTGCCGAATGCGAGGCCAGAGCATTAACCACTCACCCACCACGCTCGGTTCACTGCATTAAACAGATTTTAATTAATAAAAAACACTTGTTACGATTTTACCGAGACTTAATATTTATATATTAAGGATTTCTTGCATACTAGTGTGTTTTTTAGATAGTCAATTCTGCAAGGAGAATTTTTTTTTTTTTTTTTTTTTTTTTTTTTTTGGCGTATTAGTGACATTGAAATAGTATACTCGGTTCGGGCGCGCCATAAATCTTCTAACAATAGAGCTCCTTCCCTGTTACCGTCTCCGTCTCCACAGGGACGGCTGTCAGGTCACAGAGCCGGATTGAACCGCCCGGGGGAATATCTGGGAACTACCCAGCCAGATATTGGAAATTCACAGAGTCCGCAAGACCAGGCTGCAAAATCTCTGCCGCCCAGGAAAATATTTATGCAAGATGGGATCTCAACGGCCGTTGAAGAGTGAGACCTAAAATCTTACGCAGATCTGTCAGTTGTCCAAGTGAAAATGACTGGATACCATCAAAATCAAATAGAAGTTGGTAAGACAACGCCCGCAGTGTCAAACAGTAGACGACGTTTTAAACCAAGGGAAATTATTTTCGTCTTAAAAGGACTATGAAGAAGTAGAGCGGTCTGGCAGCACAGTGTTTAATGTGCTTTTATTTTATTTTTTATTTTTTTATTTTTTTTTTATTTTTTTTTTTATTTTTTTTTTTATTTATTTTTTTTTTTTTGCTTATGGCTCTGCGCCTGGTCGACATCGAGGTCATTAGAGGCGGGATGGGACCGGGGACAAGGAATGGTAAGGAATTCGGCCATGGCCTTTTGAAGGAAGCATTCCAGCATTCGCCAACCGAATCAGTGTGTGCATCCAGGCCAGAAGGGGTGCGACGTCATGATTGTCAAGTTATTTGGAAATTTGAGTGGATTTTTTAGTCACAGGAATAATGCCCTCTAAACCCGTGAAATACCATTCGTTTCCTCCTCTTCTGGGCGCTTCACATTTTTTTTTTTTTTTTTTTTTTTTTTTTTTTTTTTTTTTTTTTTTGCTGGTCAGTGTATCGTTATTGGAACTTTAATATTGGATGATGGCCCAATAATCCGTTTATCGAGGCCGACAGTAAAGTCGTAAATCAAGTACTGGAGGCTGTCAAGCAGACAAGCGTCACCAGTATACATACCACCGTCTCCTTACGTAAAGCACGATAACAAGCGGCGTAAGCAGACCAAAATAAGACTGGGGACACTCAAACAGCTGAATTTTAATGGCAGTACATCGGATCCACGTATAACTTAAAAAGCGCCATACGTTGGCTACGAGAAACAAGATGGGATTTGGAAAGACTCCGGAACACGAAAGACATCACTAACAACGAAGAAACTGGCATCGATGACGCAAAGGCTAGAGTGCTGATTCCACATGCCGAGGGTCGCTGGTTCGTGTCCGGCCCAGGACATGGATGTTTAGTGTAAGTATTGTTTGTATGCGTTGTGTGTTTCACGTGTTGTCCTCTACTTGAATGATCAGATAAATACTCGAAGACCCACTAATACATATACAGTACATGTTGATCATATAAATACATTTAGGAGTGGCTGCAGGTACAAATGACATTTCAAGTGACATTTGAGAAACAACGAATAAGAATTTAAAGGACTGAATAACACTGCAAAATTTCAGGTGCTTCAACTACAAATAAAACTCAAGAAATTGTACCATTTGGGCCAACCGCATGAACAAGTTCTGGGACGAAAAGAAAAAGGAACTGTACTCTCATAACTTCCAACTGTTCTGTAAGTGCAAAATAATAATATAAAATCCCTCATTAAAGGCTAGTAATTTCAATGTTTTACTCTCTTTCTAAGTTCATCTTAACGAATATCGAATATCGATTATCACTTAAAAACAGTAACACCAGTCGCACAAAAAAAGTGAGATACCTCTGAATTAATAGAATAACACAACGCAACAGACACTGTATTATCCGCAATACTAATGGCACGAAATGAGATAGACCGAGCGTGGTGTATCACCGAGATAAATGACCGTTATCAGTTTTTGATATTATGCTTTCCGTCATTAAAGTAAAATGTATTTATTTAAATAAATCATAGTCAAATACTCCGATAATCTAACCACAGTATGGTACTCATATCACGAAGATTTCATTAAAAATGGTCGATATTCGCTTTTTCATGCAATATTTTCCAGAATAAATTCCTACTACCACCATAGGTGCTGCCTGTCGTTATTCATATGAGGGTAATAAAAGCTATGATTTTCGAATGCAATGTTAATGGAGGTTGGGGCTAAGTTGACCAGAATCGCAACTGACACATTTTGTTACATCATAATTCGCTCTGAAATGAGTTTTACAAACCATTTCAACTGGTTTCATAAGCGCCATTATTTATTGCGGGGGAAAGAAGTTTCATATTTATCGTCCTGAATTGTGCCTGGACCAGGAATCAAACTGATATACATTGACAGCAAAAGTTTTTGTGGGATTCCTAATTTGTTTTTAATTTTATTGGTTCTATACTTCCATCGTCATTGATTCAGTAGAAGTTACTACTGTATCGCTATGTGAACTGCAAATGAAATATATAGAACATTACAAAATCCAGGCCATTAGCATTATGTAATATCAATACTGTATAATTAACCAACTGAAAAAAAATGAACTGCCAGAATATTGCGTTCAAACCGTCATTTTTGACGGCCTCGAAGCTAGTGAAAGAATATTGGGCCAAAAAGGAAGATCACCAGAGTTAAGAACCACGTGGTCCATAGAGGCCAAAAATAAAAAGAAGAATAATTTATACGAGAAAGTTTACCTGTTTCCGCGTGCCTAAAAATGCTGCACAATTTCACTATTATTAGTTAAAGACAAACTTGAGTAAGGGGAACCAGCTGTTCGCGTATACAGGCGAGGGGCAAAGGGGTGAATATCACTCACCAACAAAACCTGGAAAAAGTTTTGTCACTTCAATGAAACTGGGTGATTCTTAAGGGGTTTTACTTCCCCACTGTATTCAAATCTGCTTTTAGATTTTTTACATTACGTAGAGATTTTTTAGTACAAGTAATTACAGTTTGTAAAATGTATATACATATGAAATGCAAACAATACTGCAGGATTTTCTTGCATAAAATATATAAATATAAGACGTTGTACTATATTTGCACCAGGAACTTCTCTTATTAGAGTCAACCAGGATATTTTGACTCCACTTCCCTCGATATCGCCTTTCCAAACTCGAAATGTTCTGACGGGAGCGCTCAACATTCTCGTCTCACAGCTCCAAGATTTTGAGGGTTGGAGTTTTCAATAAACACAGTTTAGTAAAATCCTTTCGAGACGTGCTCAATCGCTCCAATATGAGTCTTGAGTCACGTGACGGTCACTACCTGTGCTTAGAGGAGATTGAGGCCACTCTGCACCTGCGATCAACAGCTCGCAGCTGGGACAGGTCGGGCGGGCTGCATAATTCACACTTCCGTCCCGAGTAGCGCTAAATCATTCAATAGGTGCGCTTTGTCTCAGCACCTGTGCATTCAGCAGGCTTCTACTAATGTAAACGCTTTAGCGATGCGTCGCAAGTTTTGTAAAAAGGTAAAAATGACATTAAACCATCCACTGCAAAAAGCTTCTGACTAAGGAAGCCATTCTATTCACGCTTCTTTTTATTTCTACCCGTAATAGGTTTTTTTTTTTTTTTGCGTATCGTCAAGGGTCTATAATAGTTCCAGTTTTTAGGATTAAAGATTATGACAGGTTGACCTGATATTACCAAATATAAACTTGACCTGTGTTTCAGGGTAAATAAAATCTCTTGAGCTTGAAGAACTCAGTATTATTATTATTATTATTATTATTATTATTATTATTTTTTGCTGTCGTGAGTCTTTAGACTGGTTTGATGCAATCCTCCATCCCTTCCTATCCTGTTCTAACCTCTTCATTTCTACATACCCCTTACAACCCACGTCCTCAATTATCTGCTTCATATATTCTTATCTCTGTCTTCCTCTACGTTCTTACCTTCGACTGTTCCCTCCACTAACAAATTAACCAATCCAGCTTGTTTCAAAATATGACCTACCAGCCTGTCTCTTCTTCCTTTAAGCTTCTTCCATAAACTTCTTTTCTCACCCATCATTTTCAAAACTCGTTCATTTCTTACTTTGTCTATCCATCTAATTTTCAGCATTCTTCTGTAGCACCACATTTCAAATGCTTCAAGTAGTATTAATAGAAGTAGGTATTAAACCCGAAGATGGATGATAGCGCAATCGCATAATTGTTTAAAAGTTTATATACTCAAACTTGCTTAAATACAAACTTCACTTATTTGACCCTTAAATTTCACTCTGCAAAATTTCAAAAATTCTTGTTTGCTCCGAAAGCATCACATTGTTTTTTTTATTGAGACTGGGCAAACACAATGTAATCATTGGTCATAGTATTCGTAACGGCCAGAGAACTTAATACACATTCCATATTATTAAACAGCTGAGTAACTCCGAAGAAATGAATTGTCAGAATAGTCGATTCCGTAACATATTTGGTCTGATGAACACTTAAAATAACCTAATAACTCTCGTTAAATGCAAACATGAACAAAGGACCATTAACGAAAGTGATCAGTAAATTACCCAAAAAGCAAATAAACAGTAATGCATAAACTTTGGTCAAGCAACAACATTAGTGAAAGTTAATTAAACTCAAATATAGCCCAGGCCGGAATGACAATTGGCATTCGAGGTTACAGCAGAGACAATGAATAATTTAATTGTTTAAAGGTTTTTTTTTTGCTTTCATTAGCAACAGGTTACTGAAAAGCAGATCCACGTTTATTTTTTTTCCAGCCGTAAAGTTTATAGAATATTTTTTAACTATGAAACGCTACAAAAGCAAACTTAATAGCAATTAATTTGGTAGCAGCTGCTTAGCAATTAAATTGTGAGCAAACCTCCAATTTCTTCTAATGGTATCTCTGGTCGCTGTTTTACGAGCGAAGGCTGACACGTGACACCGTTCTCCAGCCAACAGCTATCGAGGCGAGTGAGTGAGCTTAGTAAATTATATAGTAGATGGTTTACGCCTAGTCGACGTCGAGGTCATTAGTAGTGGGAAAGGATTTGGGACAAGGAGCGGGAAGGAATTTGGCCATGGTCTTTTTGAAGGAAGCATCCTCTCATTCGCTTGGAGTGATTTGGGGAAACCATGGAAAACCTAAGTCTGTATGGCCGAACGGGGTTCGAACAGGCGTCCTCCTGAATGTGAGGCCACAGCGTTAACCACTCACTCACCACGCTCGGTCCTTGACGCTTCGTGATACTTGGCAAAAAGCACCAAGTCTTGCCCAGGATGGCTTTCAGCAAAACAACTTCTATGTCAGCTCTATGACAGTTCAAATGTTTACAAATTCGAATATTTCAATAGATCTGGTAGTCTGTAAATCGCCCTTACAAACGAAAACTTAAAAGTTTCAAACAGTGGCTGACAATATCCACGCAATACGTAGCTTTCGGGTTTCAACGAATCCACAACTATTGCACACCCTTATTTTTCAGCTGTTCTGAAATGTTTCTTTCTGATGTTTTGGTTTGAATTAGGGATATTCAGCCCAAAGTAAGAAAAGAAACTTAGTAAACATCAATGATTTGAAACACTTGGTTTCAAAACTGACGAAACTTCGACGAATATGGAATCAACACTCCCCCATTTGGATCTTGCTAATGTTGTTCTCTGACTATGTAATGTTGGTTATTTATTTCCTCAGTTTTCTGAAATGAATTGCGCTACAATGCGATAAAATGATAAAATTAATACAACAAAGATTAACACACAAAAAAACATAGCGAAATTGTGGAATTTAATTTAGTTTAAGGTTACAAAGATACTATGTAAAAAAATTATACTGATGAAAAAACAGAAGGTAAAGCCATTGCACACGAAGATCCTCAAAATCGAAGCAGCGGGAAAATGACGGTTTTATTAAGATATATTAACCGTCTGGTATCAAACAGAAGTGTGGATACTGCTGTAGAGACGATGTTTGCACCCAGTATGATGGGCAAAACAAGAAGAGACAGAATAGGCAAGGAACTGGCAGTGGAGAGTCAGAGAAAGAAATTCGAGGAAGAGTGATACGTTGGTTGTGGCATGCAAAGAGGCTGGCGCGATTCGTACTGTTAAGAAGGAAGACTTCCAGGGCTTGGGACAACCACG